>CM076648.1:24323476-24518709 GCA_038496675.1 Rachycentron canadum | reverse complement strand
ATATATATATATATATATATATACACCATAACTTCCCTTTAAGCTATTTCTTTTGTAACCAAAAACCTGACAATCACGTCTTCCTCCTGAAATGACTGACCAAGTGTGTCCATTGTATGAACAGACAGATTCCATTATGTTTCTTATTTTCTTTTTTCCCTTTTTATTTTACCTCCTCATCTACCTGGTTCCTAATTTGGTTAGTGCCTGTAGTCAGAGCCGAATTGCAGCATTCAGCCCAGTGTTGGCAGATTGGAGCTTTCCACAAAGAGAAAGAAACAGAAACAAAATCTGTATTCACTTCAACAGCAGGCCTTAGACAAGACCTGTGTCGATAGATGGACTACTCCACACTTATAAATCAAACTCTCACAGTTAGCATTAATCATCCACCAGGAAAAATATAATGTTCCCCCAGCTGGTTTATTACCCACCGCTACTTATGATTTATCATCATCCAGCTTACTTTGGTTTGAATACTCTCACACTTCCACGGCTCTAAAGGTTTTACCTTGAAAAACCTTTACAATCTGAACACTCTTTTAAAGCTGATACCATGGGCAGGTAGCCCACGTGTTGACCCACTGCAATCACAGTACAACTCAACTCAAGACCATCTGGTCTAAAAGCAACTCTTAATCAAATTCTGCGCGGCTGCCAGCAAAACCAGCCTCACCTTGACAACAGTCAGTAGACAGTACAAAAAAAGAAGCAGGTCAAAATCAGATAAGACCCCCCTCTCACCATTAATCCCAGATTTTGCTTTCCCAGAAACTGGAATAAAGACCATGTGTCTTTTACTGTGAGGTCACACTTGGGCCTGGAAGGTTTTTATCAACCAACTGACAAATAGGCTTTAAAGATGAAACAGCACTGCATTGTATTTATCACATAAACTCTGACATTAGACTGAAAAGTGACAGCTGTAACACTTCGACAAGTCCTCACTCTTTATCACTACTCACTACTCTTTATCACCCGGCTGTACCAGGTTTACTATAAGCCTGGACTGTTTTACCACAGCACCAGTCAATGTAATGTAGTGGGGACAATAGTGGGCCAGATTTGATGTATGGGCTCTGTTTGTAGGAGTTGCTGCGTCTACTTGAAGACTTCAACACCAGCCATTAGTCTTGTGTGAGAAAGACCTTGCACAGACTAGAAAGGACATACACACACACATATACTTTCTGTTTTTTGTCTCTTCCTTTCACACACATACACACACACACAGCATCCCACACCCATGCTGAGAGCCTGACCACCCCGCCCCCCAACTCCCACTCTCCCACTGGCATCTAACAGTGGGCACTGCATCATTGTCAGCATCCAGACCACCAGGGAACGGCTGCGGGCCACTCTCCTCTTGTAGTGGCAAGCTCCTGAGCTCCTCCGTGGCCCAGCCCCATCGCTGAATTATGGCCAAGCCAGAGAGGTACATTGTAGCGGGGAGACGTTCCAATTTGTTGACCTTTACAGAAAACGGACAGGTACAAATGGCCCGAACGCCGTCTGGAAATCGGTCATTCAAGTGTCATTTTAACTCTGCGAAAGCCTAAGGGATTTGGAGCACACCGGCAAACACACACACATCATATGTTGTCTCTGTTCCCAGCCCTGCAGATGAGTAATCGCATACTGTCTCAACTCCATGAGGAGTCTAATGGGATTTAAACATCTACATATGTTAAATATTCAAACAGTGCAAGCGAGTGTTTTAACGTATGCCTTATGGCCAAATAGTTTTATTTCCCAGATGTAGTTTACAGACAATTTTTCAGATATTTGAATGTCATTTCAAAATCACATAAAGCAGTTTTGGAGTAGAAGTGACTTTTAAATCATCCATTATTCCTGAAATGCATATTCAGCTTTACAAAACAACCGAAGGACTGACATTCTTTGATTTCAGCAACAGCTTTGCAAGACAGGATGTCACATTTTCCAAACAATTAACGGAGCTCAACCTCTCATATACTGTGAGCACATTATGATGTGTTCCGCAACTACAAAGCAGCTCCAGAGGCTAGAGTACATCCAGCATCAATAACAAGGCCCGGGAAAAGAGCGAGGGCCTTTTTCACACCACAGGGGGCCCTATGCCTGCTGGAGACAGACAGAAGTCGTAGGCTAAGCTGCCATTGTACAACAGTCACTGGCGGTTGCCACAACATGCGGCACCGTGTCAACGATGGCCATCAGTCAGCAGGTTTGATCTGAGCCGCCTGAGAAGATGAAGGGAGATGAGGGAGAGAATAGGAGGTGGAGGTGTGTGCTGACACTTTCTTTAGTGTTTTTCCTCTCACACATAGCTGTGCAAACACACATTTAAGTCATAAATCGTGATACCTGGGGGGTTGCTGGGTTTTTTTTTTTGTCGTTTTTTTTTTTTTTTTTTTTTTTTTTTTAGGGCCAACTGCCAGCACACATCCAAAACGGGCTCATTTGAAACCAAACCCCTCTTAAATCACACGTTTATCTGTAACACTTTATCTCTTCACAACCACACAGTGAAAAGACATTAGATGACACTGTGCGTGGTTCAGCAACTTAAAGACTCAAAGTGCAACAGAAGAGGAAAACTGATCCTTTGAATTGCATCTATATGTTACTCTGAACCTGAGACCTCAGTTTCCAGAGAACCCAACCTGTCTTTGGCCTGGCCTGTCCTGCAGGGGCTTGGGAAAGGTCACACTAAAGGTCATGGTCAGCTCTGCCACAACCTGTCACAGGCAGCCTGACACGGGGTGGAGCCGACTCTCGACTGTTTCAGTGAAGACTGCCAAGTCATGAGCAATGACTTCAAACAGCCATAATACACAAAAATGTTGCAGCAAGTGCAATTCTTAAACACTTGTCACACAATTATGCAAATTATAAACATGTTAAAATAATTAGGAAATTATAAACCATCATAAAATGACTGCAGCAAGCAGCACGCCAACACTGACATCATCTGTGAGTCTTCGATGTGGCTGAATAACTGACAACAACAAAAGAAATCCAATTTTTTTTTTTTTTTCAGACAACATGCTGTACAAGCTCTGCTCTGCAAATTTTCCATGAGGTACTGCATAGAGAGGCCCGGAACAGTGAGCGTAAAAACGTGATGTGGGGAGTGCTCTTGTGACTCACCTGGTAGCAACTGCAGTGGCCCATGTTCGAGTCCAGACCATGACGATGAGAGACAGGAAATCCAGAGAAATAACTAATAGGAAAAGTAATGAACTCGGCTAGGACACAGTCGAAGGTATAGATAATCCATACATTTGCACATGTTGTTTAATGTCTTTAACTTCAAGAGTAACTAGGCATCTAAAAACGAGTGCATACCAGCCAGGTGCACCACTTTTTAGTGTCCCCTGGAAACACGTGAGATGTTTTCTCAATTTGCAGTGTGTTGAGCTCTCAGGGCCACCATCTCAGCCAACTCTAGTACATTAAAAGTAAATGAATCCCCAACTATTTTAAGTATAATTAGAAATTCTTTGTCAAGTATTAACATCTGCTGGTTCCAGATTCTCGAGGGTCTGCTTCTTTGTGTAGTTTATTCATTGATAATAAAAATGATCATATGTTGCAACCCTACATATAAATACGCAGTGATTTAAAAGTTTTGCATACTTGCCTGTCTGTTGTTCTTTGTATGTCTTTCATTCTCAACATAAGCATAAAATTTGTGATCGCATTCTGAGGATATATGATGTGACTATTTTTCTCCCAGGGTTCAGCACAGAGGCAGTGCAGGACTCAGATTTGCCCTCATCACCCCAGAGAAGAATCCTATCCTGGGAAGGGGCTGGTAGGACAGAGGGGAGCAGTAAATCACCCCACCCCCCACCCGCATTCACACAAGTGTTGAGCAGCTCTGAACTTGCACTATATAGTAAGAACCTGTGAGAGTCCAGGTTGAAACCCCTCTACCCCCCCACCCACCCAACCATCCCCATACGCCTGAGTAGAGAGGATTGGGGTCAACCAGCAAAGCGACCTCAGATGAGAAACCCTCAAAAGAAGAAAGAAAGAGGACCCCCTCACCCTCCCCTTTCCATTCCGCTTACAAATCAGAGAGCATTACATCTGAAAAGACATCCTTTCATCTCTCATGCAAAAGCGAAACAGACAACTTCATTTCACTCAAAAGCGTGACCGTGGTGCTTCGTGAGGACACAGAGAGAGTAATTAAAAGACAGCAAATAACACCATGTTCAATTAATGGGGATTTACAGTAGAAAATCCCTCTCTGCCAGTCATCCATCCATCCATCCTGCCCTGCTCTTAATACCATCTCGCCCCGGTCTTCATTAAAACAGCTGAATCCCACTTCCGTCTGCTTGGCCTGGGCTGGGGTGAATGTTTGAAAAAAAAAAAAAAAAAAAAGAAGGGCTGCTTTTGGTTTGCCCCAGTAGCTGGTGCTGACACCTCTGCGCCATTAACAAGTAGGGTCAAGTCCAAAAACCCTATTTCAGACACTTTCTTTTCCCCGTCCTCCTCTTTCCTCATCTCTGGTGAAAGGAGGTAATGAAATGAAGAATGAGAGAGCAATTTCTCTTTCTTGTTCTCACCCCATTTCTTCTCCAAAGCTCTTTGACATAAACTGTGAGTCCATCTCTCCAACTCTCTATAAAGAGACCTTCCAGCCTCCCTGGGAGCTTCCACCCTAGACAATGAACTCACATTATTCTTGCACAGCACTCTCTCGCACTGCGCTCCTAACCCAGCTCACTTCTCATTCATTATTTCATTCATTCATCCATCCTCTTTGCTTCTCTCCCTCTCGTTTTCCGAGATTTCCTTGTCTTCTTCTCTTTTTTTTTTATCCTGACTTCTTCCTCTCTGCTGTTGTTTTTAATCCCACCTTAATCTCTTTCTTGAGCTCATCCCTTACACCAAGCAGGCCTGAATGGATCATTCCTCATTTGTACTTAATCCAAATATTCTGGGCAGAGGGCTGGATGAAAAGCAAGGGTTAACTGCTTTTGTTGTTCTCAGCCTTGCAGCAGTCTGACAACACACATGCAGACTGATGCACGAAAAAACAGACAGGCCAGAATTCACTTTTGATGCACTTGCCATTTTGTCTTACTTAATTCATTCACTTTTCTTTTCTTTTTTTTCTTTTTTTTTTTTTTTTTTTTGCTGCTTATCTGCCTGAGATATGAAGACATGAGTCCATTTAACTGGCTGAGTGAACATCCGACCAGTGATGGCCCACTTGGGAGAGGAAGAGAGGGGAAAAAAACTAAGCCAAAGCTCAGGAGGAGTAAAAAATAGATCAAAGCCTTCATCCAGGCCCATTCATATGCAATCATGACCCAATCACATTGCGTCCCCGCAGCACTTTTAAGAGAACGGGTCAGTGGTGCTTTATTGTGGGTGGGAGCTAGCCTAATGAAAGGGACAATGTGAAGATTAGCAGTGCCAGCCAGGAAGCTCAAACTTCACCCTGCCTTTAATTGCTGAGAACAAGAGGAGATGTAGAAGCAGGGCAAACAGAGGACAAAAGAGCAGGGCAAGCAGGGGAAGGAGGAGGCACGGAGAGTGGATGATAAATGGATGGACTGCAGTGTGTCCGTCTGGTCCGGGCTGGTGTGGGATGTGTCAAGGATGGTGTGTGTGTGTGTGTGTGTGTGTGTGTGCTGATAGATGAGGTCCAGATACCTCATAAACCACAAATGGAAGCTCATAATCTTGTAATTACAGGGTGCAAATCAATCAAAGTCATTTAAAGCCCAAACATGCCACCACTTGTAACATTCATTTCGCAGTATCACTGAGAAATGAAGTCAAGTAAAGCAGGCTAACCAAGCTCACCAAGCAGCTAAGCACAGGCAGAGTGAAACCGCTAGCTAACCTTGCTCTCTACAAAATGAAAAATAAAATAATAATAAGTTGCGTACCGTGTAAAATAATCATCTTTAGTGGTTCTTCTAATCATATGTGCTTGTTTGACTGCTTATTTTTTCACTTTGGACCACTAGCTGTTTGCCCCTGTTTTCTGCCTAAGCTAGGTTAGCACTATTTGTGACCTCAGCACATTTTCCCATACGAACACCTTAGGGGGGGAAGTCTAAATATTATTTATCTTAAAAAGGTATCTTCATGACCTCACAAACGCCCTCTGAAAGATAAAATGTTTTATTGAAGCAAATATTTGCAGTCTGCGCTGGTCATTGTCACACATTGAGCAGAGTGGGGCAGCACAGTCGGGCAATATGTTGGTTTAGTTTGGCCACTTATATCAGATATTGGTTGAAAATTGAATATGATTATGAAACCCAAGCTAACTCCTCTGACCTTAATCCAGAGAAACGATGCTGAACTTATTCCTCTCCACTCTCTGACAGAAAGCAATAGGCATGTTTCCCAAATGTTGAGCTATTCCTTCTAATATTCATTCGCACCAGTGGGTGTGGTGACTGGGGAAAAATGGAAATAGAGACCAAAGCTTAGCATAGACGTGTAAACAAAGGCATTGACATGGAAAATGTGATGAAAACACGTTTCCACAAGGCAACACTACCAATACAGCACTTTGTTTCACTACTGCTGGTGTGAACAGCTGGACTCGTGGGCCATCTTGACTGCTCAGCATCATGCTTCTTCAACCAATGTGAAGCTTTTTTTCACTTCCCACATTTGTTATATTACGACAGTGATGTTAAAGGAGGTAAAATCGGAAAAACAGACAAACTATACGAACCAAATATTTGTCAATGAACAGTCATGCTGAGCTATGGTCTTTTTTCACTGTAATGTCAGGAGTGTTTTCCTGTCTTCTTCCTTTTATCCTTTCATTCATCTTTTTTACCCCACTCCTCCCAATGTTCAAATAAGAGGAGGACAAAGCTCTGGAAACTGATGCTTACACTCATGGGTAATGATGTCATGTGACAGCTCACCCATAATATTACCAAGGTTTGAATCGTGCACACAATGGTCCATCAAAACAATTGGGTCATTAGAGGAGAGAGGGCTTTTCGGACATAAAGACATGAAGTTTGAGGTCGGGGTGGAGCACTAAATCTGTTGGGTCAATGCCTTTTATTTCTAATTCCTCCAAACCTTTCAGATACTGAAAACAAAACATTCAAGTATTTCAGGTTTATTCAACTCCAGAGATGATGTAATAAAAATAAAATAACTTTCCCATACCCTAAAGTTACTAGCAGACACTTACCAGTCCGGAGCATGTCGATATGGCTGCCGAAGATGTTGACAGGTTGCGGACAAATCCTTGGTACAGGCAGTTGTGAAACCCTGCATCACCCATCACCGTGGCGATGCCATCCGAGCTGAGCGTCTGCACGGTGAACCCCGGGCCGAGCACAGAGGATGGATGCAGGTCCAGGTGCATGTCCTGCCCAAAGGCAGAGAGTCGGTAATGCAGAGAAGAGGACAGGGACCTCCTGCTGCGGCGGCTTGGCCTGGTCACATCGTGGGTCAGGTATCCTCCCTCAGAGTCCACCTCCACCGGGGTTACAAACACATAATCTGAGGAGTAGATGGATGGAAAGGAAGTCAAATCAAAAGGTGCTAACATCAAACACTCAGAAACTCTAGAAGTGGTTTTGTGACTGACCCTTTGATGCACACAACTAAACATCCTGCTTCATCTCCTTCTGGTTCAGTTAGTTATTTCTTTTTCCAGAAAATGTTTAGCTAAAGATGAGTGTTAGTGATTGTATTTAGCTTTTGCTTCTGTCAATGAAGACAATGACAGTTACATCATGATAAAAGGATGAAAGTAACGAATTGCAGCCTCTGCTCAAAACACAACATCTAGGGATTGTTTTGCTTTGAGGTTTTCTTGCAGTGAAGCTAATGTTGGTGGACACAGTTTTTACCCCTTTAAGAATAAAGATATATTGTTGTCAATATCTGCTGATATCAAACTGTATCTTAGATTTCATCAAAGCAGCTCCATCCTTATTTAGCAGTTACACAGTGAAATATACAAGATACATCATCTAACCGACATCCTAACGTGCTTCTCTAGCAAACAAAGCCTGTTATTGAAATGACAAGCTTGTGGTCAAGTGAGAGGTTCAGTGTCCGGTTGTTAATCACAGCGCAGCAAGTCATATTGATGACAGATGGATGTTAACAGAAGCCAACATCATACTTCACTGCACGTCAGAGATGGGTCAAAACGTTAAACCCAGAGGTTAGAAATATAAAATGTTCTAAATTCATGCAGTTGTCATTGTTGTCCAATCAAAGGAAGCGCCAAAAGTACCGAGAGCAGTCAGAGACACTCCTGAGAGCAGGAACTTTAACATTTTCACTAGCTGTTTTGTTCTCTCTCTCTATCTCTCGCTCTCTTTCAGCTTTGTTAATTTGACAAGAGGACATGACTTTTTTTATGTTCAGAAAAAAAAACCTCTCTGTTGTGTGGTGGGAGAATCAGGATGCTTTCTTCACAACCTGAGAAAAAGGTCCATCTCAGTCCTTCTCTCAGTAAATCGAAGTATGTAAATCACCTCAGCTTGTTTCCTTGGTTTCTACAGGACAAAGCAGCAAGGAGGGAATCCCTGTGTGTGCACTGCCCTCATTGCTCTTCTCTCAAAAGCCACAGCAGCAGTGTCAGCAAATTATAAACCATTATTGTTAAAGCTTAACCCTAACCTAAACAAGGGTCCCTAACTTGTTGTCACCACACAACCTGTGGACATGTCACAACATTTAGCCCTGAAAAATATCAGATTCCCATCTGCTTAATTCAAGGTCTTTGGGAATCAGTGCCACTGCCCTGTATCTCATTTTATTCACAGTCTCATGGGATCCTTCCAGCTGGAGGAAACATCCACTGATGCCAAAAGACAAGCACTCACCATGATTTAATCCGTGACTGTCGCTGGAAGAATAGCTGGCCGCCACGCTGTGGGAGGTGTGTGAGCAGTAAATGTGCAGCGTCTGCAAAAAAAAAAAAAAAAAAAATCATAAATGGACAGGTAGCAACAGGTTGCCAGAAGTGGAAGAAGTGGAAGCCAGAAAGTGATAAATGGAGTTCCCCTGTGGAAACATGAGTTTAATTTGGGATGACAATCATTTGTCTTACTTTTCACCACAAGCACCGGCTTGTTGTTGACATACATCATGCTGAAAAGAGACAAATACTTGCAGACTGTTGCATGTGTTGAATTTAAGTGTGTGCATTTATACTTAGATGCCACATGCCTTGATAATATTCCAGGACAAGAGGGTGGAGAGGAGCTTGACTGAGGTGCAGCTGACCAGCGGAATGGGTAAAGTCCATATCAGAAGAAAAAGGCAATCCATGATGATGGCATGCAAGCTCACACCTCCCCCGTTACCTCCTGAAACAGCGCAAAAGTAGTAATAACCTGCGGTAACGCATAATGCAGTGCGCACGCATTGTTTTGTGGCTCGGTTCCCCCCGCGTTGCTGGTTCAGGTGAAGTCGGCAGATTGCAGCAGCCGGTGGCGTGCACAGACAGGAAGCGCACTCATGAGTGTGTGATAGTGTGTGTGAGTGAGTGTGTGTGAGGAGGAGCAGCAGGTAGCGGTGCCGTTGATCACCGGGAGCAGCGCTGACTGAGCGCTGAGCCCGGCTCTGGGAGAGTCGGCCTGCAGGATGGAGCAAAGTCAGCGGGCAGCAGCCAATCAGCGCGCAGCATCATTTACCACGCGGAGATAAAAGAGAAGAAAATGAGATTCTCCTTTTGGCAGCGGAGGGGCTTCTGCTGCCTTCGGGTCCCGCTCGTAAATTTCCACTTTGGAAGTTGAGTGGAGTCTTGGGCTGCCACTTTTAAAACTTTTTTTTTTTTTTTTTTTTTTTTTTTTTGGCAGTGGCAGCACGATGGAGCAAGACCTGAACACAACGCAGAAACTAGACAATACCACACTATCAACTGTTTTCACTTTATTCTGTCGCTGCTGTGGTAGTTGTGTGGAAAAAAAAAATGAAAAAAAAGCACAACAATTATAAGACAGTGGCATTTTCTTCTCGTGGGTGGGTTATTTCCATTTTAAATGGCTTCATACTCCTACATAACTACATTTAAAGGGGATTTTCTTTCCACTTTTTGTCTGACAACTAGGTTCAGTTTCTAAAATACAACAAGTCACTGTTTGTGACTTGTAACCCCTTAAAAAAACCCTTAAAAATATTTTTTTATCCTTGTACCTTGAGTATTTTTTACATTTTTGTATGACTACTTAAGAAAAAGATCTTTTCCTTCACCACTACCAAAAGGTTAAAGTTAAATTTGTAGCCTTAATAAATGGCTTTCTGATATACCCCACTTTTCAGTCAGCAAAAAAGAAGAAGCATGTGCTCTTCAATTTAAAAATTGCAATGCTTATATTCTTTAGGTCAAACACAAATGCAATGCACATAATGAAACAAAAACAACATAATGTTGAATCATTCAGAATTTGAGTGAGACAACAGTGTGTTATTTTTTTTTTATTTTTTTATTTTTTTTGCAAATTAACAAACTTTGACAAGAAAAAACTGAGAGACTGCTAAACTCTAAATAACTACAAATGCATTTTACTTAATCCTGGCTTGAAACCAGTGTGTTTGCTCTACAAAACAAGTTGTCATCAGGGTGTCACACACACACACACATTTGGTCAGTGTATACGCAATGACAACTCTGTTTTTTGTGGTACAGCACTGGCTCGATCCCCACAAAATTGTATACACAGGATGTTCCATTTCCTACGACTTCTTTGTGCTGCAGAAGTTTTATTCGTTGTGGTTGGGCTGCATGTAAACAACTGGCAGCTTAGATGCACAAACAAGAGGGGATGCAGATTTCCTGACTGCCGCCAAGAGGCTGAATATTTAACCGTTCTGCTAGGACACGATCACTTGCAACAGTCTCTGAAGTGTGTCAGATCAGTTTAAGGAGCGCTTCATTTGCAGATGTGGAATTATCAATGAAACCTTTTAACGCAGGGGCAAAAATAACATTACGATCATCAAACTGTACCAACACAACAATGTATGTAAATAAAGCCTGTGTCCAAAAGAAGAAGACATACGTCCAGCTACATAGAGTATAAAACAAAGTCTTTATAGAAACAAACATTAAGATATCTTTATGAAGGGTTTGTGGTAAATTTAGTCTGCGTGTATTTTCTAAAAGGTTTGATATTCTGTGGTGGTATATAATGTTTTCTCTACGCATGATCTCTTTCCTGGGTCACTCTCTTTAAACATTTAAAAACATTGCTGACAGCAGCTTTACCCAATTGCTCCCACTGGCAGCAGCGTTAATGAGCAGTCAATCAAAGCAGCCAAAATGGCACATCGTCTGTGTGTTTAAGAGTCATATAATTAAATCTGTTGTGTTAAAGTGACAAGTTGTGCACACTTCACTGGCTCGTATTGTTAAAGCATGTGTGTAATCCTAATTGTTGTGAACAGGTGGTCCTGCAGTAGCCGTTTCTATTCCAGTGGCTGGCAAACACCTGGATGGGTTTCTGGAATGCACTGACAGACACACAGCTGAAGTGTACAGCCAGCTCACTACACAGATATTCACACTCCGCTGAGCATAATAAGGCCTCTCACAGCTCATGCCAGCTTTTCTGGCAGAGCACAAAGCACGGCCTGAATAAAACATCACCTTAATAACCCCGCAATATTCTCATGGGGCTTGTGAATGTCTGCGCTACTTAATCGCGCATTTAGAGTGTACTGACCAAATCACCCGCCATGGCATTTTTTATCACCTATCTATGAGACTAATAGCATGAGAAAAGGGAGCTACAGTGGCACTGTGGTGACAGCTTTGCTAATATTATCATTTAAAGGGTAAAGTCTGCATTATCCTGTTTATGATTTTTAGAATGCCAAACCGATTAAACGTATGAGATGATGGACTGACACGGGGCTCTATGAGGTGTGAAAGACAGACCTGTAAATCATCCCAATACCTGCAATGTTCATCTTGAATGATTTCACTGGACTTTCCTTTCCGATTTGCATGTATTTCATTGATTGCATGCTCTCTCCACTTTCTACACATTTTGGCCTGGGATTAATAAAGTCCTATTGTATCTTACCCTGTTTTATTTTATCATACTCATACTTCATCTTCGCTGCCTTACTTCATAATGGGAACACTGCTTTCTGCATTGGCATTGACTTTAGCTGTAAGTAATTTTGAGGTGTAGATTTTGTCCAATGCAGCCAGACTTCCAGGGAATACTGGGCTCATACAAGCACAGCTGGGGACATTGACACCCTCATATTGTTCATCTTCTCAGCACACTGGAACACCAGCCTGTGCCAGAAAAGAGACTGATCAAACCAGCCAACCCAGGATAACGGTCGCACCCATATCAGTAGGTGGTATCCAGAAATGTCTCACAGAAAGAATCAGATGAAAAAAACAAGGTGAAGACCAAAACAACAAACAGACTGTTGAGGCAACCAGACACCTGCTGAAGCACATGCCCACAGCACCTGGAGAATCCAGAACTGCCAGCTTCTCGGCATACGAAATGCATTAATGTAGCAAATGAGCCAGCGTCTGTTTATAATGCATTTTTCTGCGCATCCATTCACAGTAATGGACAAACTGTCGCGGCAAGCATCTCAAGTAGACATGTGCATTCCACATAGCATGCCAAAGCATGCAGGAGACGTGATCATAGCATCCTGAGCATTTTGGCAGCACTGTTGGGGAAGCAGATAATCAATTCTTCATTAGAGATCCAGAGGGAAAAGTTTGGCTTTGTTTTCTTGAAAGGTAGCAACAGTGCACTCTGCTCCCAGGTTGATGTTGAACATAAGTGCTTCAGTGAAAAAGGGCCTGAAGCCATCTCACTCACAGGTGATCGTCTCTTTGTTGTGTTGCTCTCTTTGTCATTGTAATAAACATGAAGACAGTTTTGGTTTTATGGGCTTTGTCTACAACCTGTGCTGTTTCTTTCTGTTCTGAA
This sequence comes from Rachycentron canadum, assembly GCA_038496675.1. Lineage (NCBI taxonomy): Eukaryota > Metazoa > Chordata > Actinopteri > Carangiformes > Rachycentridae > Rachycentron > Rachycentron canadum. The sequence goes on along the minus strand of CM076648.1, from coordinate 24,505,786 downwards.
AAACTAGTGAAAGTCAAACAATAATGAGACTGTAAAAAATTAAAGCATGATAGGAAAGTACAAGTGCATTATATACTTCAGTCTGCTGCTACACAGGGGTGAGTGAATGCATTGTGTGAGAGAGAGCCTAGTGTCCTTTACAGTATATAATACAGTTTTTGATGCAATGCTTTCGATAACGATGTCACATTAGGGAACAAAAGCCTTCATGGGATGATGATATTATACCTTACCGGCTCATTACAGCTTCTGCTTGTCATTTAGATATAAGAGGTAATTTTGGTGGCCCTGTACTTGGCCTAAGTGTTAGTGTAAGTGTCAGTGATTTGAGGTTGCTGGGAATTTTCCTGTGCTGTACTTTGGAGGGTAATTGCACTGTCATCTGCACAGTTTGATGTACAGTTAGTGAAGAAACACAACCACAGTGTTTCCGCAGATCGCAGTGAAGGTCCCTGAGCTACTGTATGAGCGTGCTCATGTTTGACACTGCGGCCGACTACCTGATTACCCTGCTGCGGACCACCTTTTTGTTTCCGAATCCAGTGCCACAGCGAAACACGCAACATTAAGATTGGAAAGTTCTGTGGGCCGAGAGGTATTTTCTAATGTGGGAGATGTGGTCATTGTCCTTTGTTTCGAGCTGTTTCTCCTTCTCTGTTGATCAGGTTCTTGCGGCATGTCTCTCTCTCTTTCTCTGAAAATGTAGTGTGTGTGTGTTTGCCGGAGGTGGCTACAGATGTTTTCAAATCTGAGCAGCTCTACACCCCAGCACACCACAGCTTGTTGCACCGTGTTGACAGATGATGTGCTTATTTATGGCATGCTAAATCAACTGTCTAGAGCCCTTAGCAGTCTCCCCTTCTCTCTCTCCCTTTCTCAAAATGCCCCCCCACCCGCTCCCCCTTCCCCCCAGTTGAGCTGTTGAGTTACCATGGCCTGTCAGGAAGGTCTGTTGTTTGTTTCCCAAAAGCAATACAACATATCTAGTTCCAGCTGGAAATATAAGCAGTTGGGTTTTCTGGCGGGGGATGGAAATAGATTTAGAGACCACACTGAGATGAGATCTATCCCTCTGCCTTCTGTCCTGGGACGACCATGTGAGAGAAACCAGAGTAGACCCTGTGACAAGCTGATGGTATCTCAGAGCTGGTAGACTGCGTTAATGTACATACTTAGACAGGGTAACTGGTGGTGGTTCTCAAAGCTCTTTATCATGACGGTAAATACGTTCTGAATTCCCCACGGCTATATCATTATATTGCTGAAATAAAGTGCCATTATTGAAGACATATTCAGTGATGTCAGCCTCTTTCTTGTTAAGTATGATTTGTCCTCTATTGCTGTGAGCTTGATATTTTTGTTTTTTGCTGACTAGTGAAATTTGGTGCAGGCGTGCTTGGTTGTGGAGGATGATTCCGAACCACTTTGATGTTCCTCTCATTTGCATCCAGTGCCACCTTCATGTTTTCACTTATCCTGTGAAATATGTCAACATCTACCACATGGATTGACACAAAATTTTGTTCAGATGTTCACAGTCCCCAGACGATTAATCTTAATGACCCTGACTTTTCTTCTAGAGCCAAAATGAGTTTTAGACATCAATATCCTCTCTCTTAGTGTCATGTTTGAAAGTCAACAAAGTGATGTTCAAAGTAAAGTGATTTTTTTTTTTCTTTGACATTCTACTCCCTCAGTGCAGTTCCCACTGGAGTTCGCACAGGAACACAATCTACTTTGCACCAAAACCTAGTCCACCACTGGGTCTGGATCTGGTAGAACACAAGAAATGTGGGCAAAATGTGAAGGACGACAAGTTTCTAATTACTCTTATATTTTGTTAATTGAGGCGGTTTGGGCATCTGATCATGATGCCTCCAGGGCGCTTTCTATCAGAGGTAGACCCAGAATTAGTTCATTTTAAAAACGAAAATGACCTCTATCCAGACAACAAATAATCTCTGTCCACACTACTATCTATCTATCTATAACTCCTCGGTGGTTCCCCGCTAAGAGTTGGAAAACCTTGAGAGGTCTGGACTAGCTTGCTTAGCCTGGTACCTGTATCAGGGTCTCCAGGTGTTTCCCCAGACTCCACCTTTCGAGTTCTTGGTTTAGGGCCCAGGCTCGGCTGCAGCGGCATCACTCATCACCACTTATACATTTCTCAATACACAGTGCCACAAAGTTACCCATGGGAGACCCCTCTCTTTTATGGACGGGTATAGCACTGGCTGAGAAATCAGTTGCATTCTGTTCCTAATCAGATGCAGGGCCTATTTACTGTGCAGTCAAACACTTCAGCAAAACCTTAAGAAGAGCAAGCTGTTAACTCAGGAATATGTCAGCTTTTCCCCTGATTTCTCCCCCTTTCACTTTGCCTTTGTTTGTTTGTTTTGCCTGTCATGTGGCACCGCTTTTTCCAGTGTGGGCTCCAGAAAGTAAAACTCAAGAGCCAGACGCTGCTCTTCCCTCCTGTCCCGTCCTCTCTGCCTGTATCTGGTCCTCATTTCGGACCGTATAATTTCCCTGCTGCGTGTATCTGTGGGACTTTTGGGGTGAATTTCTGTCTCTTCTTTCAGGATTATTTCTGGCTGTGTCAGCGGTTGCCACAGTGGCAAGCATCTGTTTGCCTGTCACTCACATCTCGTCCTCTGTGGCCCTGTGTGATTACTTCTTCCATGCGGACAGATATAGACCAAGTATGGGCTAACCACATACACGACATGTGTGTTTGTATGTGTGTGATAACCTTGAAATTACAATAGAAAATCACATCAGGCCAAATGACTATTTAACAGTTGTGAGTGTAAGTTTATTTTACTTCTAGGGTTTATTGTTGTAGCTAATCATTGTTGTGAAAGCAATATTTTATCTTGAGCTAGAGAACCAAGTTCATGCTGAATGTGTGTGCATGCAGGAACAGTTTGTCTCTGTGAGTGTGTGTTTCCAGTATTAGTCAGTGTCATTCATATCCTTGTCTTTTTCTAAGCAGCTCCTCTGCAGTCAGGCCTCCTGGCATCTCTCTCCACCCCCCACCAGCATCAAAGACACGAAATGCTATAGTTTAGCTCACAGATGGGCCATCTAGTATTCAAAGGCAGCATCTGTAATATCAGTCAACTACTGAGTTGGAGTGAACATTACTGTTTAGATTATATGGCTCTACAGTGCCTCTCTGACCTCAGATTACGTGCTTACAATAAGGATCTTATTTGTCTCACGTCAAGAGGAAGATGACAATTCTCATTCAACATATCTTTCATAATTAACCCCTGAGAACATGTATTAAATTCCTCCTCTGGACAGCAACAGGTAAATGGTCTTGGTTTGGTTGAGCTTGGCCATTTCAGTAACTTTCTGAAATCAGTGACGGGACATTCAAGTCATTCTGTGATTGGCTGCCGATGTGGAGGTCAGACAGGAGCCAAGGACTCCTTTTTTATTAATCACGCAACTTTCTGTGGACTGTTCAAGTGTGCAATCAACACGATGAATGTCTCCTGAAATTAAGGCCATTATCCCTGTATTTAAACACCATTATCCCTCCCCCCGCTCTGCGACAGCTGCCTTTGAGCCAGTTTGGATCAGATATAAACACTGCTCCGACATAGTTGGACAACACTTTGTACAAACCACTTCCTTGTAGTATAACCTCGCCTTTATATTAGTCTTTTAGTTTTTAATAAACTCAGTGTTGCGTTACCTCAAATAACTAATTCAACAGCTACAGCTGATGTTATTGTAGCTGCCGTTGTTATTTATTGTTATTATGGGAAAATTGGCAGCGGCAGGCTAAAAATTGTTCTTTCTGTTTACCTCAGTCTGAAATTAAGGAGCCATTGTGTCCAAAATTACTAAGAAAGTGAGTAAAGGTAAATCTTCCACCATCATCAGTAAACTGCATAAGTGCTGTGCAATAATGGAAACCTTGAGTAGCAACAGGGTCTAAGAGGGAGGAAGCTTAATCAATTACAAGCAACAATTTCATATAGGTAATGGGCACATTTTCTCAGTTGAAAAGTTTTCATTTCTGTCAACAATGCACAGTGTATTCAGTCTAAGTTGTTTGATATGAATACATTCATTCATCCATTTGTGCCCTGCTGTGTTGTTAAAAATCTTGGGTTTCAAATAATGTGACTATAATGACATAAAACACAGATTTCCTGAAACCCTGTATTTGAGATTCGAACATCTGAAGAATATTTACAAAAAGGAAATTACAGCTATAATCATCTCACACCTTACCACTGTGTGTGAAGAGTGTGTGTGTGTGTGTGTGTGTGTGTGTGTGTGTGTGTGTGTGTGTGTGTGTGTGGTGGGAATCCCCTACTTTCACTTTGAAGTCAAGGGTGATCATTACATGAAAAGGGAGATGTCATCAGTTGTCAGCGTGGTGCCAGGAGTCAGAGGAGAGCCAGAAAGACCATTTCCTATCCCATCAGCACCTGGGATTTCTGTCTTTGATGACGTCAAGTGGGCCAAAGCCAGTATAGGTGCTAACTGCCCGGTGTGTGTAAGTGTGTGTGTGTTTCATGTGTCTCAGTCTTTGTCACCAGGCAGAGTAAAAACCTGCTGCTCCCGTAGCACCAGGTCAAATTATTTTCAGATTCACTTCTTTAAAATCACTGTGAAATGTGTGTGAAGTATCTGTCATACACACTCCAACTGAGACACATTATTTGCCTATACACAGATCCACAAGCAGGGACACATTTTTCCTTGCCCACTACATAGAATCAGAAATAACCAGAGTGAAAATGACTGAAGGTGCAGTTTTAATTCACAATTTCACAATGAATGACACAAGGAATGACTTTCAGATAAGCAGATATGACTTAACTTATACTTTCAACTAAGTCCAGTTGTGTCTTTGTGTCTTGGAGGTCTTTCCTGGGAAACATGAGCTTACACACAGGAAGATATGCATATTATGTTGGGTCATCCCACTTCATGTACATAAAATTCAGGGAATAGACTTCTGTTTGATTGACAGCTGGTGTCTGAGAATTAAAGTGTGAAAATGGTCCTTAGTTCTAAAGATCGTGGGAAAAAAATACCCCTGGACATTTAAACAAGCAAGAATTTATACTCTGCTGCTAAAGTATTGATCCAGACCATTTCAAATGCCCAGGTAAAGAGGAGGACATATTCCTGACACTCCCATCTATCTGTGCTTGTCTCATAAAGCACTTTGTAACACTGTTTTGACAAGAACTCAATAAGTAAAGGTTGATGTAATAAAAGTAAGAAGAGAAAATCAATAACAAGGCCAACATTAATGTTAACTGTTAACTCAGCTTAGTAAGTTTTTTATCATATATCATTTAACAGTCTGAGACTGATGGGAGTTACAATATTATAAATTGTTCTTCTTGTTTAAACCCCCACTTTAGATGTTAAATACAAAGCTGCACTGTTCTATGTGTAAAACGTAAGGTGAAATCCACAGATAATAAATAAATATAATTTATAAATAAATAAATTAAGATATCATAAGAGTGCTCCTGAGCTCTGCAGAGTATTTCAGCATCTTTTAGCTCATTGATTTGGTTTCAAGGGCCACTGTTCTGGTGTACCTTTACAACTGTGAGCTACATGCTAACGTCAATATGCAAATATGCGCACAAATACAATGCTAGCATGTGGACATTTAGGAGGTATCATGTTTATCATGCTCTCATGTGTTAGTATGCAAAAATTTGTTAATTATGAACTAAGTAATAGCATTGACACAATAACTTAGTGTATTAGCATGGACATGAGATACAGTAATAAAGTTATATATATATATATATATATATATATATATATATATATATATAAAAGGAAAACTAAAGTTAACTACTAAAGTTTGCATTAATGTTAGTTAGCCAGTACTAAACTAGTGCAGCAATTAGTCAATTAGTTCTAAGTGGCACTAAAAATTATTTTTTTGTCTGAATTCACTGGTTTGATGAAAACACAGGTGTGTGTATAAAACTACACTAACTGAATGTCTTGAGAGGCATTGCAGGGAGAAAGCGTTTATTCAGACAGTGAGCTGGATTTTTATTATTCTCCAGTACATAAACTTCGTGACTTATCCACATTACCTGCACTGTATCTGACTTCAGTTTGACACCTTTACCTGCAGACTATAAGACTGAACACTCAACGCTCTCAAAAAATAGTCAGGACCACAGAACTTGAACAATTTAGATTTTTTTTTAACTTTTCTTGTACTATTTCAATTTATGTTCTAAGTATTTCTACACACCACTGTTGTTCTTCTATCACTGCATGTGCTCAGCATGAACTGCTTGAAGTTTACATTCCTCCAACAACGGATGAGATCTACAGCTTGAGTTTGTCCAGTTGCCAAGTATAGGAAGTTTCCAACTGTTGTAACGGGGCTGAGCAGAGAGATGATTGGGCGACGTTTTAATACGCTGTTTAATTCCCATTAGATACGGTCTACTGATGCCCTGGGGTCTCACTGTATGTGGCAGGCTCACACACACACACACACACACACACACACACACACACACACACACACACACACATGCACACACACACACACCACAATGTCCAAGAGCTGGTGTTATGTTATTGTGAAAGTTGTGCCTGATCTGTACCAAAGAGGTTTTTTCTTGTAGAGTTGTTGTGATCAAATAAACCAACCTGCAGCAAACAAACCACGACAGGGACAAAGGGAGTTGTTAGATTTACAGTGACAGACCCTAAAGTTGACTACGTTGTGTGATAATGTGTGTTGATTCACATTATTGTCCTATGCTGCAATGCACAACAGCAAATAAGAAGTTATTGAGTTGCAAAAAATAAAAACACGTTATCAGTAGTACCCAAATTAGCATATAGTAAAATAAAGATAAATAATAAGGAAACAAATAATTGAATTATCTTCAGTTAAATCACCAAAGTTCTTTCAAGTTCACCCTCCCCCTGCACCTGTCAATGTTGTAACTCACCCAACAATCTGACAAGCACACCTACTCTACGCCAGGTGTGGAGGTATGAATTTACCTTCTCCCTCACACTCTTTTGTTTCATTCTTCACAGCTACTTCCATCGCTTTGTGTGAATTGTGAAGTTACTGTCATCTCAACACAGTCAGGCAACAACCCCACTACTCCGCTTTGATTTTAAAACGCATGACTTTAAACTTCTTTTTCAAACCCCTAAAAGATTCACCATAGTCTGTCCATAAAAGTGGACATAGACTCTGGGTATGAAAAGTGAAGGCAATGCTGAAGAGCCTTAAAACCTCCATTTATCTCATGACCATCAGGGGGCAACTCCACTGGTTGTAAAAAGAGGTCAGATTGTATTGAAGTCTATGTGAAAATGCCCCTACTTCTCACTTGATTTCATACCTCAGTAAACATTTTCCGAATGAGTTTATGGTCTTGGTCTCTAGTTTTGATGGTCCCATTTAGAGGAAAATATACTATAAAGCAGGATATGTATTAGGGTGTGGCTACTGTGTGACTGACAGACTGTAACAGAAATGATGACCGACTGGAGAAAGCACAGAGCAGGTCAGATCCGCAGCTCCACCTTCTCCTCCAAATATGGTTTCTACTGGCTTTAAAACAACAAACAACTTTTTAACAAGATGGTGACGGACAAATTACAAACCTGAGGGTTTAAAATGGCAGCTCACAAACCAATGGGCGACACCGCTGTGGGTCGCCACTTGGTAAACATCCACAGTTGTTGATTGGGTGCGAACACCACTGCCAGAGGTGAAAACAAGATAAGTAACAAATGATTAGAGTTACTGACTCTTGCTAGCAGATGTTGTGCAGTTTATATTCATCTCATATGTAATATTTTCTGCAGCTAACCAGCTGCAGAGTGGACAACCTGCTTTCTGTTTAAACTGGCATGGGCATGGCCAGTGTACACGAATGGTCATGTGGTCTGGACGGAGATCCTTTCAGTTTTAAAAATGTAGTTGTGTGGATGTAGCCTGAGCGCCTAAAAGATTACTGTCTTCATCATTGTCACAAACTGATTCGGTATGGAAGTGCAGTCATGGCATCATTTTAGCCCTGCAGTCATGTTGGCTTCTTTCAAAATTACACTTTAAAAGGCAGCTTGAGCTTTCCTGCGGACCACTTTCAGGCCCACACACAGAGGAATCAAGCTGTTGTTGTTGAAATACCTTCTAACAAACCATGTTTTTAATCCACTCTCCAGTTACACCCTGATGGCATTAATATATCATGCAGTGCATCAAGTATAGATCACATTTAAAAGGTTTGTGCGATTCTGCTCAGCCACAAAACCACTGACTGACTCAATGTTTTCCTTGAGACAAGAAATCATGTTTATAAAATAATCTGACGTGTATTGTATTTGATATTTAACGTTTGGCTGTGCTTGAGCTGCAGCACTAACACAGACACAGTTTACTGCTTTTAGTTCACGTAAAGAGAAAACTGGAAGAAAATTTCCCACTTGTAAACAATGTATTCTCAAATGTACTGCAATAAATCCACGTGCTGCTTTTCAGATACCAACTCATGTTTACTTTTTCCTCCACTAGATCACACAGACAACAATGCAAAAACACACACACAGATACTGTATCTACACAAACCGCAATTTGGCAGAGGCAGAAACTTGTCAAGAAATGACTCAGTGGTATATTTGGCCAAGTATTGTATCAGTGATGAAAAGGATCATGGTGAGACTGCAAGGTATAAAAATACGACAATGAAAGAAAATCCAAGCAGCTGTCAACCCCTCCCCTCGTTCGCTCTCCAGTGAACATAGGAAGCCTTTAATAAACCCTTATTGGACCGAAATATTTACAAGGCTGACTATATAAGTAATCCTTTGATACCCTAATGCTTCTCAAGAGGAGGGCAAGCCTGAGCCTATGATAAGAGGTGGAGGAACCAGCAGCTGCAGACGCACTGGGGAGAGTTTGTCCTATAGAGAAGAAGTAGATGAAGGACAGTTGACCCACTCACTTTATCCATCAGACAATGTGCATGTCTAACGTATGAAAGAGAGCAACCATTTATCGGTGTGCACAGATCATGTAAGCGGAGCAGCATTACCTCATTCCATTTCCCCCAGGAGCTGCAGGTAAAGAATAAGAGAGGGCGTTTATTTTGTGTCACACGGCGCCCTGGCGGCCTCAGATACCTCCATAATGGCTGTGCACAGACAAAGAGTTGCAGGCGTCGGGTGACAGGTGATAAAAAGACCTAATGTTTGGCAAAACCTCCTTGTCAGCACTATTCCATTCATATCTAGGTCTTTTCAGGACCTCTGGAGCAGGCTGCTTTCCTCCTGGTAATGGGCGAGGCGCAGGGGACAGCTGACAGCAGAAGCCTTCAGGTTACTGTGCAACATAGCGTCAGTGTGAGCATCACTTACAACAGCATCTGCTTGTAGAAGGTAAACACTGTGCAAATAGAAACTGACAACCACCAAAGAGGAAATGAAGCAATGCTCATTAAGTTGGTAAAGTGTGTTATTAGTCTGTCAGTCGTGAAAATGTTTGCACCAACACTCATCACTCAAATTGATGAAGTGTCTTTTGAAAGGGGTGGCTTCATCCAACACTGATATTCCCTCTTGGGACATTGTGAGCACAGATGAACAGTGTATGTGTGTATGTGTCCATCACAGGCACATACACACATACAGAGGTGGATTACAGTACATGGCAGTGGTGGTTTAAAACATTTTGTACAGGCTTCTTTCCTCCCCCAACGCAGCCATTTTCTGCAAAAGATGTAACTATAAGACTTTAAGTGGGTGAGACAGTTTTTAACGGCTACTTTTCAAGCCTACAGGAAAATGAAAACAAGAAATTATCACTTTAATGAAGAGGACAGCACCAGGGTGCTCAAGTGTAGGACAGGAAACACTAATACCCCTTTCCACTAAAAATTAGCAGGGATATGCAGGTTTTTTAAAACCAACTGACCCATTTTCCTCTTCCAGTTGACCTTGCCTCTCTATTCAGGCTGACACATAACTGCAAGGAGCATTGTCACCACATGCACACAGAGCACACACACAGATGCAGCCGGCTGTCATACAAACTGATAAAACGTATCTGTCACATATCCCTGAGTTATTGCTCCTGCAAAAGTGAGTGTGCGAGACACAGGTCTCTCTGCCCGAGTCTCTCTGCCCGAGCCTAGTGTGGCCACAGTGTTTCTGGTTTTATCAGCACCGTGCTGGACATGCCTGTGTTGGTGTAAAGTAGTGGGTTCACCCGGGATCCAAATTCAAATGCCAATTGTAGCATTTTTCATTGCTGAGAAAAGCCAGACGTTAGCCGGTTTGTTGACCAGTGGAAAAGGGGCTTAAGATTGGTGCATTAACTTGCTATTAACTGTATAACACACATCATTCATGACAGATCCTATGAGAAAACAGTAACAAGTCCTGTATCAAAGTTGTTCACCCCCCTTTGTTGTAGGGTTTCAAAAAGGTCTTGCCGGGCCACCGTCAAGCCACCTGCCAAGTGCAAAATGCTGGAGAGCGATGGACACGATTGGCTAGTGAAGAAAATCGAACACCCAGCAGAGAGACTCCAGATATTCTTTTCATGAGTTGGACAAATCCAGGGGTAAAATGTTAGCAAATATTGGACTGACATTGGAGAGTTGTGTAGAAACCTCCAAAGGGACGGCCATGTTGCTGTCTTTCTGTTAAGCAACTGTTTATCATGTGTCTTAACTCAGTGCTATTATATAATACAGGTAACTAATACTTATTATTTTAAAGTGAGATGTGAAATAATAGTTAAGCATGAGATAAATCTGTGGTAAGATCAGTAAGACAGGAAGAAGACAGAGGTGGTGAACAGTTACAGCAATCATCGTTCACCAGTCAGCAAGATATGAGGAGCCAAGTCTCTGTCATCTGCACCATCTCTCATTGTATTTTCCAGAAAGCTTCACAGACAGAAGGTGTTTTACAGCTGAACGGCAATGACCCCAAATGAGGCCTTCAGTGGGAACTCCGATCTTTGGAAACTGAAAAACCTGTATTTGGTAACGACTTTTGACTTGTACTGTTAGAGTACAAAAGATATGTCCAGAGGCAAATGATGACGGGCCACAAAACCACATATTGTGCGCTAGTTCTCTCCTCCTCTAAAGCCAAGGCCACACGACGAGATGTTTCAGTTCAGACTGGGGACATGATGGTATTTATTGTAGTAATATTTGATGAAATGTATTACAAACCAATCATTCTGTTGACTTTCTGTAGCACATTTGCTGATGTCAGTCTGAGCCTACATGAAAGAGATATTTGTAAGGAATATTAAGGTTCACTATATTTGCTATTGCTACATAGCATTAGCATTAAGAGCTGTTTACCTACCAGTCTAAAAGAAACTTAATGAGCTCATCTTTCAACTACATTCGTTTATTCGCCAAGAGCTGGGGGTGGAAAGCAACACCGTGTTGTCTCTATCACACTTTCTACTAAAGTTAACATGCTAACTAGCCCCGTGTATTATAGAGACATTGAAGAGAATGTAACTTAAAATAACTAAAATTGTCCAGTTTGTTTAGTGCAGTGCAGTTTGTGCTTCATTGCCTGAAGAGCCAAATTGTCATTTATCAAGTCTAGTTTACTAGATACTTTTACTAAAATGTGCCATGTGGACATACTGACCATAGCGGTGCAGATTCACATACTCTTTGTTTGTTTCTGAGGATACTCATTACAAACATGTAATTGGCCTAGCCCTCAAGTCATGGTTGCCTGCAAGACTTTCGTTTAGTTTAGTTGATTTTATACTACCCACGCATTACAGCTGTAACCATAAGCCAGTAAATTCCCCAGTGTTGCCTTAGTTTTCCCCTTCTCCCTTCTCCCACTGCTCCCGTCTGCGGATGGTTTTCCCTTCTTGCTCTCCTGGCTCCCTGATCACCTGCACAGCTGCATCCCATCAGTTCCTCTACCTGCAGCATATCAATCCATCCAACCAAGCTCTTTATCCATTTATCACAACATCGTTGTTTCAAACTCAGTAGTAATAGACGATTCCAGGTTGATCACTTCTTAGTTGTGAATCTTGCATGCTAACCGCTCTTGTTTCACAGGATCAACTCCTGCCTGCCTTTCCTGCCTGCCAGCTGCCTCCCAGCTTCCAAACTAACCCCTGCCAGCCACACTTCTCCATTACCCTTTCTCACCCCTGCTGCCGCCAGATCACATTCCCTGTCATCAGACCCCATAGACCAGTAAAATCTTCTACAATAAAGCCTTTCTCTTACCAACACCACTCTGTCCATGTCCTCCTGAGTGTTTAACAAACAGGAGTTTAGAGTGACAGAGAGTATTTCTGAAGGATGTGGTGGTGGAAGAAAGGCCACAAGTGTATAAATATTGATGAGTCTTGCCCTCAGAAAACCTAAGTTAAAGAGAGATTTTGTTCCAACAGTCTACTCTTGGAGCAAATGGTATTTTGTGATATGAATCTGAACTTATACGTCAGTATTTCACCAGGCTCAAGCATCAAGAATACAGACACATACACACATGCACGGGCATTTCCACTAATATAGTAGATTGTGTTATCTTACGATCCAATTAAAAGGCCTTTGGGAAAAAATATTATTTAGCTAGATTCCCATGTATAGCATGTGTAGCACAGTGCTACTGAAAGGTGAACCTGCTATTTGTGTTACTGTCTATACGGAGGATGTGAAAACGGATGGAAACTACTTCCTGATCTGAGGAGCTGGAAATTGGAAACAATAATTTTATTCTTTCAAAATATGTCAACACACCCTACTCGTAGTGAACTTAATTGTTCAATACTACCCTGATACTTTGTGAATCTGATCATATCTGTTGTTATAGTTGATGTATTCGTTTGTGGTTTCTCAGCATTGTTCTTTCTTCACAATGGTTGTTTCACCTCTTTATGAAAATGGAAGAAAGAGAAAATTTGCTTAAATGAATTAACATGAGTTCAACATTGACTAACTGAACTAACTTTAGTGTGTGTTATGCTATCCATTGTAATGACTGAAGATGTTGCAGTTGTTTGGCAGTTTATAGATTAGTAATAATCTAATCTCTAATAAACACTGATGTTAACATCTTGAAGCAGCATACTAAAATACTCTATTAACCTTAATACTAACCCAAACCCTGTATACAGCAAAGCGTTTAAAAAAAAAAAAGTTTTATCTAGAATGACCCACCTAGACTGTTTGGTTTCCAACACTGATTTGTTATATAGTTTTTAGATGTTTTCTCTAATTAATATTTGATTAAAGGGGATATTTTGTATTATTATATACACATAGGGGGTTTAAAAAGAAAATGTAAAGTAATTAAAGTACACTGAGTCTGAAAATACAGTGAAAGAAAGAGGAGGATGAAGATGCAGCAGCTAAAGCAGAATTTGAAGTTTGCCTTAGGGAGTCACTTCAGAGCTCAATAATGAGGTCCGGCCAGGAGCCTCAGATTTGTGGTTCTGTTTTCCACCGTGGTACAAACACAATGTGACAACTGGCAGCACTCATTCCTCTCCATTTGGGATGCCCCTCCTGCCAACGTCCCTCCTTGTCTGCCCTCCCACTGCCCACTCCCCAATACATCCACCCCAAACTCATCACATGGTTAGCTTGCCATCAGTGCACAGGACCACTGGCTTGGTCCTGCATACTGGGATTTCCCAGAGTTGCCCCCTTATCCCCCTCACACCACCCTTCTCCTTCAGGCCAAGTCAGGCCCACTCACTTCCTGGGGGGACGTGACAGAGTGCAGGTCTTTCAGCTGTGCTGTCATGGCATGATAAAATGGGCTAATTGCTGTTTACCACCTTTTTCTTTTTTATACCACACACACTAATTGATATGATTTTTTTTGAGACCTTGACTGAGAAAAACCTCAATTTGAACTGGGTTTTATCAGCACAATCAAACATAATGGGGCTATAGGCTCTGATACTAACTCGCACATAGTTTTTAGATTATGTGAACAAAGAAGGGTAACATCTGTCACTGAAATCTGTTTTTGCAGATGTAATCTGTTGCAGTGTCTCTAAATAATATCTGACTTGGTTCAACAATGCATGTGAAAGTTCTGTGAAGTTACGTGTTTCTAATTATTCAGAGTGCTGACTACTCTTTGTATTTCATGGAGGGAAACCTGAACGCTACACAGAAGGGACACTGTGACTGTGTGATATATGTTAGTTAGAGAATGATACATACTATCCAGGGTGTACTCTACCTCTTACCCAGCCCATACTTTGATATTCTCCAGCCCCTCACAAAGGAATAAGTGGTTTAGAAAATGAATTGGTGAATGAACTGCTGGTTTACTACCAATTAACTCAAATTGTTCTCTTGTGAGAAATCTAGGTCACTTTTCAGCTCATTCTGAGTGGGAACAATTCAGTATGTTTTTTTTTTTTTTCCTTTCTTTTTTTAAATCAGAAAACAAATGAAAGCCTACTTCCGTGCACAACAACAAAATGGTGGCACCACAGAACTGCTGGCTCAAAAAAGGACATTTGGAATCAAAATGAGCTGATTGGGGACATAGACTGGAAAATCTTTTGTGTGAGCACTTCACATTTACAGTAGTGAGAAATTGACTCATGGTTGAGTCTTATTTTTGATAGGCGTCTTGTCTGTTGTGACAGTATGACTGTACAGTATTATATAGGACATTAACAGTTGTGTGAAGGCAGTGATACAGGAACACTCAGATGACTCATGCTCCACGTGTCGTGAGGAAGCACCAAACTGTATGTTATTGGACTGAAATTCATATTTCCAGAATTGCAGCCTTCACAAATTCATCAGTAACATGCACCAGTTCTTCTCTATTCATTAGCCAGCAAACAGAAACTGTGTCCCAACCACGTTAGAGGTGATGCATGTGCACCAGAGTTACTGTATCAACCAGAGGAGAAGCCGTTTGGGCAGCTCAGCCTCAGTCTGTGCTAGTGGTCAGCAACCACAACCTCTTTCCTCCCCCAGAGAGCAACAGACAGACACAGAGACGGATGGATGACCCAAAATTACAGCTCAACCAGCATTTTGAGGGTAAACATGTCTTGTAAAAATACACCAAGTGTCCAGGAGCAGAAAAACCAGCAGGTTCACCAGGGAGCAATGGGGGGAAGGCATGTCGGCCTGCTGTATTTAGAACCTGTCTTTCCAGGGATAATCTCATCCTCCGACTTCTGCAAATGCATCTCAATTTGTGGTTTCTATGACGGACCGAGGGTGGAAGGGCTATGCTTTGATGTATTTTTAAGTATGTATTGCTTGTTTGTAAAATTCACCACAAAGTAGAAGGGAGGCAGAGAGCATAAGAGAACTTTGAACCACAGGGAGGTCATTTATTTTATGTTAAATAGTGTCTTGGTGGCAAGACAATCATAGCCTGAGAAATAATTGAAACCTAAAGTTCTTTATTGGGGAAAAACCTTTGTAAAAAAAAAAAAAAAAAAAAAAAGTTTTTGGCACGAACTGGTTCAACAAGAGGATATGTTGGTGTACAATGACACCATGAAAAGTGAAAATTGCCCAAAGCTGTGATCCTGACATGTATATACAATATTTGTTTTGAAATGACTCAAGCCTCAATGCTTCAACTGAGACAGATTGAAATTCATTAAAGGTTTTCTGACAGCTGAAAACAAAAAGTCAAACAAGTTGGGGTGTGAAGTCCAATGACCTCTCTGACCCCTTCTATCTGAACTAAGGCCCTTGTTATACTTAGTCAGTCCTGGCCCCCTCCAAGGGGTCCATTGTCTGGGGGCAGGAGCTGGAAACCCTCCCCTGTTTCTGGCCTCCACGGCTGGACAATAGGCAAAGACAAACCTCTGACACCCCGTCCTCCAAGGGGACAGCACATTATTGCAGGCGATGTTGAATTTTCTGTCTCCTCTCTTCTCATTGGTGTGTGCGTCTGTGTGTGTGTGTGTGTGTGTGTGTGTGTGTGTGTGTGTGTGTGTGTGTGTGTGTGTGTGTGTGGTTAAGCCAGTTTGCTTTTTCAATGAAAAGAAAAACACAGAAGGAAATACAGCGAGAGAGAGGAGAGGACAAAAGATGGAGGGCCTCGATAATGAAGTGACCTGAAGAGATGTGAGATCATTTCAAATGGGATTACACTCACACACACACACACATACACAATCACACACACATACACACACCACTTTCATTGTCTCCGACCGTACTCAACCTACACAATACGGAGCAGGATATTGCTGCACCATGCAGTCTTTTCACTATGTGGTCTCAAGCCTGCTGAGTTAACAAAAGTTAAAGCTCAAGGATTTTTTCAGGGTTGGCAAGTGCAGAAGGTTCTCCTGAAGGCAGTTATAAAGCAAATGGATCAATACTAAAAAAAAAAAAAAAAAAAACAAGACAAGTTTCTCATACAAATCGAGGTAAAATAAAACGTTAAACTTTAAGACATATTTTTTTAGAAGAAAAATGCAACACACAACGCTTTCTTCATCCTCTGTGCGTAGCCCCCCGGGCTGGCATAATGAATCAAGCAACAGATTAAAATAGACAGAGCTGCACCAGGCAACAAGTGTTCCTCATCTTCACCTCCATGGTACAAAGAAACACTTGCCTGCACCGCCTTCTTGCTTTTGTTTTGTGGGCACATTCGATCCTGCGGGCCTTAAATCTGAGGAGTTTTTGTGTCAATGAGACAATGAGATGCTGTGTTGATGTAAATCAAGTAAACACTTTCAAAACATCAATCACGAGACAACCACATCATCATGTTGTTTTGCATCCCAGGGAAGCTTGTCACGACGTTTCTTTAAAAATAAGTACTTTTGCATTTTCTAAGCAAACCCAAGATCAATACATATGCATAATTTACCATGTGCAGCATCTTGTGTCATGAATGGGCAGATGTAGTGACACTTGAAACCCATGTGATTGGACACCACACTGATCAGGCTTGGCAGTGACAGAAAGACTTTAAAATTCCAATGTTGCAGTGCTGACTTGTGCAGGATGGATGTGCTGTTCACAGATGACCAACTTCAACAGAGGCTTGTGCGGCAAGAAAACAAAGACTGGTATATTTTCCATTTGACACTGCATGGTTGACTCCAGATGGAAAGATCACTGTGCTGATTTTGCCATGTTGAAGTTGTGAAGACATGGATTGACTTTTGTACTTCAACATTAATTGCATATACCTTCATTCAGTCCATCCTCAATAGGCAGCGTACCCACAACTTTAACTGGCAACACCACTCAGAACATCAGCTGAGATTCAACATACAGCATGTTCCCCAGCTCACTGATACACAACACGCAGCAAGAGCGAGTGAGTTAAGTCAAGTGCCATAATACTGTCAGGACAGACCTTTGCAAAGTTGCCCAAGGTTCAATCTTTGTTTAAAGGTGGCAGAAGGCAAGATGCTGGGATGGCAGTGAATAATGAGGGGTTAGAACATAATGATGACAGAATTTTAGAAATAGTCAATATCGGACTGTGTAGCCAAAAGCACCACATTTGAGAGTTAACAAAGGAAGCTTTTTCAAAGGGAAGTGTTTTGGCACTCCAGCTCCACATGGATTGTTAGCTTTATTTTAATTCTTGCCTATTGAGTGGCAAGCAGGACTAAATGCACTTGTTTGGGATAGGTCCTGACATTTGCCCTTTTATACCTCCATTCAAAGCCAACTATAGTGAAATTAGCATAAAATCCCCCACTTAAAACATGGCCAATACACAAGGAATGTGTGAACTGCATATAATATGAAGGGAGGGAGTATTTTAACACTAATCTCGTATGGTGGTTGCAAAGAAAGTGTTGCCCTTTACCCTCAGCAAACTAGATTCATATCCACACTAATGTGCACAAATTTAAAAATACATTCATTGTATTGACCTTCTGCCCCCACTAAAGCCATATTTAACTGTGTTCTAACTTCTGTGTGAAATCTGTGTGAATCTGTGTGAAAAGTCCTCACGCTCATCTCCACGAATATGGCAGGCCACCACGATTAGCCAAGAAACATGGGTGTCATGTTTGATGACCAGCCATCCTTCTCTGACCAATTAGCCTCTTTCTTGTGGTTGTGCTGCTTTGCTCAGTACAACATTAGAAAAACCAGACCATCCCTTATTCAGTAAGCCCATCTCTGAAAACAAGGCAATCGGGGTTCCCAGTGGTTCTCAGTGGTTCCCAGATGGTGGAACAAGCTGCATAATATCTTACTTACTACTACTTACTTGGACTTATTATGCATCATTTTACTTGGACACTTCAGGCTACTTCTTTACTTGATTTCCTTGCACTTAAATAAATGTCATATTTGGTACTTATGCCAAGGTTCACTGCACTGAAGCTTTAATGATGTCCTTTATCATCCATCCATTATAGATGATTTTTTATTTATCATTATGGCTCTATACTGCTTATCCCTCAGGGTTACAGGGGCTGGAGCCAATCACAGCTTAAATTGGGTTAGGGCGGAAAACAACATACAGAGAAAAACAACCATTCACACCCCAACTCACGAACAATTTTGAGTCACCAATTAACCTAAAGGTGCATGTCTTGAGACTGTGGGAGGAAGCCAGAGTAGCTGGAGAGAACAGAGGGAACATGCAAACTCCACACAGAAAGGCCCCGGGCCTGGGGTTTGAACCCAGAACCTATTTGCTGTGAGGTGACAGTACTAACCAGTGCATCACCCCACTTATAAGTCAATTCTGGGCTGTGATCACTTACACATGAGCAAACTGGTCAAACACTGGTAGACATCATGATCATCTTTCTCTCATTGTACTCTTAAATAAATTACTTGTCACCATGATGACTTTCCATAGTTGCGGTGAACCTTGGTGGCTGAGGGATGTAAGATGCTGACCATGCAATGGCAAAAATTTCCACATTTGTAGCCTCTGTTCTCATAGTAATCCAAACCTTGGTGCAGTGTTGTTGCATCTGATGAACCCTCAGACCAATGGATCTGTCACTTTACCCAGAATGTCTTGGGTTGATTTTCATTGTCTTTCCCACATATGACGATACATGTCACCACCAATGCTGCTGCTTACATTATTTCAAAATTACCACTCCTCTTTCATTTCAATGAAGCCACTGCCCGACAGAGAGGTCTGGCAAAAAAACACAGACTTGTCCAACAGGATAGTTGAATCTGGCACAAATTTCTCCACAAAACAAAAGCATTAACCAATACACTATGTTGGCCAATTAAACACAAGTACACATACCCACAGTGATTGAGTTTCAGGATCTTACTCATCCTACTCATATAAACTGCTGAGAGCAAGCAGCAGAGAGAACCCAGGCTATGTCTGTCAAAAAGGTGCAGCGTTTTGGCCTGATCCACACCAGATGTTGAGGAGAAAGACAAAAACAGTCAGATACAGTACAGACATTTACCTGCTAAAATATGAAACTACTATTGTGAACAAAATCCGTTTGCATTCATCACATAGAATCAAGATATTTTTGTCCTGTTTTCGTCTCTACTGAAGATCACTTCTAAAAGTCAGAGACATGTGTCTTTCTCATCTGTAAATCATTGAAATGCTTTGAGCCAGGACAGCTGTAAAAGACGACTTCACAGATGAGTTCTCAATTAAGACTCCACAGCCAATTCATTCTCAGTTTCACACCAGCGCTGAGACACCAAAACACTCATTAACATTAAAATGTGTTAAAAAAAAAAAAAAAACACTTAGGCCATTTTTCATGTAGTCATTACTTTGCAATTGGCCCATGTCAGTGTAAAGTATGTTAAAATAAAATCTGACAGATTTTAATTCAGATGTGAGGGGAATTCAGAGGATGTTCAGTGAGTTATTGTTGTAGAGAAACATTGAGGATTTAGGGGTTTACTACATCGTGGGAGGTTTCTTCTCTGCAGTGGTCTGGGCTGAAAGTGATTTAATATAAGTATGAGGCTCATTTATACACACTACAGCCAAGTCAGCTCAAGAAAGCAGAGGTCTTCTTTTAATAATATTCCATAGGGGTGACTAACAAAGGTAATTTAGCCATTAATGTGACAATGCTACATTATTCTTGTTCCTATATGAGCTCTGTGATAAAGGGACAGAGAGAAGACGTTACAATCTAGCTGCAAGCTGCCTTAAAGGTCCCATATTTCATACTTTTTCTGTATTTTATTTGATGCTTTGATATCAATTAGAAGATATTTTGTAGTTTTATGTACTAAAAACCATATCAATATAGTTTTACTATCTATTTACCATATCTCTCACTCTTCTATCTGGAGCTCTCGCAGGAACTGAACATTCTGTGTCAGAGTTGATGTCCAAAAAAAAAAAAAAAAAAAAAAAAAAAAACTTATTCTGGCCAGCCACCCAAAAAACGACAACAAACATATGTCAGAGCAGAGAGGGGGAAAGATGAGCAACCTACGCGCTGCTTCCACACACACTTTATACCCATCACCTGGCGTCTGTGGCCAATCAGAGAGCGCCAAGGTGGCCAATTTCAGACAGGTGGGAACAATCAGTTAGTTGGTGCTCCTGATATACTGAACCAAAAGACATTGATATATTCATCAAAATATCGTTCAAATTAAGATAAATTGTGGAACCAACCAATACCTAAAACCCAATATCTGAAGCCAGTACACTTTCCGTTTCATAGGTTGGTTGATGGAGGGAGGAAGCTCCATGACCCAACCACAGGTAATGGATTGCGGCCAATTATTGTAGCATCTGCAAATGGTGACGGTCAGTCAGTCAACAGATCAATCAAATTCTGACTGAAATGCTTCAGTATTTCAAAAAAACTAGCCAACAACAACAAGGTTTCAATGGTTGGTCTGGTTGGTTTGTACTGGTGGCCCATTTTAATTAAGGCACAGTTACTGAATACAGTCTGTGTGCATCTCATCAGTGGATTGAACCCTTTGATATACTATTTCTATAGAAGCTGGGTCTGCTTACCTCATATTCTACAATATGGGACCTTTAAAAAAATAAGACTAATTTTATGTTTTTTACCATCATATGAAAAGTTAAAATCCTATTATGATAAAGCCAGAAGCTACTATTTTGTGCTCCAAGTGGCAACCCACTGTGACATCATCCATTGTTTTGTGAGCTTCTGTTTTGAAATGTTGAGTTTGTAATTTGTCCGTCACCATCTTGGTTTTATTTAAACCCAAGGAAACCATATTTGGAGGAGAAGGTGGAGCATTAGACAGAATTAAGGTTTAAGGCTCTTTAGTATTGGCTTCACTTTTTATCCCCAGATTTTACATCCACTTTTATAAACAGTCTATGCCCAACTGTATTATTTTGCATCATTTTAAATATCAAATATATTGTATTTCTCCTAACATGACTCAATGTTTCCACAAAGCTGCAATTATATTGAAAGTAGTTCCTTCTCCCTGCGTAAAGAAAACAATAATTGTAATAATAAGTCAGTTTTTGGCCACTTGGAGGCAGTGCAACATGCTGCAATTTTAGGATTTACATCATGTCACCTTACATTTTATGTGTTGAGCATGTTAGAAAAGGTGGCTTATTTACACGGCCACACACAAAGCAACATTAGCATCTATTTGAAGTTGTGTCTCTGACTAGCTCATGTATTTAAGTCCAATATTCAGTTTTTTCTTTGCTGACTTTAGACTGCATGCTACCGATGCTGAGCAGGTGGTAGTGCACAGTGGGTTTTTTTATAGGAGCATTCACTCAAAAATGAGGCTGAGTGAGGGAATCAAAACAAATCAAAAGTAAAGTGCAGGACATAAACCCAAAACAATGACTTAGCACTGAGGAGAAGTGCAGGATCGGATGAACATTTATAGAGGGTTCAGTATTATGAGGATCCATTTCATATTTCATGCAGGCATTTGATCCAATGTTAATATAGAAATATTGATGATAGCACTTAAAGGTTTTGTTTTTTGGTGGTTACGTGACTTCTGGATATAAAGTGTTCAGCTAATGTGTGGTAAAGCTTGTCTCTCCTTTTATGAAACAGAGTTTAACAATATGTTACACATGACAACATTAGTCAAGGCAGCAGTATGGAGCTGTAAACAATAGGAGCCTCTGGCTTCTAAAGGATGAGGCGGACTTGACAGTAATAGTCTCTGACTGAGACACATATACAGTGTCTTTCATGGTTTCTGATCTGCGCTCCTGTCCACAAAGAAGCTGCATGACAGCACAACCAAACACCAGCAACAGTAAATAATCACAACAAGAGCAACAGCCAAGCACATGAGCTCATCCTTTGACAAGCCCCACCCATCCCACAGCAGAGTGGCGGGGAGCTTCAGAGTGGTGACACGGCCCTTCTAGTCATCTGCTACAATGGAGGCCTAACTCGTTTCGTCTGATCTCACCGACCACTTTCAACTGCTGCCAGGGTCACAGGAAGCCAGTCATCATCAGTGTGCAAGTGTGCTTGTGTGGGAGGGGGTGTTGTGTGTGTACGTGTGTGTGTGTGTGTGTGTGTGTGTGTGTGTGTGTGTGTGTGTGTGTGTGTGTGTGTGTGTGTGTGTGTGTGTCTGTGTGTGTTGGGGGGGAAGTCCACCAGGGAAGGAGTCTCTTGTCTCTCGATTTTCCGCCCTGATTGGACTGAATGAGTGGTCATTCTGTTGCTCAGCTGAATCTCTGCATCTCTCTTCTTCTTTGAGTTCACAGCGTGAAAGCAAAATCACACACTCTTACAGCTTGAGACATGACATCATCTAAAGGCCTGATGCTTGTTTACATGCTAATGATGCACACGACTGCAAACTATTAGCCTTTAAAAAGGTTTTATATGGTGTATATTTAGATATTTAATGGCAGGAAATTTAGTTTAATGGCAAATAGACAGGAAACACTTATCTTCTTTATCATCTTAATCAGTTCTAATGGATTTCTGATACCAGTAAGCCTTTTCATGGCAACATATTGACTCAGTCCTTGATTCCTTATTCTCATATTGAAACAAAGACGAAAAAAAATAATCCCATCCTGAGAAGAATGAAAGGACATAGAGAGTCTGTCTGTTTAAGCTCTACCATGGCTGCTTCCAGATCTACTTTAAGATGTCTGCGGGATATGTGGTGCACACCACCACAAACGAACACACCAGCACAGATCAGCAGCTGTTATTCATCTATTTTATATGCATTTTCAGTCAGCACAGAAAAAAATCGAGTGGAACATTTTGTGTGTCAGATTTGCATAATTCTTAATAGCATCCATGAAACCTGTGACTTAAATGTCCACTGAAGCTTTCACGCCAATACATAATGATACAAAAACCTGTGGCAGATGAAAACATGTGAAAACATGACTTGTGTAATAAAACAAACACCAAAGCCACATTTCTATTTTGTTTTCCACATTGTTTTTGGTCATTTGACCGGAGACATCAACATTTTAATTACAATATCTCGTCACACCCTCTTCCTCTGCAATGGTTTAATGGCATCCAACTGTTTATCTCTTTGTGCTGAGTTCCTAATATTCACACAACATCAGTGGATGAAGACACATTAATTCAAAATGCGTTTTGCTTGTTTTATGGAAATCCATTTAAAATTTGCATTTAAATTAAATTTGAATGGAAAGCTGGCTTAACACACCCTTCAATATAAATGTTAAATGAATAAATAACATAATAGCATTAGCAGTAAATGAGCATCTATGTTTCATTAGCTGGTAACAAAGTCAGTGTTGTCTGCTATCATCAGGAGCCCCCCTCCACACATTTGCTAATATACTCAGTGTATTTATAATTTCTGTCAGTTTGATTAATCAAAACGAATCAGATGTTCCACTAAACTGAATGTTTTTTCTGTTATTCCAGCCACCACATGGTGATTGGTCAGAAACATTACTGTCAAAGGCAAAGCTGTAAAACATAGACTTCAGTTTTTAAGCTTCTCTTATATATAGATGACCTATGGTGTGTAAAGACCTTAATACTTGACAGGTGAAGGTTTTCCACAAAAAGGTGAAAGCTGAAGGTTCACTTTTTGTTCAGGCAGCAGCAGTGACGTCAGTATCCTATAATCTGCTCACTTCCCAGCCTTAAATGTAAGGAAGTGAAGAAGCTGAGCTCAGCCTGAGACTCCCTCGTAAAGTGTCCTGTGTTTGTGTAACTTATAAGCTCAAGTTTCATGTATCTCACAACGCTGCCTGATACATTACATCTTACACAACAAGGAATTTTCTTCCAAATCAGCGCTCTTCCTTTCAACTAAGCTGCCGCCTGCAGCAACACTTATTAAATTACTGTATACATGAAGGCATGCTGGGGCTTGATGGTGAACACTTTGTAGTGTATGTGTGTTTCCGTGTGTGTGTGTGTGTGCAGCACAGAGTTTACAAATTTTTACAGATTTGTTTTCTCTGTAACCAGGGATTGAGTTTGAATATGCCAGACTTCCACCTAATATCTCTTCAAATCCCTGTGAAAATTATGACTCAATCATCGCTTGGGGTAATAACTGTTTACACTCTGTTTTACAGCAGGTTTTTTTTTAATGATCAATCTGTTTAGTGGGAGTGTTAACGCCCAGACTCGTATCCCTTGCTCCAGGTCTTTTGCTAATTTTCTTTAGCAAAGAACGGATACAATAATGAGCCTCTGCAAAGTCCTTGGCCTTCGAAACGTGGAATAGATATTCTGTGTAAAAGTTGTGCTGAAGGTGGAAGAGCCAACAGTGAGAGGTTACATGGATTGAGGGTGCTCTGGCAAGCATGACCGCTCACATCCTCCCACGCACCGGCACACCAAGCATCAAACCATGCAATTTTCATCATCTCAGACACAGAAACACACACACACATTCACACACGCACACACACATGCAGGCATTTCTCCAGTCTTTGTCATTTACCCCACAACACCACACAGGCTGATATGTGCTGCACATTTTTTGCACATAGCAAACATGTCCAATACACACACATATATACAGTATCCATTTTTACAGGCATCAGAGCAAAAGCAGGAGCAACATATACTCAGACTGACAAACATATGGAATAGGTTGTTCAGAACAATGTTGTTTGTGTAGTGCATGGATTTATACATTCATATGTTTCTTTCTCACAAGTAATGGACCCTGTGTTTTCAGGTTCTTTCACAGGCAGCGTGTACACAATAGTATCTCTGCTGTGGTATAATCTGAAGGTTTCACTGTGTCATCAATGGGAAACATGATCTGAGAAACCATCAAATTTAAGTGTGAAGTTCTGTGGTCGTCCACATCCCCTTTGGATACGAGAAATCCCCTCATCTGTCCCAAGTGTCTGGATGTTTCACGCACACGCACACCACAAACCCACACACGGGCTGTGTTGTGCAAGTTCACACATCACAACAGCTCCCCCAGAGTTCAGTTCACACAGATTATAATAAACTAGTTTGTGTTCATGATTCATGAGTTTAAATTTTCAAAAAAGTCAAAAAATGTCTTCTTCTTCTATTGTTGTTTTATTCTTTTTTAGTTGAACCTCCTCCTACCTCCAGCCAACAGTCATTGCCACTTCACGAGCTAAATTAATTACTATATATTAGGACAGAATCACAGACAGATATTACTCTTAGAAGCCAAGAAAAAAACAAACAAAATAAAAACAACAACAAGAGAATTTTTAACAAGAGAAGTTTTAAGGTTCATTAAGGTGGAGGAACTTTGCAGCTGTCTCCCACTTTCTCAATGATTTCATTTCAAATTCATTACCAATGACTTACAATTTTTATAAAAGTATGAGATTTCCACTGATTCCTCCTAAAAGTCCTTGAAATGGTCAAATGTTCATACAAACTGGCTTCAGCAGCACCAGTAGCTGCACACCAGACACATACTAGGAGCAATAAATTCTCAGGTGTCTGATGTGTACACATCCTGTGCAATGTTCCACGCAAACAAAAAATAGAAGAGGCAAAACTCAACAGCCAGGACTATTGTTCCAGCTAGAGTCTAATTCTCTGAGTTGGGCTTCATCAGGCCTATTTTTAACTT
The DNA here is from genome assembly GCA_038496675.1 of Rachycentron canadum. Classification (NCBI taxonomy): domain Eukaryota; kingdom Metazoa; phylum Chordata; class Actinopteri; order Carangiformes; family Rachycentridae; genus Rachycentron; species Rachycentron canadum. The sequence goes on along the minus strand of CM076648.1, from coordinate 24,479,786 downwards.
CCAACAGGAGCTCATTTGTAGATGTAATTAGATTCCTGCCAGTAGATTATGTTTATTCCCAGCAGGTTGCTCCACTGTTGGCGTGTGACAATATGTGTCTGTATTATTTCCAAACCCAAGGGGGATACAAGGACACAGTCAAACCTCATGTCATGTCATGTTCTCTGGCCCAGAAAGAAGAATGTTATTCGTCAAAACAATCACAATCTACATAATTGGGTCAGTATCTCTGGTCTCAAACACTGTGTGTCTCTCACATCTGAAATCTTAAAGGCTGTTACACATGTCAAGGCTCAGCATCACTGATCCTGTGTGCAGAAGTCAGCTGGCTCAGATTGTAAAAAACACAAACATTGCAACCGTTACAACCACTATTATTGCTATTCTTACTACAAGGGGGCGTCTTGACACACATTTTATCAATGTATGTATGAAACACACAAATATTAACTGCGGCAAGTGTATGTAAATCTTGCCACAAAAACTTTTGAAAAGGAAAGAGTTCATTAGATCAAACTATTTCTAATTATCAGGACTGGAAGGTAAAAAAAAATAAATAAAAGTAGTATTTCAGTGTATAATCATATTTGTACTTTTCATTAAACAGCTGCACAGTATTGGCAGTGTACAGGCATCTGTACAACCCAAGTGTAAACATGGCCCTTTAATCAGTTATTCATAGCATTCCCGCTGCCTCAAGGCCACCCTTGTTGGCAAACAGTGCTTTGTAAGCCAACAAAACTGCACTGCAAAGAACCAGTGTATAATGAAGCCGTTATTAGAGCACACATACAGCAGCTACGCTTTTGAAACACACTAAAGAACCAATTAGCAGCAGACAATTCTCCAGAACCAGGAAATTAAAGTACTTAAAGTGTTCAGGCAGCAAGAGATGCAAATGTGGCGCATTTCCTCATTCGTCCATATTCACTGCAGTGAGATGCAAATATTAGTTGCTTCTCATTAAATTATCCAAAGAAAATATCAGTTCTGGTTTATTTCTCAGCTCTACACTGAGAAATACATGAGCTGCTGGAGAACAGAACAATATGTACTATAAGTCCTTAGTTAACAAAATGAAATCTACTAATTAACTACCAAGAATTGAGCTTGTCCATACATTAGATAACGTATTGCAAGCTTATTTTGACAGCGACTAATACAACATACAGCCTGATAAAACACCTGGTCGAATTACATGGACACAGTTTAGCTTTAACTTTTCTACTTAAGCACACACACACACACACACACACACACACACACACACACACACACACACACACAGACACACACACACACAAACTTTGTGTGCACTAGACCAGCTACAAGCTGTGATGCTTCACTCAGCATTGTCCCCCGAATAGTCTGTGTTGCTACTCCACTGAGATAAAGACACAGCACTGTAGCAGTGTCGTGGTGTGGAGCCAGATACTCCTGGTGTACAAAGTCAACACTCACAGTTTAAACACTTTTGCTCTTGTTATTTGGTTGTTCAAGGTTTACATAGTAAATTCATCCCAATATGCCTATTTCTACATCGTTTCTATGTTTGCATTGTTCATCCTGCAGGATATGGACTCCTTACCTTGGGGCCCATTCTTCCCATGCTTGCTACTGCAGCGGGTGGAGCTACCAGATTAAGGTCAGCGATATCATTGCTGGAGTTGGGGCATACAGGCCTCAGCTGGGATCTCGACTGTGTTTTGTGTTCTGATATTATTAGTTTTAAAGCTTTTTTTTTGACAAAACAAACAAGTTATGTGATACAATGGCAAAAGCTGCACTAACTATATCAAGTAATATGTCAAAACTATGGCAAGTAAACAAGTTTGATTTTAAATCACATTGTGTAGAGAGTGCATGAGGTTGAAGTTTAATAAATCTTTTAACCACAAAGAACAAACAGCACTTTTCATGGTTTTATAAAAGCACTATTTTTTAGAAGCAATATGCCATCTACAATCATGATTTTCTGAGAGGTCCTTCATTGAGCAATCATCCATCCATCCATCCATCCATCCATCCATCCATCCATCCATCCATCCATCCATCCATCCATCTATTTTCTGGAGGCTGATTGCGGTTGAAGTAGGTCAAACAAGGTAGTTGAGATGTCCTTCTCCCCAGCAATGATTTCCAGGTCCTTATGATGGATCCTGATGCGTTACTAGTCCAGATCAGATATGTAGTCTCTCCAGAGTCTGATCAAATGCCATAAAGAGGATCCTTTTGATACAAAGGAGCAGCAGCACTATTTCTAAGGCTGAGCCCAGCCACTTTACACCAGAAACTCATTTCAGTCACTTGTTTTTGTGATCTCATTCTTTCAGTCTCTACCCAAGACTCATGACGGTAGGTGAGGGATGGGACGTAGATTGACTAGTAAATCAAAAGTCTTGCCCTCGGGCTCAGCTGCTGCTCCAGCTCAACGGTCCAGTACGATGCTCACATTACTGCTGACACCACACCAATCTGCCTATTGATCTCAGACTATATTTTACCTTCACCCAGGACCCCGAGATATTAAACTCCTTCATTTGAAACAGCAAGTCACTCCCAACCCAAAGAGAGCAATCCACACTCAGCTGCAAACTGTGTTCGTGCAAGCTGTATGGTCCAGTGTGATGAAGCCAGAAGAACCACATCATCTGCAAAAAGCAGAGACAGATCGGAGGTCCCCAACTGGACTCCTCCACCTGCAACCCCCACCCCACCACTTCTCCCTCGTACAACCCTGGAGATCCCATGTCCACTTGGAGACTTGCCTGAGCGATCATCTGTTTTTTCTTTAGTATGCAGTATTTTCCAAGAGGTACACAAGAGAAAAATCAAAGATCTGGGATAGAGTAAAGAATAAAATTCAGGACATGCCTTCATAAAAAAGTTATCATTCATCATTCATCATTTATTGATATAGTGTAGTGGTTCGCACTGTCACCTTACAGCTGGACAGCTCTGGGATTGAACCTGGGGCCTTTCTGTGTGGGGTTTGCATGTTCTCCTTGTGTCTGCGTGGGTTCCCTCTGGGTACTCCAGCTTCCTCCCACAGTCCAAAGACACGCACATTAGGTTGATTGGTGACTGCAAAGTCCCCATAGATGTATCTGTGAGGTTGTTTGTCTCAATGTGTCGGCCCTGAGATGGAGTGGTGACCTGTCCGGGGTGTATCCTGCCTTCACCCCAATAAGGTTTATTGGGGTGAAGGCAGTTCTAATGATCTCTGTTGTTTCTGCAATAACATGCAAAATCAAGCTACTGTATGTGTTTGACCAACAGCTCACGATGTAGCAGAGGGAGATGGGTCAATTATTAACTGATCATAGAAATGAAAGCTGGCAAAGTTTTTACACAGAACCATGACATTTTTGATCTCTTTAAAAAAAAAAAAAAAAAAAATCCTCCAGCTCCCGGCCCAGTGTCTTAATTTTTATTTAAGATGTGAACAGATCAACACGAGTTCCTGACTTTGACTGGAGAGTTGAATTTATTTGAGAAGGAGCACAGGTTGAGCAAAATCTGCTTTCCTGTCAGAAATGTTGCAATAACACAACAATAATATGCAGTGATATTTTGTGTGTTATACAACTATACAAAAAAAATCCTCAAACAAAAACATTTCAGAGATGTTTTAGTGGAGCAGAGGCCACAGGCGGAGGCTCGTGGCTGGATGTGATGTTCAGTTTGTGTTCACAGGTGAGGTCATTACTGAAAACAGCTTTGATTGTTTTCTTACAACTTAATACACTGGCATAGAACAGAAATACAGAAATCATATTCACATGCATAAATCATCATATTTCACTCTTACATGATGTTTTATTTATTTATCTTTTTGTCTTTTGTCTACAAATGTATCTCTGTGTTTTTACACTCAACATATTGTTTTATTACATGATTGTGTGAGAGGGCCTGCAGTACTTCACGCTATAAGACAGTGATGGGAGCAATGCCTGCGTCAATTTGTTGCCATCTATCCCCATCTTGTGGCCAGCTTTGGTAAACCATAAATAAGTATACAAGCAGGGTATATTTATGACTCTTAGATGATCTCTGTTTATGTTTTGTTTGTGGGCACAGGATTTAGAGAGGACAGGTCAGCTGCAGAACAGAAACATTCATATCTCAGATCTCAGGCACTTGGATGCTTGTCTCATCCAGAGGGATTTATAGTGAATTCAAAGGTCTGAGCCATAAAACCTGTGTAATATTCATGTGATCAAGCCTAAAAAAAAAGGCCTTAAGAACTCAAACTATCAGAATAATATTTATGAGGGATTTTGTACTAGATGACATTTTATCATACAGCACCTGTATTTGACTCATGGTTTATTCTATTTCTGCTCTTTTTATTCCTTTTTCTTTTTTCCCGACTTGTTACTTTCATGACCGCTTGACTCACACACCCACAGAGATCAGTAAACCACTATCATATATCATATCTCAAACAGAAATATACACAGGAGGTTCAGGAGGCAGACGATGAAGCAGAAAGACAGACAGTCCGTCAGATCCAGACAAATGGACATACTGACAGGAAGAGATAAAGGTGACGTGAAGAAAAGGGGAAGTGAAGGTAAAAGAGTCCTAATCAGCTGTGTTGGTCAAGCATCAACATGACACCAGCAGATGTGTCGCTGTTTGAAGCAGCTTGTCACCCTCCTGGTGGGCATTGTAGAAGACAGATAGTTTGGCAGACAGCCCATCCTGCCCCAGGGTGAGACTGATTTATAAGGCAGACTCACTGCATGGTCAGGGTGGGGTGGGCTCTTGTGGGGGGGTGTTGGGGGTGGGGGGGGTGTCCACTATGTGCAGACTCTACCTGCAGGTCACTCCAGACTAAAAAAAAATTTTATTTTTCTCTGGCATAAAAATTTAACTTATACTGTTTTTCTTAATATTTAACACATGACTATTTCCTTATTCAAAGGGACTGACATTGTTTTCTTTGCAAGTATTCTTAAAGCTGATCTCCATTATGAATTTCTCAATTTCTTGCGTCTTTTGATAAAAAATAAATAAATAAATCATGACACTGAATAAAAGATTTGCTCTTGCTTTTCCAATGTATAAGGCTTAGACCTTGACCTGTTGTTTCCATACTGTCTATTTTTCTAAAGACATACTGCATTGGTAACGCTGTGTTTGACCATGTGGGTCAGAGTGCAATCACGGCTATTTTACCTCTGGAAAAGGTGGCAGTTCAGCTGACCTTTTCCAGATGTCTGCCACAGCAAGTAAAGCAACTGCTCTGTGGGCTTTGTATCAGTTATATGATGTAGCATAAGCAAAACACACTCAAAGAAGGAGGCTTTGGGTTTGTAAAATAAGAGAAGGCCAGAGGTCTCTAATATGTTTCAATGCTTTAGAACACAGACAGTATAAATGTAAAATGTTTTTAACCTTTTTTACAGCCACTCAGAGATTAACTTAACAACCTGACACACAACAAAGACACATTATCACTTTAAAAGTTGATATCAGACAATAACAAATGGTTGCCTATTGTATTTATACAGTGAGAAGACATGCAGCATCATTATCACTCTTTTGAAGATGTGTTTCTGGCAGATGTTAAGTACAGTACTCACTTTTCTTTTAACTCTTTTTTTTTTTTTTTTTAATCCCTACTAATTCCTGAGGGAAATATCTGTTTTTTAGCTGCTAAATGCTCTACTGCTTTTACCAGCTTTTCACCAACTCTGTCTGTCTGCTACTGTTTGGTGCCGTGCAGGGAGTTAAATGAGTGAAAAAAAAAAAAAAAAAAAACACACAATGAAACTGATGAACTGCACTGAAACAGTAGAGTTGTGTGTCAGGGAACCAAATTAAATTTCTTACAGAGCTGAGAGGAACCTCAGAGTCAAATGATAGTTCTCAATGACAACAGCTTCAACATGCCTTGCACATTTTTATTTATTTTAATATTATAAAGGGCAACTGATGGCTTAGGCAAATAAGCAATGTGAAAATCAACAATTTCACCCATGAAAGTGATGCACGGATGAGTGGAGTGTGTGCTGTGGAGGTGTTGTATAAAGTAAAAGCTAAGCAAAAATTAATGGATGGAAGGTGGAAGGGATTGAGCCAGCATTTATAGTCCAGGATCCCAGCTGAGGATCTTCCCTGTGTTTGGCCAGGACAACCTCCAAGGCAGCGAGAGCGGCGTCACATCAGTAATGACCTACAGCAGCTTTAAGAATGTGTCTATATCCTACATGTGAAGATTACGTGACAGATGTCACTTGACATGGAGATGGACCACTTTTCACACATGATAGTTATGAAAGTCAGACCTATCTTTAGCCGATGGGTAGACCCAGTATATCCCAATAAATGGAGAAATCTAAGAAATTATCATACAATTAAGTTGAACTTAATAGAAGGATTTCTATACTGACTGGTGCTCAATACATTTGAAATTGCAAAAATTCAAAAATTTGGTTTGATCTGATTCCTGATACCTTCAGGATTAGTTTTTGAAATTAATAAAATCTATTAGAAGTATGGAATCTCTTGTACAGTAGCACCTTTGAACAGAGACATAGAAGGACCATCATTGCCAAAAGGCCCTTTAGCAAAACACTGAACCCTGAACTCCTCCTGGGGCGCAGGTCTTCCAGAAGACCTGAATATATAACTGTGCTTTGTGCCTATTTAGAAGAAAGTTGGTGAATGTAACCCCTAAACAAAGTGCAGCACATAACAGGACAGTCGCTTTTATTACATTCTGTTACAGCTGCTATTCAGCATTACAGAAAGAAGCTATAGAATTATTTCCTCCTCCACATCTCAAGGTGTCTTGTTCTTCATCGTAAAACTTACTGTAGTGTTCCCCTGTGTTAACCACATCCTCCCTGACTCAGAGACGAGTAGGCCGGGTTTCTTTCCAGACTTCTGTCTAGCTTGAATTCATTCTTGTCTCACTCTCCCTTTTCCTCACTGTCAAACTCCTGCTGTGAGGAGTTTTCATCTGACAGGGTCAGGGGCTGTGGTGCTTCCTCCAGTCTCTGTGCACATTTCCCATCACCTTCAGTTTGGAGCTGCTGCTGCTCCTGAGATACAGACACCACAGTTAGTCGGACACAAATGTCCTTAACATCCTCCTTATCTTTCTTTCCTCATTTCCTTCTCCTACTCTTTCAAAAGTCCCGTCATCCTGCATCATCCCTCTGTGAAACTGCATGTCTGCCACATTCTCATACATTTCCTCCTCCAACATTTTTTCTTCCATGTCCTCCTCTCGATCTTTCTCCACCTTCCTTCCTCACCTTCCCCCAGTCCTCCTCTGTCAATGTGCAGAAAGCATTAAGCCTCCTTGGGTCAGACAGGAAGGGTAATACTTGTCTGGGAAGTGTCCAGATTGAAGGGTGGTGCTGGTATGTTCATATTAATCTCACCTACAGTTGCCTCCTTGAAGACACAGACAGACAAGGGAAGTAGGGAGTGCGTGAATGGAAGAATCTGTTCATTAATCTCAAACACTCCCCTTTACATTCAGCAACTATTAATGCACACATAAACACACACAAACACACTGCAAGAAGATTAAATCTGACATACAAAGTTTAAGGTTGCCTTAAGTCAAACTGTCTGTGAAAGGTCTGAATAATCAAAAGCAGATGTCTTAAAATACGCTTAAACTACACAATGCAGAAACAGTATATTACACCAATATCCTCTCTCTGTAAATGTGCAGGATTTACCCAGTGTCCAAATGAAATGCATCATCAGTATTGACTTTATCATATGTGCACTTTCTTTATACAGAAATTTAATATTGCACATTACCTACACAATATTTCTTCTAGCACTCTTGTGTGATTTGTAGCACAATGTACACACAGTTAACTGCACAGTTTGGACTATACATAGACTCAGGTGGTAAGAGCTCTGGCTGCTAAAATACAGAATGAAATGTAATTGAAAACTGAAAGACCTATTTCAACTGAGACCACTTAATTCAGTGCAAATCTATGGGAGATAAATATCAGAGATAGACTCTTAACATAGGGCTATGAGACAGAGGGAAAGCCTCTTAGTCTCCCTCAGCCTGAGTGAGTGTAGTATCTTGGCCAGTAATTTTGCAGTTTTTTTTCCATTTTTCAACATGAAACTTGAACAGACAGAGCAAACATCACACCTGAGAGACTGAGCTTCTTAAAACTACCAAATCACTAGCCAGTATAAAGCTTGTGTAGCAACACTCTTAACAATACACACCTTATAATATTGACATGCTACAAATTGTTAGCTCAAACAGATTCTACACAATTTAACTGTTCATTTTACAAAAACTATAAGTACAAAAGTATAATTCATTTGAATTTACCGGCATCATAAAACAGCAAGATATATATGGTGACTCCTTACCTTTAAAGAGATCATAAATATTGTGGTGAATGTTGCCATGGGAAGTCAACTACAGACAGTCTGGAAACTACTTCCTCTCTTCTGACAAACATGAAAACTGTTTCTTCATGTTCCAGCTGGCTGGTTTTGAGTATGCTTGTTATCATTAGCTTTGGGGTCTATAACATAAAGTTAGAAACTGTTTCTTTCTATAACACTGAGATAAGGGAAACTCAACTTTAACCTTGATGCCTCTTTAACTGAAAATTAAAATTTTGAAAAATTTTGAAAAATCAAAATCATGACGCTGTTCCTAGGTCAGAATCTGATGTTACAATCATAGATCTATAAACTTCTGTCTGATCTGTTTCATCTACATCTCTATACATAACTCCTATCTGTTTGCTATATTTAAATCATCTGCTGCAGCAGAGCTTTGTCTCTATCAGGTAACAGCTGAACAAGTATACTTCAACATTTGATCTGAAACAGTCATTTCCAGCACAATATCCATTACAGAAATAAGAGTCTGATAAATAATATGGTCAGTGGACAATGCTGAATAAAATGTAATTTTTACCTTATTGACTCTTTTCTCCAGCTCAGTCTCTTTCACAGCTGCTGCTGTTTTTAAAGATCTATCTACTGTATTGTCACACAATCTTTCTGGCTCCACTGGATTAAAATCAAGTCTCTGGTCTTCACTTAAATGTCACAATGGGGACTCGTTGAATCAAAAATCGACTGATGATGCTTTTTTATTGTCCTCGTGCAGAGTGAACATATTCAGATTCAGATCAGTTGTTCTGGAACAGAAAACTCAGTGTTCATCAACTAATTTCAGGGTTAGATTCAGAGTCTCTTAAACCTGCTCTCTGGAATAGACTCCTGATTGGATAACTCTATTTTATTATTTTTGCTTCCTTTCTGAAGCTCCTATAGCTAGCAGCTAGTCCTCTTTGTTGGACAAAATAAGCAGCTCTGCTGCCCATCTAACCACCCACTCCCAGCAAGAAACCATGTTCGGAGTCTGAGAAAACTAAATAATAATACAAAGGAATAATGATGTTGGTTGGTTTAATCAACCATTTTGATCTAAATTGAGCTCAACAACTATTGGATGAATTGGATGGCTTGAAATGAAATCTTGTAAAGACATTGGTGTTCCCTAGAGGATGAACTGCAATAACCTCGATTCTGAGTTTGCATCTAGTGCTATCATCTGGGCAAAAATTTCATTGTGGCAGTACATTATTACTGTACTTATTTTCCAAGACCATATTCTTGCAAAAATTTCCATCAGCCTCAGCTATAATTTTGTTAAGCGCTAATTAGCAGATTTTAGCTTGCTAACACGCTAAACTAAGATGAACATTGTAAATATTACACCATCTTAGTATTTAGCTCTGTGTAACCTGACAGAACTAGTTGTGTGGCTGTAGTGTTGTTTTCCTTAACTTGCTTGCACATAATAACTATATGTCTATATTTGCTTGTGTTCAGCTCCTTCTCCAGTTCCTGTTTTAGCTTAATGTTTTTGTGTATATAGTCAAATTCTTTGTATACCCAATGCATTTTGGCCAATAAAGCTTATTCTCAGTTTTGATACTGATGTATGCATTTCAGTTACATTCATTATATTATATTATCCTTGAAGTATAGTAATTTGAGACATAAAAGGGATTAACAGCAGCTACGCCACAAAGGCACATTATGTCAAAATGTGCACTTATTAATATTCAGTAAGGTGGCCATTTTACTTCAGCTGTTGAAAGTCTTGCAGCTTCTGGAGTAAAACCAAACTTTTCTGTTTATTTTATATTTGCAGTTCATTTATCTGTCACCATAATGCCTCCATCGTACCTCTTTCACTGGTTAGCTGACTGAAGAGACTTTGTTTTCAGGGAGGTTGCTCATGTCATCTTCACCTTGCTCACACTTCTGTACATGTATATAAACTCTTGTTCATTCAGTATGATTTGTGTGGGTTCTCAGATTCATTGGTGATTCTCCCGTTAACAACCAAAATTTATCAAAGAACTTGTTCAGTAATAATCTGCACATGAGGTGAGTGATCATCATCATGGTCATAATCATCATTATCATCACATGCACATGTTACAATGCTCAAAATACCTATAAGAGACTGATGTTTTGAACTGCTTATAGGAGCAATCAGGCTTGAAATAACAGGAGAAAATCAATGGGAGCTGATTGTGTTTCTTTATGGGAGAAAATAATAGGAGCTGTTATCTATCTGATGTCGTTGGACTTCAACCTGCATTGTCAGGAATTATTAGCAATTAAGTGAAAGAGCAATAGATATACTTGCCTTTGATACTTTATTTTAGTCAGCCTCCCCGAACAAAATGGGTGACAAGCTTGAAGGTGGCACTGAGTTTGTTTCCTATTAATTAAGCAATGGATTTGTGCCTAAATATGCAGCCAAGCATGTTTGTTATAGAGTCCCAAAGCACAAGAGTGTTTATATTTAACTGATGTATTCAGTGGTGACTCCATAGAGCAAACTCACTTGCATTTAGTCGCATGTTACTCAGTCAGAACATCTGTAAATTCAAACTGCACCAAACTGTAACTGCCCCACTTTTACTGCCCCAATTTTATGTAAAGTTAGTTAAATTTCTGTTTTATTGAGGACAGTAAGGATTCCAACACATGGGAGTATGCAAAGATATGTGGTTAGGGTTAGGATACGGTTTGGGTGATGTTAAATGTCACAAGTTGTGGTTAGAGTGAAGGTCAAAGTCAGATAAAACATAGAAACACTTCACTTCCCACAGAAACTACTCCTGAAACACATCTTGTTTTTATCCTATCCTGTCACCACAACATCTTTTCTCCTAATGCCTTGGTAATTATTCAAATTACAGGGCTCAGTAAAAGCATCAGCTCTGCACTGTCATCAATGTTTTAAGTTAATTTAACAGACTACTGTTGAAATCAGTATTCTCTTGGATGCACATTCACGTAGCTCCACTAAGTGAACTACTTTTATTGTCTCATGTTGTACATTAGTTTAACCATGATTAAAGAGGGGGGAAAATATGGCTCACCAGTCAAGGACTGTGTGTGTATGTATGTGTGTGTGTGTGTGTGCACGCCTGGGCTCGATGCCATTTCTAGTATGAGATGTTGATAGATGTGTGTCACCTTGGCTCTGTTGATGACAGACACTCTCTTGATGAGTTGTGGGGCAACAGCAGCACCAGTGTGTCATAACACAAGCAAACTGTTTTAGTGGACCACAATGCACTGCTGTCCTGCTGTCCTTCAGAGTTCAGACGATCTGTTCTCTAAATTGTATATATTAATACACTGTCATCTTTAGCTGTTGTGGTGACTGTGTTTCTACCAAAAATCAAGAGCTATTTTGAATTACTGCAACAAGAAACTATTATAAAGGAGGTCAAAGGTCAAGGCTATGCTGACGTTTTATTGTTGTGACCATAGAATGACTGTGTTTGAGTTCACAGCTCCAAACAAGATGAGAGAGGTCATCTTGAGGATTGTTTGTTAGATGGTTGAATAGTTTTCTTGTGTTTACAGTGCAACAGTATATTTAAGATTATTATCATGCCCTCCTTCTCTTTATGACAGCTGGTTTTTCACCCAGCCTTCTCAAGTGACTATTACAAGCTACTAGAGACATTTTAGCCTTCACCATGATCTGACAACATGTCATAAGAGCACAGCAAAACCTGACCCTGGCAGTCCACAACAACACTAGCAGCTGTGAGACTGTAGGCCTTGGCACAGTGGTGCTAATGTCAGCATGTGAACATGTCACCATGAGCTATCATCTTCCATGTCTTTTCAGCAGGTTAGCATGCTAGTCAGCTACAGAAAGTCAGCTGAAGCTACGTTACAGTTTTAGAAATTGTACTGGACCCACAATGCTGACACACACAGATAAGGTAAGATGAAACAGTTTATTTGCACAGTAAAGAGTAACACAGGAGACAAGATGAGTGGAGCAGGGCGAAGGGGCAGGTAGAGCTCAGGTGTCCATCTGTGTAATTGTGGGGAAGGGCTGATGAGGGTTTGGGATTTATCCAGTGCTGGAGGAGTCTGGAGCAATCTGGCAGGGGATGGTGGGGTCCTGGGAGAACCAGGATCAGAGTCCGCACTGGTGAAGTGAGTGGAGCTGGGCAGACCAGAAGCAGAAACCAACACAGACTGGATGTGTCTGGAAATAGAGTGGGTGAGTACGGGGGGGAAGACCTGGAGCACAGGAGACGGCAAAACAACTGAGCAAAAACTGGAGTCACGATGTTTGGCCAGAGTGTTTACCACAGGAAGCGAAATAAGAAACTGGAGAAGACACAAGAGGAGGAGAGGGTAGTGGCAATCACTGAAATCTTCATCAGGTGTGCAGGTGAGCTGGCAGGAGAGAGGAAGTGGTTCAGACACACCCAGTCGGACACACACACACACACACACACACACACACACACACACACACACACACGCACACACACACACACACTCAGACCCTTGGCCCGATGATAAAAACAAATCACACAGTGATTGTTTTGGCAGACATTGCAATTGCAACATGAGTCATGATTTCTTATTTCTTATTCTATTATTCTTATTTATTCTGTACACGTCAACAACAATTTGACCATTATCAGAATAAATTGCTGCCCCTGTGATTTTGGATTTTGCAGATTTCTATAGCTTTTTAGATCAATTGTTCTGCCCTGTCTGAATCTAATGCAAATGTAATTAGTTTTGCCTAAGTATTGCACAAATTGAGATTTTGACCTGATGTTGCTGGTCACTAAAGTCATTAATATCCTAAATTGAACATAACTTTTGTACCATGTTTCATGGCAACGTCTCTAACAGTTGTCAGCGTGTCAGCGTCCTGCTTGCTAACAGCTAAAAATCATAGGGATTCATCCTCTGGGTGCCATGAATGCCTATGCAAAATTTTATTAATGGCCCTTCCACTGTTAGAATAATAATTATTATTATTTTTAAGAAGTATTATGTCATTTTTCACATGGAGGACGGCCACCTGTGGATCAGCTGTATAAACTCCCCAGTGGTTGCCTGCCTGCAGACTAAACATATTATGTTGTTTTATCTACAGAATGACAGTCCCTCACATCTCAAACCCAAGTAACGCCATGGAGACGGGGGACGTCCTGCTGTATCACGGCAGGAGGTGTGATGGAGATGCTGATGTGAGAAGGCTATGTTCACTGTTAAGGGAGAAATCGCTCCTGTGCAGCCATCAGTCAGAGCCTAACGTGTCATCTGTGATTAGGCTTTTTAACAGTTATCTCCATGTTGACAATGTGCTTCCAGAGGGATGTATGGCTGCGGTGGCAGCAGTTGTATTGAAAAAGAAAAAAAGATGAAGATAAGGAAGACAGGAACATATGTGGTTACATCATTTATCACCATGAAGCCTCCATTTCACTCATTCTTCTGCACATTGTCTCATCTTACCATCAGTTTTGTGACTCTACTTTACACAGTCCTGTCATAAAATATTGTCAGAACACTCAGGCCTGTGATCTTTGTGCTGCTTAGTGCTGGTTGCTAATGTCCCTGTTGCCAACCCCAACGCTTTTGTTTGACCTTGTGTTCCCTTTGGTCAGAAAAAAACCAAAACAAAGCAATGCGAAGCTGAGCTGAAAGACGACCTCTGCTCTGAGATGGGACGTGCGTGTGGACCGTGAGCAGCACAGAGAAATTGTGTTTTTGTTTTTAATGATTTCTGTGAGGATTTATCATTGATCAGTATCTATGTGAGATAACTCCTGTTTTTCTGTGCAGCAGACTCTTGTTTTTTTTTTATCCATTTACAAACCACATATCTGATCTGACAACTGATTTTAAAGGCGTAAGCAAATTGTGAGGCGATAAGAAAAATAAAACAATGCACTGTTCTGCATAATGAAGCCTGGGTCTTCTGTTTATATCAAAACAGATCATGGATTTGAATCATTGTCATTTGTGGTTTATCTTCACTAATTATCAGGATTTATCTATTGCAAAAGAAATACCTCGGAACCCAAAGACCACATTACTTCCATTTCTTGAACTCTGCTGCATCCTAGTGGACTGATGAAGTATAAACTCTTGAAAAGTCAGGATGCATGTCTTTCTTACACATTTTCTAAAAATCTTCAGGAAAAGGAATATCCAGACTTTTATGGCTCACATGGGATTTTACATTTCCATGATGGATTAAATAAAGTTTCTTTTTAATAGGACATCAGTCGAGGTTATTTACTCAGACTTGACAAACCTATTTTCTCACAGTATAAACAGTAAACCCCCATGACCAGGGGTGAACAGTAACAAAGCACATTTACTTGGGTAGGTATAGGTATATTTTTATTTTACTTCAATACTATTTCATTGTGGATTTTTATTCCACTCCATTTAAAAGACAAATATTGGACTTTTTTTATGTTACTTTGAAGCAGAACCTTAAGCCAGCAGAATGGATTTCTTTTATTTTCAAAAATACAATAAACCACAGGGGAAAAACCAATCCCCGCATTTTTGAGCAGCTCAGTTTGAACCAGTCTGTGGTCTGACTGTGGCTACATCAGGTAAAGATGAGGCAGCAGATTGTTCACCAGAGCACCTATGGCCTTGTCTTGAGTCCATGTTTGAAATATTAGAAATAAAGAAAGATCCCTTTGGTTTTCATTATTTACTGTGTTTAATATGACCAAACTTGAATGGAGAAAGCATGTGGAGGTTTGTAAGATTTGTTTGGTTTCAGTATTTTACTGTTATGGTTGATCAAATGACTAATGGCTGTATCAGCTTTATATCATATTCCACAAGCTTTTTTTTCTAACGGCTCTTCAGTCAGTGGGATGTTTCAGAGTCATCAGATTCTATAATGTGGAATAATGCCACACTGCCTTGACATAAGAAAATGGAGGATACTTTTTAAAGTATTTTTTAAAGTGAGTAATCCAGAACTTTAACTGTATGCTGTATTATTTGACCAGGACTTTCTGTGCTTTGACTGAAGTTTGAATTATTTTTATGTTTAAGTTAGAGGAATTTCCGACAACTCGACACAATGATTCAAAAGTAAAATAAAACATACTTAAAATAGCTAAAACCATTATAACACATCCACTGCTTAATGTTGAGAGAAATACATTTCTTTTGGATTTGTCTTGGTGAAGAAGAGATTTATTCAACAAGACAAGCAAGAGGCTCCTTTCACCAGCGTGCAGGTTGATTTGAATAGATTGAGTGCGAGGCAGAGCTCATTTATCTTCTCCTCTGGCTCTCGCCCACCTCTCTCTGCCAGTCAGTTAGTCAGCGTTGCAGACAGCACACACACAGCCTTGGTGGTGAGATGCAGATTGATAAGGGGTTCAGGCAACATAAGTGGGTGTAACTGGTAGGATCCGATACAAATGCCAAACACGCCCCACAGGGCCGTGGCAGTCACGCTCCATTTCTGCTGCAGTTTTAACCGAGGAGCAAGATATTTTTTGTTTTATGTGAAGTAACTATATGTCTGTGTTTGATAGTCACATAACTGTGGAATAGTTGTGGGGGGTGGGGGGGTGAAGAAGCAGCCACATAATACAAACTTATTTACATACATTTACAAATATAGTATATAGTATATACGATAAAGACGCAGTAATAATAGTCACAAATATATCTCAAGCTGATAGTAAAGCCACACACGTCTGTAGTTTTCATGATAACTTTATTTTTTGAAGCTACAGTTTTGAGAGTTTAAAATACTCCTTGTCTCACACACAGCGCTAAAGTTGGGAGGACGGACCACAGTGATGATATTCAGAGAGGCACGCTTTAAAATAAGTGAGTCTTTCATCATCTCTATCTAAGAGTACAGCAGTCTTTTCTGTTGCCATCATTCAACAAAACTGGTTCCTCGCTCTCCCAAGTCTTCAGACGAGCAGTAGTCATTGTCATGCAGAGCCCTATTGTGCAAAACAGACCTCTCAGAAACTCTATTTTGTTGTCTAAAACATTCAGAGAATCCCTCACCACGGTTATGGCAAACAGTAGCTAATGTCATGCGGCAGACACAGCGTTCCTATAAGAGAAACTCAACACAGTACAACAAACACCTAACTCTGACATGTATGTATTTTGAGCAGAATAATAACTCGCAAAAAAATAATTATTTTGTGCAGTGGCTCTGAAACCCTCTAATGCCGAAGCCCTGCAGATAGTCTGAGTGAGGTTTACAAGGCCAAGCTGTGTCTTGATGAAAATCCATGAAGTTATTTTTAGAAATCATATGAAATAATAGCAGAATAAACCACTTCCTGCCTCAGGCAATAAACTACACATGCTTAAGGCCCCTGGGAGCCAAGTGTACCAACATCCCTCATGATAAAATATGACCTGGTTCTGACTGATTCACTCTTGCACATTACATTGCTATGTAGGTTACTGCTGGTGAGGTATGAACGGTTACGTCTGAGCCTGGCTAATTTATCTGAGTTCACGGTGGCATTATGCCTGAATACCTGGCAGCCAGAACACAGAACATTTAACATGGATTTCGAAGCAACACCTGAAAATGAAAGAAATACCTTGAAATATACTGATTTACTTCATTAAGAAAATTAGATGTGTAGATTGATACCACTCTCGTCCATGTGCTGCTACATCAGAAGCCAGTTTGTTTAACTTAACATCCCTTTTTACCTTTGAACAGAGCCAGACTAGCCCTAGCCCTAGTGTCACTTTCTTTTCAGTCTTCAGCTAAGATAAGATAAGCGAATCTTGTTTTGTCCTTCAGTTTGATGACTTTAAACAAAATACTCTTCATTGGAGAAAGGGTGAGATGAGAGCAGTTAACTAGCTAAGTGGCAGTCAGACAATTTATTATTAATGACTATTAAAACCTGCACAACACAGTCTGGACACTGAACAATGTGTAGAGGTAAAGTGAAGGTCTAGGTGCCACTGAGATTCTTATTAACCCTTGGAACAGAGTGCAGACACACTAATCTCTGGCATCCAGAGAGAAGGCAGGAAAACTGTGTATCAATACTAATTAGTTGTGTGGTATTTAATGGAGGTAACAGCATAAAGATGATGCTGTTGAAACTTACTTACTTAAATATGCAATCCTCAAAACACTGACAAAACAAAGATGTGTATAAATAAAACAAATTAGACAGGTGTTGATGTGAGTCTCCCCCCCCCCCCCCAATGATTACCATTTTGTTTTTAAGCATGACTGGTTTAATGCCTGGAGCAAACCTCAGACATACTAATCTACTGCACCTTAAGCCTCTGTTTACTGCTGTTGTCGAGGAAAAACTCAAGGGAAAATGTAACTTGCAGGAGTGGGAAAAATGCTGAAGGAGGACTGGAGAGGTTAAAGTTTATCTTCTGAATACATTTGATGGATTCTCTGTAGTCCTTGTCGAACCATTTTATGACTATGCTGCAGGTGGGGTTGGGATTAGGGGTCAAAGCATTGTAAATCTAACTAACAGAGCACGGATCGTCCTTGCAGGGTTTGACATCCCCTTGCAGCAACTGGATCATGACAGCCTTGGTCAGATAGCTGGAAGTGCCTCTCTTTCCCACTGCTGGTGTGTTGTAGAAAGCCTCCATATTATCCTGGGACAAATGGGACAGAGGGGGAATGTCTTAAGATCTTGTGTTCAGTTATGAATTTAAAAAGTACTATTTTGCAGTAAATGATTGAGTCTGGAAGTATGAATACACTCTTTGAGAATTGTATGCTATACATCCTGGAAGGATTAAATCTCACAAATCTAATAAGGCTCTACTGATTTGGAAAATGGCAGCCAAAGCCTTTGAAACAGCATTTAATTAAACAAACCCCTTAGCTAAATTATCAGTGTGTAGCTGGAACTAAAGCTCAGTTCAGTTTGGTAGCACATCAATTTAGAAAGGTGATGAGATAATTTTGTGGTAAACAGGTCGTGTTCCAAGGAGAAAATGTTATAATCTCAGTTAACCTGAGGAAAAACCTCCTACCTGTTTCTCTATGCCTTCGAAGCAGCTGCGATCCCTCTGGAAATCATTGAAGGCTTCCTTCACCAGACTGTCCAGATCCACCTTCTCGCTGAACTCCAGCTCCGGGTTTCTCTCCAGCACAATGGACACCACCATCAACAGCTGTTCACACAGTGGAGATATAACAATGCAGTCAGAAACCACAAACAACACAACAACAACCTTAGCAATAGAGTGAACTAAAAGTCTAAACCTGACTTTTTAACCACAAGGACAGCTAGCAGAGATCTGCTACTTACTGAGTCTGGGTAAGTGATTCTAGACAAGCTTCAGTACTTAAACAGATACAGTGTGTGTCATATTGAAAACTCTGAATACAGTCAGTGTTGATTAAAAATCCCTACACATCTATTATGATTTAAGATATTGTCATTTATTCTGATTCAGTCCCTTCTGTGCACTTCAGGTGCATTGAGCCTGTTTACCTCCACTATAATTTGTCTGTACTCAGGCAGGACAATGTTCTTCAGCGTGTCCTCCACCAGCAGAGAGAAGTTCATCTCATACATGGTCATATCAGACAGCGTGGGTTGCTGCAGAGAGACAAAAAAAAGCAATGTCAGCTGCTGGGTGCTGTAATTGATGATCACTGTGAACGTCCACTGTGTGTTTGTAGACGCTATAAATGTATCGTAAGTCTTTTGTCTTTTACTACACTACCAGTTATATTGGAGATTCAGGTGTTGAATCAAAGTGGCTCCAGCTCACAATTTGGCAATATTTGGCAAATTCCACTCACCAGTAAATAAAAAAACAGCTGTGTAATTTTTTTTGTTGGTCAAGTCAGAGATCCAGCTGTTGATAGCAGTAAAGAGACCAATCTGCTGCTTCAAGCAAGTGACACCATTCTCAGTGTGTCTGAATCACTGAGCAAGCACTCTATCAGGACTACATGTACTGTATACCTGGTTATTCATGCAATCAGCCAATCAGGTGGCAGCAGTGCAATGCATTCAATCCTGCAAATACAGGTCAGGAGCATCAGTTCATGTTCATATCAAACATCAGAAAAAATGTGACTTTGACTATCACATGATGGTTGGCAGGTTTGAGTGTTTCTGAAACTAATGACCAACATATACTACTACTACTAAAAAATTTAATAATTAATAAAATTTTTCTTTAAGTAGTATATGTGCCTTAGATTGATCAAAAAATCAACATACACCAGCAAAGGTTTGTTTTCTGTGCATCTGTTCCATATTTGCAGGGGAAAATATCTTGACAGATACTGTCACTAGTGCTTGAACCATTACCTAAATGGGAGAAATACTGTTGTTGGGAAAGAGGCAGGACAAACATGGGGATCTGCGTCTGTAAGGCCCATATGTAACTGTCATACAAACCTGTATGACAGCTATGACCGTAGCTGTTTGTACAGTAGCAGACAGAACACAGTGTCAGCTCTAACCTGTGTCAGGTCAAAGAATTTATTCTGTGGCAGTGTCAGGGAATGCAGGTACCTGTGGGAGGTGAGTCCCGGCCACCAAGATACCGTTGGGGGTCCTCTCCAGGATCTGCCACACACGATCATAAAATCCCAGAGGGGTCCTGTTCAGAGAGCCATCTATCTGACGTCGGTTCAGCCAAGACCTGAGGTGAAACCAGGGTGAAACTGTTAAACCAATTCTTAGAGACAGGGGAAACACAGTGTTGATAGCCAGTGCGCTAGAGGAAACTGTCTACGAGTCAATGCGTATTAGATTAGATGAGATAAGGCATAACTTTAATAATTCCTGTGGGGGATTTGGCTTGCGGTGGCAGCACATAATAAGATATGGATTTAGATAACACAGCACAGAAGATAAAACAATTAAAACCAAAAAGATTATACATCAAGTAAAAGCATGAAGAAAAGGACACTGTCTTCAAAGAAAGGTTTGTGAGATGAAAAGGATGAGAGAGCGGGGATGGTATTCATGGTGGAGTGAATGTGTGTTTGAAGAGTACCTGCCGGTGTGCAGCGGCTGCAGGACGTCCAGCAGGAGCTGCTTGATGTCGCTGGGGGAGAGTTGGTAGATGTCCTGGGGGGGCATGTCTCCTGCCCGGATCTTCAGCTCATGTTTCATGGCCTGCACGATCCATCTGGAGATGCACACAAAGTCACACGCTTCCATTTAAACTGGGTTCAAAGCCTTTAAACATGGAGTCGCATGTATCTTGTGTCCCTTGTTCCCAGATGTGACAGTGGTTGGATTATTCAGCCAACAACATCTGGCAACAGCAGCAGTTGTTTGTCAAATGAGGCTGATGGAACTGATTATTTTGTTTTGAAAAGAATAGTTCACACAATCCAACACATCTTCCTACATTGTGTTTTGATTTTGCTGACAGTGTTTTCAGACCATATGTCTGGAGAGATTCAGTCAGATTCTGAGAAGTCTCAGTCTGCAATAGCACAGCTGTTCTGAACCAAATTCAGAGAAACAACCTGAAATGCAAGGTGTCGCTCGTCTGGAGTCAGATATTTAACAACTACAAGTTCCTGATGTTTTTATTGGGTAACAGTCCACCTTGCTTCACTAAATGTTGTTAGGCAGTCTGCAGCCAGACTTAGTCCTACCCGACTCTGATCTTGATCATGCCGCTGAACAGCTCTGGGTTGTTGGAGATAATCCATCCGATGTGGATGACCAGCTCCTGCTGAAGAACAGCCTCCCGCTCCCCGCCCTGAGAGGAGCACTTGCTGTAGATGATTCCCTGGATCACCCCTGGCGACAGTGGGTTGGAGATCACCTCCTCCTCATGCCCAAAAAGGCCAAGGGTCACCTGACAGTTACAGGCATTAGCGCGCACACATACACACATGTACACAGAGGGAAGAAAAGCACACATGACACCCACATACAGTTAAAAACTCATGAGCAGTACATCAGGATTGTTCTGTTTGTGCTATGCAGGTGCATAGACACATGTACATGCACAAACTTGCATGTGCACACAGCACTTCCTCCGAGGTACAATCTCTACAAGTATCTTTGTTCGAAAACTCTGAAATTGGCCTCCTCTCCCAGAGTCACATAAAAGTGAGTACGAAAAAATTACTGATCCCAAGATTACTCTTTTGTATTTTGTTCCTTCTGAAAGCCATCTCATGAAAATTACACCTCGGCAATCTTCCTGATGAGAGGAGATACTTTTATCCTTGCCTTCAGCTGATGAAATCCAGCATCAAACTTGAATCAGAATTGACTTAAATGGGGTGGTGCCTCTTATTTCTTCCTACTGAGCTGTTATTGTAAGCAGAGGGAGACAGCCGTCTCAAATTTTAAATCAGCTTTTCCAATCATGTTGAGGGGAGCATTCCCTCCGGTAGGCAATCTATATGCAGATTCACACCTTGAGCTACTCTGGCATAATGAAATGCCTAAAACTGTTCAGAAGGGTAAAAATGAGGCAAGATAACTGACACTCTTGAGAGGAGGCTAATCTCTGAATACCACTTGACAGGAAATGATGCGCCAAAACTCATCCAGAGATAAGTTGGATGAGGGAGTGGCATCAGAAAAAAAAAGTCCCTGGTCACAATACATTAATCACCTCATGAAGTGCGTCTAGACACGTGGACACGGTGCATATTGGGATTCTAGTGGTCATGCAGGTCACGCTCACAGCCCCACTACATGTACAGCTGAGGTGCACACACAATGGAGGTGAGCTGTGATGAGTACTATGAGCATGCAGCACGCACGCCTAGGAAACTCCCATAGGATGACAGCACGAGGAGCTCATGATAATATATTTCTAATTTCACTCTTTTAATCAGTGAACATTAAAATCCTTGTCTTGACATGCCATGACCCAAAATCATTTTACAGAAGGGATAGTTACTACCCAGGCCCAGCTGTCTGTGTGTCCACTTACCTGCTTGCCATGCACTAAAACACTAGTAATACTGGGGGCAAGGCTGTCCACTAGCTTAGTTAAGAGACTGGCAGCAAGACGGACAACAGACCTAGTGGGCGAAAAGACACAAAAACAGTCTTGACATTGTCACAGATAACAACTAGCAGCCTGGACTTTAACATATCTTTTGTTCATTTGTGATAAAAGGCAGAGGAGAAAATGCCTCCTCTTTACTACAGCCTCAATAGAGCATGTTTTATACAGGGTATATGTACTGCTTGTTGCACACTGATAGCATTGGCACTTCAATTCAAGATCATTTCCATTCCTCAAATATTTTCATTCATATGTTCATATTTCAATCAATAAAGCACCCAAACATCAGAATGAAAATTACAACAAAATTCACAATTGAATCCTTTTTAGAATTTAAAGCCAAAACATCAATGTTTAAATAAAATATTTTCCTCTTTTCTCTTCATTCTTAATTAATGAATTTTATTTGGTTATCTGAAACCCAAGTAAAAAAGATTTTTCCCACCAAATATTTTAATGTTCACTAATTTCATTATTCATAAGAGCCACTGCAGCCTTCAAACTACCTCCTCTTGTCTGCAGGAATCCTATGAGGAAAAAGCAGCACACATTAACTATGGTTATCTTCACGTGGTAGCTCACAGCCAGGGTCGCTATAGACACACACATGGAGGCACAGAAGCAGTGAAGGAATGTAGTCATTTCACTAACGGGGTGTCATGAATATAATCAGCTGAAAAACAACCTCCTCTTATTATATGCTGAGGACAACTCTTGTTGAGTGTGTGTGTGTGTGAGTGTGTGTATGTGGGTGGAGTTATTAAATGCTTAAACCTGTGGAAATACAAAGGCACATCTTGAGCACAATAAATAAAAAGACCACAAAGCTTTAATGTTTAAAAGGTATGATGTGGTGTCAATCTGCCAGTGCTTTGTTGGGGAACCTATTTCAAGCTTCACTTCCTGGTCCATGTTAGGTAAATGAGAAAGTAAATTGAACTATTGATACTATTTTCCAGCAAGTTGAAAATTTGAAAAAGTTGAAAAAGCTCCTTTTTTTGCCTCTATGGAATAATCAAATTTCTCTATGCAAAACAGCATACAATAAAAGTTGTCATGTCAGTCAACTTGACACAAATGCAAACCATACCATGGACACGAAAAACACTGACCACTGAAGAGGGCAACAAAAGCTCACATGAGAAGTGGGGACAACCATTGAAAGTATTAGGTCCATTCTTTGTGAGTCGGGCCAGTAATATACCACATATAAAACAGAAATTTGGCAACTTTGCCTTCAAAGATAAAAAATACAGCAATAAAAATACAGTAAAAATACATCAGCTTTAACATGGAAAATATGACAGTGTAGCAACCATAATCTAAATACATAACTTATGTCCTTTGTGTCCAGTATTTTCAGTGTACTTCCATGCAATTACACTAATGTCTAATGTTATATTTTACTTTGTCATTTGTAAGTGACTGCTGTCTGCTCCCAAAGCAACTACCAAGCTCTGCCATCTAAGCGTGACAGTGAATATAAAGGCGTCATACTGTATCTAACAGCCAAATGCTGTTTCATTTGGAGTATACAGCCGGCCTCAGAGCAGTGGGTGATGCTGCAGAAGAACAAAACAGCAGAAACAAGGGTCCAGCATCTGTGATGGTTAATGGAGAGAGAAAGCACTGATGACAAGCTGCTGTACACATCTGAGTCAAAGTGCCCACTAGCTTGGCCTAGCTGCCTCGGTCAAACTCATGACAGTGTGAAAGGTAGCCATCTTACAGCGCTAAACTCAGTGGTCTGACCACAAACAGCAATGGTTGACATTTTAGCAAGACGCTGAGATACTAGCCCATGACTGCATTTCACCACACCACTGATCTGTTAACTATCACTGTGAGAAGTGAAATTCAACTTTTGAACATCTATTTAAAATCAAACTATGGTAAATTAGGGTACAGTCAGTATTGATTAGACTGGTGTCTAGTTTTTATTTGACATTTTTATTTAAAAAATATTTTACACTGTTATTGGTCAAAATTATTTTTATTCTTAGTCCCTTCAGTAAATTTAGTCCATGCACTCAGTTTAAGTATCAACTTAACAATTTATCAATTTTAATAATAATGAGTTTTTGAAATATTTGAGTCACAAATCCAATTCAAATCCTGAATTTGGAAATTTATTATTATTGTCTGACTTTTTGTTCTGTCGACACCCTGGTTATGAGGAAACTCTAAGTAGGATCAGCGAAACCTCACACAGCTCTCAAGGTAGCTAGCAAGCTAGCCAGCTATCTGGGAGAAAACATGCAGTGTCTTCAGTCCACCTCCGCTTCAACGTTACCTGTTTCCCATGCACCAGAATTGTGGTGATGTGAGGAGCTATAGAGCTGGCAAACTTCTTGATAATGGCAGCAGCATGGCGCACTGCCAGCCTGCAGTTCAGCCAGATTGAATAACAGTTATTTGAAAGTGCCAACAAGAGAAATGATTTTTGTGAGGATGACAACTGGGGAAAGAAGAGGTGTGTAAAAAAACACATTCAGTCACAAGGGTCCCCAACAAAAAAAAATATTAAGCAAACTTCTAACATCTCATGCAGTTTTCTAGTACAACAGACACACAATTTGACCTGGAATAATGATGAATGAAAGGTGTGTATGTGTGTGTTTGTGTGTGCGTGTGTCAGTATATCAGACCAAAGCTTCCTGCTGCCTGCTCTTCTGTAGATTCTCTCCAGTTCCTCCATCAGGTTCTCTGCGATAACAGAATAAGTTGTCGTCCTCAGGCATTAAAACACCATATGGTTATATACAATCATCATCATCAAACAAAGCAGTGAGCACACACTGAAAAGCATGAATGTATCCTACAGACCTGTAACTGATTAAAAGGGGCTGTTTGCAGCCACAAAGTGGAGAGGTAGTGAATAGTTAATATCAATATTACCAAAGTTGCGAGCTGGTGACACCTCTGACATCATGACAAATTTCCCTTGCAGTTAATAAGGAAATCTCCTGGTCAGTTACTCCAGGTGCTCGCTCACTCTTTGTGTGAATGTGTGCTCACCATCTTTGGTGAGGAAGGCTGGCCCTTCTCTCTGAAGAAGGATTCCTGCAAGCTGAGCCTGACTGGCCAAGCAGTTGGAGTCCTGGATAATGACACACATACAGACACATGAAAAGATGAACTTAGTCATGCATGCGACAGTTATGCCTAGCAAACAGTATTGTATATATATTGAATAGTATTGCCTCATTTATACGTGACAGCAGCTTTGATGTGTGTTAAATATATAGAAAAGAATTTTTAAGCTGTCGGGGGACAGTTTAGTGACTTTTAAACATATAACGGCTAATTGGTTTGGTGGCCTCTATACAGCCACTAACTTGCCTCAATAAATTAAAAACAAACTTATATGACAGGGTGAATGTTGTCTGTTGTAGATGTAGTTTTCAGACTTACACAGACTTCTATCCTTAATTTCCAGAGACAACAAATCACAACTGCAGTTAAGTTGAGGTTTTAATTCTCTGGATGTGAACACTGAGAAGTTTAAAATAGTACAGGTAGTTCAGGCACAGAGCCAGGGTGAAGGGAGCTTGTTAATAATTGCATTAAGAAGAAACCTGGATGTGAGGAAAAATATTTGAACAAATCAATGAGGCGTTCTAATGGAGCAGGAGGCAGGTGGCCGTGTGAGCCCTGATGAGAGGGAGATGTGTCAGTGAGGCAACAGGAGGAAACAGTGAGTATATCTTTCACACAAATAATGAAGCACAGGTTGCAGGAGGCAGGTGGATTTGTGAGTTTTTCATCTTTAGTGTTCATTACTAAGAATCATTTATGAGGAATATGAAGGTATTTTATGTTTTATTTTCACATTTAAATGGTTGAGGAATGTTAAATAAAAGTAAAATCTGAGAGAAAAGTTTCTCTCACGACTTGTCTGCGTGGTTTGACTGTTATTTTCTCCACAATTTACACAGGATAGTATCCTATTATCTTTGTCAGCGCTAACCTCAACTGCTTCAACCATACTGTCCTTTTATATAATGGCTAAATTAGGTTGTAGATCTGCTGTGAATGACACTTTCATTTTTTATGTTAGATGAGTTTTATATTTACTTACATTTGTTTTTATTTATGCCTTATAATTTGTCAGTTAAATGAAATGTCAGTTAATGAATCTTAGTGTGTATTTGAGGACCTTCTCAACTCACATGGAACTTCTGGATGATCTCGTGGGTAGGCTTGTTCAGCCACTCCTCCATACTGATCTCCGGCTGCTGCTCCAGGTTGGAGGCGTTGGGCGTACTCGTCTGCCTCTTCACCTTAGAGTGTTTGGGCAGCTCCAGCTCCTCAAAGCTCTTAAACTCTGAAATCCTATGCACACACACAGATACGTTATGCAATATGAGCCAATGTAGATCTTTTTATGGCTTGTTTTTGCCATTTGTGACATTTCACATTTGAAGCAACAAAAAAAAAAAAGTTTTACATTACACTGGTTTATTGATCCTGAAAAAATGCCAAATCAAGTCTCCATGTCAGTTATACCGTAGCTATGACAGGAGCAAACACACTGGCCTCTAATAAATCAAGGTGAAAGACTAGAGGAAGTTCTTACTCTGCCTCATTAACACGTAGGAAGTCCAACTGCTCCACCACTGCTCCAGATATCAGGGTCTAAAAAGTTCATGACAAAAAGAAACATATAACGATTTGCAAACTTATTATCTTTTTAATTAGGCTGCAATATACAAGAGATGCCCCAGAGTGAAGAAAGGTATGAGCAAATCATATTAGAAGCACAAAACACAGGAGGTGAGGAGACAATGCTGTAGAAATCACTAAGGGGAGATTTGCTGCGTGATTCACTTCTCCAAAACAACAGTTTGAATAATGCAGTTCATAACAAATAACACACACAGAAGTAAAGTGTGAACTAAGTTCACTTTTTCAAATATTACAAATGTGTATGGCTGCAGGAACAAGTGAGCGTCTACCACAGTACTGTGATGTGATAAAAGTTAGTGTTTTAAAAGCACAGCTGTGTAGGAGTAAAGAGCACAGTTCAATAGGACTTGCTCCATGTGGTCTAAATGTGATATTAGCCATTCCAACTGAAGTCAACTCTAAAACAAAAATAAGAGGTGTATAGGAGGGCAACAATCCCGCTCCCCATAACAATGAGATGATGAAGAGGGGGAGTGTTTCAAAGCTGGAGGAGTTAGTTGTGAAGTGAATAGCAAATAGGCCAATGGAAGAAAGAAGTTTAAAGAAAAGAAAAAAAGGAAGTCTATGCTGAATACCACAAACACTCTGGGAGAGAAGATAGGGTTGGAAAACCTGTCATAAGTTTGACAAAGCAGTTGGTTAAAGTTGTAAGAACAGTTCTAGTTCTACCTTGGCTTTATTTTCTTGCTCCTTGACATCATGAGGATCGATGGCATTGATAATCCTGCTGTTTAAAACAGTCCAGTCTGCCATAGGTATAGCTTTAACCCTCTTAAGCACAAGCACTGAAGCACAAACCCCTTTTCATGGGTCAAAATGATTCAATGTCTATGTTCCTATAATGACCAAGTATTTCTCTTCTATCAATTTAGCATCATTGTATATTTCATTAAATATCTTGTTTAATTAAATATTCTTTCTTTCTTACTTCATGAGCAAAATAGTATGTTAAGAATAAAGACACAGTATGATAAAATAATTCAGTTCAAATAATTATTGTATCTGTGAGTTCAACCAACCAATAATACACTATAAATCAAATATGTTTATAAGTCACACACAGACACACATAACCAATGTGACCAAATAAAAGGAAATAAAGCAGATAGAATAAAATCACATGAGGACTAAATTGCAGTCTCAGTACTTAGATGCCTCTCAAATCCCCACAAAAACTGCTGACTTTTCTATCTTTGACAGCCGGGCAGCTCTCTGCACCTCTTTCTCCTCTCTTGTCTCACTCAAAGAACTTTGGTGTCATGCTTTCTTGGCTCTTCCTCAGGCCCTTATGACACAAATATGATGTCCAATTCAGATTCCTCAGGAGGTCCAGATATACAGTGGAAGTAAGGACGTCTAATCTCTTCATTTACGGTACCGTAATAGAGTAATTCAGTCATTTGCTGTTGTCCTTTAAAGCCCTTCCAATATATTTTTTTCACAATAACAAAAATTCCACGCCAATGGTTCTCCCAATCTCTCTTTAAAAAACAGTCCAGGCTACAGCAGGCCCCAACTTTCCAAGGCAAATAAAAACAGACCGCCTTAAAAATTGAATCCGACAGACCAAGGTCAAAGCACAGATAAACACTGCTGTTGCTATTGAAATGAGAGGGGACTTTAAATTAAGTGCTGGGAACATTTTGTTTGTTACCAAAGAAAGCGATGACGCCCTGAAAGACAATTTGTTGAACCATTTGTAATATTAAGTCAATGTTTATTTCAGAGGCAGCTGTAATATCCAACAGAAGAGAGCAGATGGCATTTTCTCTCCCAACAGGCACCTTCACGAAAACCCTTCCTATTATGCAAACAATCAAAACTGTGGAAACAACAAAAGTAATATTGATTCACTGGTCTGCTTGTATAGATTGTAATGATCCAACATCATTGATCCCCTCAGTAAAATTAATGACTGTTCATTAAAGAAGCAGAAAGACAGATACTTGTTATTACTATCACAGATACATTAAAGACAATGAGGGCATAAAAGATGCATTGTATGTATGTTAAGCAGTTATGATATCAATTAGTCTATTTACGTTAAACTGCTGTGTAAAATCAAATCTATTCAAACATTTTACTAAATTAAAATAAACTATAAAATACATACTTTTTCTGCCCAAATGCAGGTAACGCTACAGTACATGTGTGTCCCAGGAACGTTGCTCTGGCCTGAACACCTGAGTTTTCAGCAGCTGGGCGACTATGAAACTGAGCCAACTGATCACTGATCTTATAACCAGGAGGACTGAAGTCTGTTGTCATTAGAGTGGTGTCAGATATTTTGTGTTTACTTGCACATGGCTGGATAGATACGAGGAAAACTGGACAAATGTGTCTTCGAAGTTATAGTTATAGTTAGTGTTTTTGACCAAGTCTCATTTTGTAATTAATAATAGTGATTATTTGTCGATGAAAAAAACTTACAGAGTCTCATCTTGTAATGATCACCTATTGATTGGCAACAAACAACCAAGGAAATTCCTTTACTTTGCATCCCTGATATAAAGTGTGATTAAGAATGGACAATTGAAGACTAAATGAGGCCATTTCATCAGTTGGATCAACAAACCTGAAGCCTATCGACGTGAACTTTGACCCCTCCGATGCTGCCTTTCTTGAAAGATGCCAGCATGTCCAAGACTGGGTTGAAGCGGCTTCCCCTGGCAAGACACAGGTTAAAATGTGTTTTTTTTTTTTTATCTTTTCCTTTCATGACTTGTCTTAAGAATTGTCTCCCACACACTGTAGTAAACCCAACAGTATCAGTATACAATAATAACAGCTGAAACTTCTGAATAAATCAGCATGCTTCAACCAAAGCCTCACTGCTTTATTCGGTCTGCTGTCACCATCTATACAGGTCATCATCCCGATCAATAGCAAACTAATGACTATTGAGTCGCCTCTGCGAGAACCCACTGATTCATTCGAGGTGCTGCAGTGTGGCTGTTTAAGCATTTGTAGCACATTTAACATACGGCTCTTTGGATAATGGTCAATACTGCTGTAATCAGCCCAGCAGCCAAGTTATAGTGATACAAATGAGAAACATTATCGCCCAATCAGCAGGCACATACAGTGTAGCACCTTCCTGCTATCAAGATAAATAGTACACAAAGAAGGAAAGAAAGGGAGGGAGAGAGAGAACCATAGAGAGAAATATTGGATTAAAAAAATGAACTAATTGCAGCAACTGTCAAGTTATTTTGTTGTGAGCTTTCAGTCGGTATCAGACAGAAAGAGAGAGATAAAAGGTGATGTATGGAGAGATAGGAAAGGAAGAATGTTGTGAGAAAGCTATCATCAGACAGGAAGACAGAGAAAAAGATTAAAAAAGCTATTATGGAGAGTATATATTACTTGATGTTATCCTCGCGGATGAGAACCAGGAAGAGAGGACGTCCCTGCATCTTCCAGCACTGTTTGATGAACTGCAGGGCGTTCTGCAGACAGACACACACACACACCCACCCACACACACACACACATACACACAAAAGGACACTCAGAAGCCATTTCATCATCAGAGTGGACATGGACATGCTGGTGATTTAAAGAGTTCACTTTCTGCTGTTTCTGAGCAGAAACTGAATCAGCGCCATTACCAGTGTTCAGCTTCCTTGTCTGGGAAACATCAAAATTTCAATTTGAATCTGAGGCTTTTGATCAAGATTCATTTAACTTCAGTATATGAAATAAAGTTAAATTAACAGTTGTTACACAGTCTATAGAAACTTTCAAAATCCACAGATTTATTAACATCTTAATGTCTCTCTATAAAATGTTATTTCAGTTTGATAATATTATACCTGATACACTTGAAGATAGGTGATCAGGCAGTTATGACACTGGTTTATTTATTATAATTTATATGTTAAACACATTGTGATAATAATGCTAACCAGATTTTGCAAGATGTTACAATAGATACAATTTGTCTATAGTGAATTTCTGTCCCAGAAAGCTCCTCTTCTGCATTTGTAAATACACCTTTGCCTTAATCTGACAGATGACGGTGCAGAGAGACAGGAAGTACGGAGAGAGAAAGAGGAGCTGACATGGAACGTGAACTGAACCGAGGATGTTGCAGTATGCAGGTGATCTCTCGGCCCTGAGGACCTGAGCCCTGCAGCTGAAGATTAGTCTTGGGAAAGAGAAGCTTTTCACAACTGTTTAAAAAGTTGAAATAGTCTCCAACTGGCTGGAAGCTGATCCACTATTGTATCTTATCAGTTAAATGTGGTTTGACGTTTTGGGAAATGCACTTTTTTGCTTTCAGGCCTGTAGCTAGATGAGAAGGTTGGTGTCTGTGCAGAGCTGCTTTTACACTGTTGTTGTTCTTTATTTTTGTGTGGATTTAACAAACCACATCGATGGGTTAATTAGTGAGTTTTAGAGATGCTGGTGGGCAGGTTTTTGGGCAGAGCTAAGCTGGCTGTTTCCCCCTGCCTGTAGTCTGTTTGTGCTAAGCAAAGATGACTGCGTGCTGGCTCAAGCTTCATTCTTAGGGCTTAGGGCAAACTCAATCATCAGTGTATTGACTAACTAATCAAGGAAAGTGTAAAAGACTGTTGTTTAGGGAAAGTATGCAATCCAACCAAAGCAGCCTTTTCACAAATGTCTGATTGTATTTTCTTTTTTTTTTAGACAAAACAACTTTTTATTTAGGCTCTGCGGGCACGTAAAAAGTGGTTCACTGTGGAGCCGTGGCATTGCTGAATCCCAGAAGTGTGACCCTGACTTACCTTAATGTCATCAATCAGCAGCATAACATCCTGGGACAAGTAAAAGTCACTTAGATCAAACACTATTGGGTAGCACACCACCGTCTTGCCCAGGATACGATAAATCTGGAGGGAGACGCACACACACACATCATTGCATTAGAAGACGGATGGCTCACAAGTAGCCGCGTATACATTATTCTGGGCAGCGTATAAAACAAGCCATCAATCCTAAAATAGAGGGGACACACAGGAGCTACACAACCACTCCTTATAACACAGCGCATACACACAGCTGTTTCAAATCCCCATTTCACACATACAGATTGTCTCACACACACACACATACACACATGTGCAACCATACAAACACACTGATGATGATAATGTCCTCTGGCAGTCTGCCATCTTCCCCATAAATGTTCCATTATAATATTGTCTTAGCAATGCGTTGGGAGCCATGATTCATTTGTTTGGCGATGCCTTTGTTTGAGAAAGCTGCTATCGCTCAACTTATTTGGTTGTGCTCTGACCTTCATTTGAGAGAAACTGCAAAAAACATCAGCAAGAGATATTAGCACGCACACACAAACACAGACACGTGTACTATACGAAGACACACTCCCACAGCCACATAAGATGCAAACACACGGACACATAGACAGACTTCCTGACAGCAGAATAGCATATTAAAACGAAGCTTGTCCTCATAATCAATGAAATCTATTCAGCATTCACTGAGGCGAATTGTATGACTAAAGAAGAAAACTGTGTCTGTCTGTGTTGAGTTTTTGAGTTGTAGCTGACTCTTCAGAGCTCTGGGAAAAATTATGCAGATCAATATGTGGGAGGTGTGTTAGTGGTCACCCGTGACCTGTGCAGCAGGGCAACATGGACTGCACATCCAGTATGTGTGTGCATGGAAGTGTGCATGTGTGTAGGTGTGTGTGTCTGTGTGTGTGTGTGTGTATGTGTGTGGCTGTGCAAATTCATATACCTTGCAGGTCCCGATGCAGCCCACTGGCCTATCTGGACGCCCACTCAACCCCAGCTTCTTATTGATGGCAAGGAAGCGGTAGGCCTGAAGGAAGACACACACAAACACATTCACATACAGATTCAAGCAAATACATTGTCAGTGAACACAACATTCACATTGCCCACATTACTGCCGGCATTTCTGATTTCAGATAAAACCAAAATGTCTTATCTGTGCATTTCCCCACGTTCGCATAGGCATTGCTTTGAGATTAAAAATATCATATTTGACTCAAAATGTCACGCAGCTTATTGCAATGTGAGTGTTAGTCCTTCGTCCATCTGTCCCACTCAGATATTTATGTTGTTCATAAGCTAAAATGATCTCCATATGGCACAACCACCTACTGATATTAGCTCTATGTAATGTTATGAGATGTGGCGATAACAAAAGGTCCCCGTGCAGCCATTAGTGGCGTGCTCAGTGGACCCATGTACACCTGCAGGCTATAGAGCGGATAACAGTGCTGCACTGAGACGCAGAGGCACATAAGAGACACTGAGACCTGGCGTCTGGAGTCATCAATATAATGTATAATATAATAAACAACATAACGCTGTTTGATACAGTCCACTGTCGCCATCTTGAAATTTAATAAATTCATAGAGGTATTTGTACAATGGGCCCTCACAGAGATGTCAAAAGATGCAGGCCTCTCAATGTTGATAGTGTTGACTGAAATGTTGTTGCCAGGAGCTGTAATCGACTATAACTAGCTGGATAATTATCGCTGCGAGCTGCTTGAAAACTGTGTCTCCAGCTGATTTCATTAAGTTTACTATACTAAATAAATACTTATCATAGGAAATCATACCTGGAACAGCAACAAAGACATGAGATTTATGTTTTACATTTTCAAATAATGTGTTTTATCTCTACAAGGGGGCAGGCTTCCTGTGGATGAAGACTAATCCATGAGTTTTGCAAATGGAACAATGTCTCAGGTAACGAGCTTAGCATAAAAAGCAGGAGAGTGTAGCTACTCTTGATATTTCAGCAGGATTTGTCTAATGTAATCTTTCTTGTGCTCATTGGCTTTGGGGAACTGCTTGGTTACTACTGTAGGTAGCAGGTTCTCATGTTAACATTACACCTTAAGATTGAACAGAGAAACACTGAATAAAATGTTTTTTAAAACAGGAAACCACTCACCAACAACTGGAAAATCACTGTTTAGGGAAGGAGTTAAAATCTTAGTATTTCTTGGTAATGGTAATTTTTAGTGTAATATCTCTTTAAAGAAAATCTTATACAATTTTACAAATACAGGAAATTTAGATTGGGCTTGGTGACTACACAGTTCTATCAAGATATGGAGTTCAAGTGTGATTGGCAAGGTCTAAAGAAAAGATGGCTTGACCCACAAGATAGAGAAACGTCTTGCTTTGATTTTGGCCACAACTTTAACAACAATTAGCCAACTTTATGAAAACATAATGCTACAGTAAATAACTCGAGTGCCTCTTTAACAAGTAAAATATGTACATTTAAAAAAATATTTTGTTGCTGTGGATTAAGCTACAGTATGTGGTCTTGTTTTGAAATGAATGAAATGGAATTGTATATTGGTGAAATTACTCATTTACTGGTGAAAGATAAAAGATAAAGTTAAAGTTTGATTTCAGATTGATGCTTTTGGGACACATAAACACACTCCCACTGAATAAAATGCTCCTACTCTCACAACCAGCATTGGTATGGATTGGAGGTGGCTTTGGTTTCTACATGGTCAATACATAATCTCTTTGCAAACCATCCTCTCCGGCCATGCGAGTGGTACTGTACTGTAAGTTAGATGTCACATCTCGAGACTCGGCCAGATCCCACAGTCTGGAAGTAAAAACACTAAGGCAAGTATAAAGCAAGTGTACGGGATAAAATATGTAATAACATCAGCACTGTAGGATGTCCAGCACAAGAAGAGCAGGAGAGTGTTTGACATTAATGCCCAAATCCAACAGGGTTTGGCTGAAGGAATATGAGATCAGGGGGTCAAACTGAGGTTAAGTTCAAAACTTAATTGGTGGAATAAAATCCTGTGGTGTCTGTTGGAAAAAGTATGATTCACACTGCAGGTTCAACTCAGATTTTTAGAGCTGATTCAACTCAAACCTTTACACAAGCTTTGATCATTATTTGAAATGTAATGTATGTATGTATATATATACATACATACATACATACATGTATATATGCACACACACACAAATATATACACACACACATATATATACACACACACACACACACACACACACACACACACACACACACACACAACCATCACTGAAATGCATTTAGAAATGGCAGCAAGGAGGATACCGAAGCTCCCGACAATCAGTTTCCAGTGCATTTCTTTGGTGCTTCAGATAAAAGCTTCTCACCACTGTGTCGCCTGCTGTCAAAACACACTGATTCAAAGATAAAAAGAGAAAGAAGATGGACATTGATTTCTTTGCTCTGCTTGCTTCGAGGCCCAGTGGTGTGACACACTCGCCACAAGTTATCATTTATGTGTGTTTTGTGCATTGCACTTCTGTTTTCTGATGTGTCTGGCTGGGTGTGAGTACTTGTTCCCTCCCAATCTGTCTTATCATGAAACAGCATCAGTACACCCACACACTCAAGTGGCACAGCATGAAATCTGCCCATCAACCTCTCAGTGCCGCATTCTACCATCTAAAACCTACTGCAATATGCAATGTCAGCCAAAAGGTGGTGCTCTGCTACTCCTGTCCGCCTGCTGAATTCTGCTTGTACTGACCGCAACAGGAGAAGGCAAGGGTTGGACCAATAAAAAGAAATTACACTAAAAGAGAGAAAAGTACAGTATTTATGTTAAAAAAAAGAGAGAGATGTTAATTGAGGATTAAGTGGCATTGCAAATCACAGCCGTGAAAGACAAGGATGAGACCTGGAGGAGAAAAGCAAGGGAGGAACCTCTGCACTCAACACTTCCTGTGTGCAGAATACCAATGAAGAATGACAACATGCAGGCAGCCTATCAAAGCATCCTTTCATTCCCTCACATTTCCACAGACCGCAGCACAAACAGCAAGCCTGGTGGGTGGGAGAGATAGTAAAAAACACATTCAAAAGCTGCATTTTACACATCTGCAGTGGCCACAAGGTGTGACAAACTCACTGACAAACTCTGCAAAACTTTTAATTTACCATAGAGACGTTCCTCAGGTGTGTCGGAGCTCAGACAGGAGGATGCTCCTGTGCCCATAACTGTATAAATGTAACTGTTGGGTGTCACAAAATGCACAGAACAGATTTCCTGGGACAGCTGATGCTGTCATCCAGAAGGACTTGCAGTAAATTCAGCATCTTACCAAATAGCTCAGAATGATACTGTACATGGTTTTTGAATTTGGGATTAAACTTTCTGCTCCTGTGACAGTTATTTGTACCCCCAGGTTGCCCCATGAAATATATTAAAAGGAGAGAGTTGCATTTTTTTCTGTTTGCTTCAAAACAGTACCCACACTGAAAGAGCTGTTGGTTGCTAAAATTGTTCTTCCTGTAGAGCAATTCCCACTGAAGAGGAACTCCAGTGTAAGCGACTGTGGTCAAAATCCACAGTCAACACAATATGTACAAATACACCCAGTACTTCAGGTGAAGCTAATATGAGGCCTCTGTGATCCCAGATAGTCAAAAGTGGGCTTTTGACCACAATTTTTTAGTAGCATTTCTTTGTTGAGCTATGTTAGAGGGACAATAACAGAGGCTAAACTTCAAACAATTGCTTAAACAATTGCTACAAGCATTTCGATGGGGCTAGTTTTTATTTTGAGATGGATTCTGTTCAATTTAAAGCTGTGGTCATCCCATACAATATCTACAACAGATGTCCTGACCAAAATATTATCATGTCCAACAGTAATAATTGACAAAAATATTAGATTAAGACAAAATACTTTCTTTGTTGATTTGCTCATTTTGATGACTCCAGGTGTTGCTGACAAAATAGAGAAAGAAGAGAAAAGGAGAGCATCAACAAACAGACTGTCATCCACAATGACACCCACACTGACTATCTGATATCAAAAAGGGAAAGAAACAGCTAAGAGGGAGGCTATTTTTGGTCAAATCAGTGATTTGCGAGGGGACGAGCTTTGGGTGCACGGGTGGGGAAAACACATTGCGAAATGTAATTGCCACTCTTCCATCGTCGGGCAGCTGTTGTCAACACAATCAAATGGCTGCGAGGGACGAGTTGAGGTGAGCAAACGCAGCCCGCTGCACTGGAAATGATGGTGACTCCAAGATAAACAGATTCTGTAGAGGAAGGAAGACTGGCTGGGCTTGGGATTTAATATTCAGCACAGTGCCCACCCTGACTCACAATTGCATATCCATCTGAGAGGAAGAGCACCACACAGCAGAAAGAAGCAGAGGGGTAAGGGGGAACAAGGTATGACAGTTCAAAGGCAGATGATAGACCTGGAGGGGAGAATTGTTTGTGCAATGGACGTAATCGGGGCGGGGTGGGATGTAGGCCTAGATGGTAGAATAGGGTTAAAGAGGCAGATGTGATGCATAGAAGAGGGACAGAAGGTAGAAAGACCTTAAGGAGAGAAGATAGAGAGATAAGAGAGATAAGATGATTGTTTGTTTATAGAACATGGTGTGGAAAATAGATGCCGCACAACAGACATGACAGATGATGAATAGAGGTTTGGGAGGAGACCAGAGTTTGATTGACAGATCTGACAAGAGAGACAGAAGACAGGAAAATAGTAGACTTCAAACAGTACACATGCAGATGAGGGACAATATTGAGGGAAGAGACTGGGGCTGTGATGGATATGATGGGAGTGAAACTGAAGTTGGGAGTGGGTTAGTGGTTGGTGTCATAGATATGGCAGCACCAATGGTGTAATCTGCTACAGATGAAAGAAGCAGAATGGACAGCTAGTGCTGAACTTGTTACTCACAAAGTTACAAAAGACTACCAACAGGATACTTGTGATGAAAAAACCCAGATGTGTGACCAGTTTTTCTTAGTCTCAGCGGAACATTAACATCAACAAAAAGACTGCTTCTAAAATTAAAAGATTTGCAGCATTTGTTTTACACATCCTACGTTCCTCATTGTGTGTTGACTAGGTTTGGGTTTCAATAGATGGCTCCATTTTGGATCTAGTTCTAGGCCAGTAAATTCCTAACTAAGAAATAAATTTCTTATGAAATCTCCTACTCACACTTCATTAGGAAGAGTGTACTAATGCTGAATAAGGCCTCAGATCTTTGCGGCATTAATTCTGCCAGACGTTAGAAACGTTTCTTTGAGACTCTGCCCCATGTTGACATGGTTGCATCACATAATTTCTGCAGATTTGTCTGCTGTACATTCATTCATCTTCTGTTCCACCACATCCCAGAGGTGTTTTACTGGATTCAGCTCTGCCAACTGAACATGACATGGTGCATTTTTATGCACCATGTCATGTTATTAAGTAGCCATTAAAAGTTGGCCAAATGTGGCCATAAAGGGATGGACATGGTCAGCAACATTAGTCCTACAGAGTGTGGCAATAACACAATGATTGATTGGTATTTGCGGTCCAAAGCATACCAAGAAATATTCCTCACACCATTACATCACCGCCAGTCGGCTGCCGCGTTGACAGGTACAGGTTGGGTCCATGGATTCATGCTGTTGGCAACAAATTCTGACTCCACCGTCTGCTGTCTCATCAGAAATCTAGACTCATCAGACCAGACTGTGTTTTTCCAGTCTTCATCTGTCCAGTGTTGGTGTTCTTGGCTGACAAGAGAGGAACCTGCCATGTAGTCCATCCACCTCAAGGTTCAACATGTTGGTCAATCAGTGATGCTTTTTTCTGCTCACCACAGAGTCACAGTGGTCTTTCTGTCAACTCCAACAAATCTAGTCACTCTCCTCTGACCTCTCTCATCAACAAGATGTTTCTGTCCACAGAACTGCAGCTCACTGGATGTTTTCTGGTTTAAAAAGTCTAAAGACTGTGATTGTTAGCTTGAATCCAGGAGACTGACAGTTTCAGAAACTCTCAAACCAGCCGAAAATTATTCATCGATCAAACTCACTGAGATGAGTCGCATTTATGTCTGAATCTGATGTTCGAGCATGTATAAAAGAGTAAAACATACCATTCAACTAGAAAATAACTATTAAATATATCTTGGAACTAAGACTATTAGGTTGAATTAAGTATTTGAATATTGGTTTTTGTATTTTAGAGCTCAAATATCATGTTAGTTATGACATTTGTTGCTTCAGGTTAGCACTGAATAGATTTGATAAGGGATTTGAAAGGATTTAAATTTGATGAGCTGCTCCATTCAGATTTAATAAAATGGTACTGAATCCCAACTCTCTGGTTTTGAATATTGACTGCAATGAAAAGGACATTGAGGATTTCAGTGTATCAGGTTTTGGATTATGAATTCTAATTTTCTGTTTCAATTGGGCTGCTACAAAAATGTAATGTTTGACTTTCAAGAGTAGCATGACTCGTGAACACAAACGCTGTAATCATATCACTTCAATAGAATATCACTTAACACTTGTTAGAGCCACAAAAGGCTGGGTAAATGGAAAAGGCCACCCAGGTGAGCTGGGAGGAAATTACAGCTGAAGTGACTGATAAATGACAAAAATAGACAAAAACACACAGATATATTGGTTTGGAAATTGGTTTGGAAGATAAATGGGAAAATAAAGTCAGAATAACAACTTTTTATAATAATAAATTATATTTTTTACTCGTATTATGTTGCCAGTACCATGATGCTGATGCCTCTTCAGCATCATCATGTATTTGCTAAGATCGCTTAAGAGCTTTTAAAGTTAAAGAGATTTGATCCAACTGCATCTCTTTTATAGTCTCCTCAGATGCTCCTCAGATCAACAACTGATGTTTTTGTTTTTTACCTTCAAGCTTTCAAATGCAGGAGTGAAACAGTTGGTAAGGTAACAATAGAAGTGAGTCCAAATGAATGTTTCTGAATATCTCAACATTTGAGATAGTTTTTGTCTCTTTTTTATCTCTAACTTGTCCTTCTGAGAGCAAGTTTAAAAACCGCTCAGCTCCAGTGCATCTCCAGTTTACCAGAGGGAAGCAGTGACAGCTCTACTGTTATGATGATCAATCAACATGAACAATCACTGTTTGACCAATCAATCACTTCGACCAATCTGCAGCCTTGTTGTGATTGATGGGACAATCAAGGGGAGAATCTTAAGAGCAGGAAATCTTGGATTGACAAGCAGTTTGACTGACTGAGCCAAGTTATACTGGGTTATTGATAGCTAACTGCTGAAATGTAATCTGACTGACTGTAAGATTGATTTGTGTAGTTGTGGTGGTGGTGGGTGCCATCAATAGGCTGTCACAGTTTTCTTCCCTCAAATTTCCTTCCAGTCATTCACAAATAACAGCAATGACCTGGAATCTCCTTTTTACAGATAAAGATATGCTGTTAAAATGAGCAGCGAAGCATTGCGGCTAATCGTGCACTGCTAAATTTCTGCAATCAGTGAGGTTTCAATTGAGCATTGGCAAAATCCCTCTCCCTCCAACAGTGATAGTTTAATCATAGCTTAACAGTAATCGGCCACAGCAGGTCTGTCAGACTTTGGATTTTGCCACATACTGAAGCACTGAGCTGCTGTAAGAAGAATATTCCTGATATAAAGAGTTTGGATGGTGGAGTCTTTTTTTTTTTTTTTTTAACATTTCCAAAGCCAAGAACACAAGCGTGTAAACTGGGTGTTTGCCTGTTCTAATGTAAACCACACGCATTAGCATACCTGGCTAATTAGCTTACCTGGCTCATTGTAGCATAACTACTTCAAAGGCCAATAGTTAGCATATAATTAGTAAAGTACATTATTACAAGGGTGTACAGGTTATTTGACAAAAAGCTCCATTCAGGACAACTACACCCATGGTGAGAGACGATGTGTCAGTCAAGATGCTGTTAACAGCCATATCTGAGTCCAAGTCCTGCTGTGTGATGGATTTAGTGAAGTTTACCTAAAGTCACGTTGTCACTCATCATTCAACATATTGTTTGAAAAATCAAACAGTAAAAAAGTCATTCATTTGTAAAAGCTAAAATATATAGAATCTATGGTCTTGTATCATTCCACTGTTTGATATTGAACTGTGTCATGATACCAGGGCAACAATGTAGAAGCTTTCCCACTTTGATACAAGTCGAAAGCATTAAAAAGTCAGCTGAAGATGTTAATATCACAGTTGATCAAATCTGAGAACAAAAAACAACACATTGTCCATCACTGGTAGATGGTATGAGTGATGATCAGCAGTTAGAAATGAAAAGCCTGCTTGTGTCAAATTGTATCGTGAGTCAAAAAATGTCCAAAATTACCATGATCCCCATCACTGGAAACTGCATATGTGCCACTGAAGAACAGAAAGCTAAGTGTAGCAACCATACAATTGTGTGTTTGTGTTACCTTGACCAGCTCTTTCTGAGGCCAGATCTGGATTGGCTCCACCTGCTGGGGCGTCTGGGTCTGAATGCCATAGGTGTTCAGAAACACCTGCAATCTAAAGAGGCACATACAGAAAAAGAAAACCAGGTCAAAAAACAGGACAAGGTAAAAATCTTCTATACGGCAGGACTATAAATGGACTACGAACTGCACTTACATAAGCATTTCTCTAATCTTAACAACTTAAAGCACTTTACAATGGAAGCCACATTCACCGACCCACATACACACTCACTCTACCTCGCTCTACCTCCTGAGCGAGTCGACGTGTATATGGTAAATGTACAATGAAATCACAAGATGACATAACATGTCAATTAGGATAATCCTAACATCCTATTTTATCTTCCTTCTTTTCTACATTAGTCAGTTTCAGCCCTTTATCTGTTTCATTTACTCCTACTCTACAGTATTTTTAATGAAGCTGACTTTACAATAAAGCTGTTCTAATTTATCTAATGTTTTTTTTGTTTCTGTTGCCAGATAAATATGAAATAGTGACTGAAACATGGCACATTTATCATAGATTATAACCACAAGACCAGTTCAGTTCCAATGAACGAAGTGAAAGAAGGTGGCTTTTAATTTCAGCTATATTTCCTTGTAAAATAATCATTTAGAGAGAGAGATAGAAGTTCATACACGTCTATGTTAGCTTCCTTGTGGTTAACTGAATGAGAGGCATAGAGAGGTCTGCCTGCAGAGGTGAAAGCCTGACCTCACACTCGCACAACACACTAAAAGTTAACACTGTGCTTTTTTGAAATAGGGTCTCTAAAGGACTGTGAAAAGTCTGCAAATCTAGTTATAAAGGTGCTAAATTGGCTGTAAACAATATGGATACTGCAAAAATGAATGGAAATTTGTCAGTCAGTCAGTCACAGACATTCACATTTCTAAGGCTGGCCTGTTGTAGTGCAGCCAAAACAGGAATATGAAGCATTTTACATGAAGTTGTGGCTGGAAATAAACATTAGGCCACTCTAAAATCATGCACAAAAGAATAATTATTTGTTTAGTTCTTGAAAAAAAGATTCTTGAATTATTTTTCATTACTAATAATCTTCTTGTAAAACTGCTGTGTTTTGAATCTACACCATCTGCTGACCTTTAAAGCTCTTCTGATTTACCTTTTGTAAATCTGCAGCTTTATAAATGTCAATAGAATATTAAGGTCAATAGAGCATGAATACATCTATCGGTCTTATGTTCCTGCAATTAAAAAACTAATGTAAATTAGGTTGATTGTAAATCTTTATCTATCGTGCAGCTAAAGCTACTGATGTTGGATTCAAGAATTAAGAAGCTGAACTTAATCACTTTCTGAAACAATTCTTCAATCCTCTGTTGAGTCAAGCTCTCAGTCAGATGACTGGGACAGTCATTGTGTTCACAGGTTGAATGGGGTGTGTTCAAGTCTACTTTACTTTTCCATATAGAACAAAACATATTTGAACAGCATCAATATTACAAATAGCCTTAATGATGTGAATTACAGCAATAGCTATGAATGACAACTTAAAGTCAGCAGAATATACGAACAGCAGAGAGTATCTGAATGGCAAAAAACATGATCGACGACAAAGCAAAAAAAGAGTAAAAACTGTGGCACAGTGGCTCCTGAGACTGTCTCAGATCCTTTTACTGTGAGTGAGCAGTACATGTTCACTGACACATTCACTGAATGTACTACACAGTAAATGTGAGCCCTGATCGACAGTCAGTGGCTCAAACTGCTGGAATCGGGTCCAGCATGAGTGATAAAGAACTGCAGATTGGTTAAAAAAATCATTAAAAACCAGTGTTCATCTCCAATATTCAGCGAGGAAACATAGTTTTGTGTTTGTTGTTTGTCAAATTAACAGCACCTCTGCCTCTGGGAGCCAGGGATTACAAGGAATATAAAGCATTGAACAACTCAAGTGATTCAAGACACCGACAATAAATGCTGCACACATTGCTAGCTGTGATTAAACAACAGTATACAGCAGTGGTTCCTGACCATACCCTTAACCTGAAAGAAAATTGTTCAGGTGCCCCTCAGATAAGTATGGAAGCCAAGAGTCTTAAAGTCATATAGTCTGTCACTGGCGGATGGAAAATGGTGGAAATAAATGATTCCCCTTTTCTTGGAGGACACCTAGGAACCCACTCAAGGATCCCACTTTGATAAACACCATTGTAACAGTGTAACATGAGTTTACTACAGTAAGAAAAGATTCTGCAGGAGTCTTGACAGGACAGCAGAAGTCATTGAAGCTACAGTTTAACAACAGTCACACAATTGTTTGACCCTGCTTAACATGAACACACCCACACACCTGCACTCTTACACGTGTATCCAAGCACACACATACTCACTCTCACACAAGCCCACGTGGACAATGAGAAAAGTGACAGGCGATGGCAGAGGTCAGGCTCAGCACCAGCTTTATGAGCTCACCACAATTACAGCACAGAGACACCCGAACAGGGAGCAGAGGGGAAAATAACCCCTCATTATGGCCTGTAACACATGAAGAGACACACACACACATACACACATTACCTCTGGCTCTCTGCTATCAGGGCTGCGTGAATCACAACATCATTCTCTATGGGACCCTGTGAAAGAGACAGAGAACAGAGATCAACATGTGAACCACATCCCTGCCACACATTACATCAGAAGTGACATTACATTGATTTGTGTGTTTTCTCTCTTTAAACCAGTCCTCCTCCTATAGTTTTGATTCATTATTATTTTATACCTTTACTATTATTTCCTATGCCTATTCATTTATTTTATTTCAATCTAACATCCATTATAATAAAGCAAACTAGGAAACTTATTTGATTTGACTGAAATGACCTCCTCACCACCCTCAAGGAGCTAATGAATAGATGGATGGAAAACTCTGAATAACCAACAAAGGTTGATGAGAAATGCTGAGCTGGGAGGGAAGGACATACAAATAAATCTATGAAGGATGAGGAAGATGTAAAAGGGAAGGAGGAGCCAAGATGGACAGAAACATCAGGCTGACGTTTTCTCCTCTTTGCTGCCCAAACAGTGAGATGAATTGAAATGACAGGAAATGGCGACGTAGGATACAAACGAAAGAGCCAGAAAATCATCACCATTTCAATGTAACTCAAAGGATAGA
The DNA here is from genome assembly GCA_038496675.1 of Rachycentron canadum. Classification (NCBI taxonomy): domain Eukaryota; kingdom Metazoa; phylum Chordata; class Actinopteri; order Carangiformes; family Rachycentridae; genus Rachycentron; species Rachycentron canadum. The sequence goes on along the minus strand of CM076648.1, from coordinate 24,435,317 downwards.
ACATTTAAAAATCTGAAAAAAAATTACTTGAGGAATATTTCATAATAACCTTGAGCCTTTTATTCAGTAGAAAGCCCATGTTATTTGGTCGCAACCTCTGCAATGTGAGGATTTGCTGCTCATCCCAATACCTAATACCCCGGAGAAGTGACTATGAATAATGGTCAGACAACATACAAAATTTGAATAATCACCAAGCCATGACTAAATTATATTAACAAAAGAACTGGAGAAATCAGTCATTAAGAAAATAATAATTAGATTTAACACAATGTCCAGAGGCCAAACATGTTAGGTGAAGTTCCATCTTGTCTGAGAGATATCTAACTATTCCACCTCTGATTGGCCAGGAGGTCCAGATCAGCACGCAACAAATATACAGTAGGTGAGGTTGTTACAGCTAATTTCAACTAATAACAATTACTATGTATTTAATTACTGTTAACACTCTAATGCCATGGAAAGCCCAAGCCCAACAGATTCTAGAAACAAGAATGTGCTGTTTGAAGTTTAATGTAGATCATTCACCCAACCATCGAGCTCCATTTGCTGCCCAAAGATCAGTGAATATGGGCGATGTAGTTTATTTTAAGTCAATCCTATGCATGTCGTCCTGCAGCATCAAATACTCACTGCATTCACACATCAAGTGTGTATTAATCCACATCTGAAAATAACAACAAACACACCATTTGGTCCTAGTAAAGGGGCTAAAGCATTTTTTGGTTTTGGTCTTTTCAAGGAATTTGTTGACCATATAAAAAATTATTATCAGCCTGAAACTTAAACCAATAGGTCAAATCTACAAAGAAACCAGCAGATTTTGTATTGTAGCATTGTTCTTCATCTACATTTATGATTTTTGTGTATTAGTACGCTCTGTACTAATACTAATACTATAACTATATATGGTAATACTAATAGTACTCTGATGTCCAGCATTATTGCTTTCTTCAAATATCCACAAAACTGCACAAAAATAAAAAACAAAATAGGAACTAAAAATATTCATGTACCACAGAATTATTGCTTTCTAGCGGTCGAGCAATCTTCTCAAAATGAGGTAACAGCTGAGAGGACATCGACATCTCTTCAATAGAAGTCAAGGTAACATCTCATAGCACTTAAACAGTGCAGAGAGTAGCAATTGTCCAGAATGGAGCAACAGGTCACTTGTGTTGCTTCAGAATGAATGCAGGGTGATAGACAACATGAAATACAGGGTGAGAAAAGAGGGAAAGAAAGAGTCAGTCATTTCAGAGGTTCTCTCTGCTGTAATCACACACCTATTGGCCTCATGGACATTCAGAAAAACAGTGACAAGAGACATCACACCTGCTTATCCTGTAGTGAAGCAATTGAACACTGAATACATCACATAGCAATAAAGCTAAAAGTGAAACTTGAATTTTAATATGTTCACTTACATAAGCAGTGACTGCTTCAGTGTGTTTTTGGTACAGGAGGAGACAATAAGGAGAACACTGCATCTGCACCCAATCACTGCCTTCTTCAGTGCAGGAGGACACTTTGGTTATTACTATTGGTTTTTCTATATTTTTTTTGTTTCTTCCCCTCTTACATGTGTATGCCTGCAAATACAAAAATAAGATTCATGTTCATGTCTTTTTATTCATGATGTGTTTATGTGTGTTAACAAGTGTGCATTTCTCTCTGGCTTTTGTCTCTCCAAGAGTAATGTGTATTGTTATATTTATGCACATGTAAATGCATCTCTCAGTTTATGTCCTTCGGTGCCTTTCATCCCCTTGTTCTTTTATTGTGGAAGTAAGCAGAGACGATCATCTTCATTGCGCCTATTCGGGCCATTTATGACGCACAGGAGCAGCAGCCTTTCATCGCATTGAAAGACACACACATGCACACTTGTACACTGATACACGTATACACACAGAACACAGCAACAGTCTTGCACACGAAGACACACTGATACCAGTATGCACAGATGTTCAGATTAAGCCAGTGACAGAACTCAGAGCCAGGGAACAACACACACAACTAAGCATGCTGATGGATGCATGCGCACACATACACACACGCACAGAAAGCAGGGAGTCATTTTGTTTGGTCAATTTTAGGTGGTTGTAGCCAACAACCTTGTTATCATCCATCAGAGAGTAGGGAGAAGAGAGAGAGAAATGATGGGAAAAGGGGTGGCCGAGTAAAAAAACAACAACAACAAAAAACAGCTGAGCACAAATCTCTCCTGATGAATAGGGGAGCAATGGCTCCCGAAAGCGCTGCAATGCAACTCTCTCATTAGCGCTGGTCTCTGAGCAGACAAAGGACTCATTTGGCAAAGGAGAAGATATGGAAATCCATCATGGAGACATGGGAGAAACGCACTCCCTCTCTCTTTTCACTCCAGCCGAACCTCGCTGACAGACAACCGCGCAAACCACAGGGAGAAAAATTAGATGAGTCTTCAAATGTTTCTTTAAACAACATTTTCAGAGGAACCCCAAAAACATCAATGTAGTGTGACCGAAACAGTGCCAAGTCTGAGAGGGAAGAGAAAAGATATGTCGCTTCTCTGCAGGGATACACAGCAATAGACTGCTGAAAGGTAGTTAACAAAATCATACTGGACCCTGAATGCAATGTTGTGGGCATTGGTCTGATGTCAGCACAACTCAGGCCAAATCTAGCAGCTTGAAGACTGATGTAGCACTCTCTGGAATTGGATGTCAGACTAATTAATGAAAAGAGAAAAAGCTGGTAGAACAAATGACTTGCAATTGAATACAAGGTAATTAAAGTTCTGAAAGTTTAACTAAGCATAATCACACATAGCACAAAAGCAAATGCACTGATTAGAGAAGTGATGTTCAAATGTGTTTGGTGTGGCAGGTTTGATGAAAAACTCAGTGCTGTTTTGACCCTGTCTTGTGTTGCTCTTAGAGTGGACATGGATGTGAATCAAATTTTTCTTGACTGGAAAACTACACTCTCTTACTCTGACTAAGCTGCCTCCACCTACACATTAAACCCACACACTAACCTTGGAAACGCTACAACTTCACTCTGCTTCTACTGGGGAATTCTGCAGTAGAAGAAGACACGGTGGGGTTTGAGAGGTTGAGTAAGCCACAAAAACCAATTGCATCACTTCAACATGAAATAACTCCTAGAACACACTCAGCACTGCAGATGGATGATATCTATCAGTGTACAGTATGTATACAAGAGGGGGCTTTGCTGGAGGGCCAACAGGGAGGATTCAGCATATTATTGATCTAACTCAGGTTTTAAGTTTACTTTGACGTGGACAATCTGAAATTTTACCCATATACTTTATAAAAGAACATCATTACTGATTCCTTTCACATTGTAAGAAAGGAAAAGGGCTCCAAGCTGGAGTTTTAGTGCTTTTGTATAATTTGCACCACCTAATAATAGTCTTCATTTAACTTTAATTAAAAATCAATTTAATAGATGTATACCACATCAAATAATTAAAAGAATAAAACTTCACTATCTTACAATTAAACATATAATTCAATTATTGGAGGATTAGTGGAGAAGCTTTATACTTCTTCCATATCCTTCTGTTCAATACAAGGCTACAGCCAGCAGCTAGCTGGCTTAGCTTAGCATAAGCACTGAAAACAGGAGGCAATAGCAGTGACTGGCCAAGAAATGATCTGGAACATTAACCTTGGATTGGTACAACTGCTGATTGCTGCTTTTATGTCACGATTGTTCACTTTAAACAAATGAGAAACAACACAGTGAGCTTTAGAGGTTCTGGTAGGCTGAGTTTGTTACCTCTGGAAAGAGATTGTTTCCCTCTGCTTCCAGGCTCCATGCTAAACTGAGCTCATCAGCCCTCAACCACACTGTTTTGGTTTTTACCACTCTCATTACCATGGTTTTGAGATGCAGCGAGCAGCTGTTTTTCTACCTACAAGGTCCAAACAACAAAATGACAAAGTTAGCTTTTAGCTAGCATTTACCAGTAGAGCATTCAGAGCCAGGTACTCGAAATGTCCTTGGGCAAGATACTGAACCCCATTCTGCCTCTCATGTATGGTCAGTACATGTGGGAGGAGAAGTGCTATATATGTAGAAAAAGTGCCGTATGATTGTAAGTGGGAATGGGTGAACATGGCTTGTAATTTAAAGTGCTTTGAGTGGTCGAAAGACAAGCAAAGCACAAGAGAAGTGTGGTCCATTTACATTACATTTATATTCCCCTCAGGAAAAAAGCACTAAAAGGAGAGTGAAGATTGTATCTAAGTTCATGGGGGTGAACACAAATGAGAGAAAGAAGTTTTCTCTGTATCTGCTGGATGTGTAAATACATCACTTTTTATGAAAAGGCTTGCCATATCAACTGAAAAGCTGATAATGGTCTTGTGTTTACAGATTGATTCCACTGCCCAGGTCTCTGCAAAATCTGTTAGCGCAGACTTGAGCATATAAATTACTGAATTAACATCTTTAATCCCCTGAGGTTTTGAATTTCCATGACTTTTAAATACTTTTTTTGGATGTGTAGGATCTGTTGATCCTCCCTGGGTCACAGTAAAATATATTTAAGCTGCCATATCTGAGTGCTCCTCTTATGATATTGAGCTATTCTTGCAAATACCTAATATCAAAGATATTTGAGCCTCAGGGAAATCCAGTCCACCAGATCAGAGCATTTAATGTCTAAACACTGAGACAAACTGAAGAGGGCAAGAGCAGAGAGTTGCCACCTAGCAGAACTCATGCTCTGGTGGCTGGAGGGGAGGAGGTGAAACAAGACAACATCATCCCACTCCGTCATTAAATCATTTGAATACCACTGATTGAGACCTTTGATGTTTTAAATAAAATCCATTTATTTGCCAATTAAGCAGAACAAAGCTGAAACAATGCAATTAAGTATTTAATATAAACCTGAGACCCCTTGTAGAAGGAGTGTTTGACACAGTTTGGGCCTTCAGTGAAGGATGGGGTAATAGCAGGAATTTTCAGGTGGTGAGAGGAGCGTGGCTGGATGATAATTACACACACTGAAGTCTGGCCAAGAGCTTTAAATATGGAAAAAAAAAACATCGACAGTTTTACTAGTCCTTCTGATCCCACAAAGAGTATCCTGCAGAATTTGGTCTGGTCTACCCAAGTCATGCTTGTATCAAATTTATGTATAAAAGGACTTAATCAACAGTCAGTTACAAGACAAAATGATTACGGCGCTATTTGGATTAGAATTTGTCTACACTTTGAACACAACAGCTCAGCAGCCTCAATGTAAGAAATGTTGAGTCTTAGCTGACAAAGCTCCTGTTAAAAAGAAACTATACATATATATATACATTATATATATATATACACATATATACATTATATATATATATNAGTGGATTTAAAAATTTTTGTCCACTGAACTGTGTAATTGCTGAGATTCAACAGTTAATGGTGTAGGAGAGTTTTAGTATAGCTCGGGTTTAGCTCAGTTTATTTAGCTTTAGTGAGTGTGGTGATGTGTTTAGTGAGCCTTCATGATGTGTGGTAGCTTGAGGCACTTTGCATTTGACATTTTACTTTTGGACACCGACATCTGTTTTTTTCTCACTGCATCTGAACTTAGACCTCTTGCAATGCTAGCACCCTCACACTCCACCACCACAAATGAGTTATTTCTCAAATACTGTGTGAAGGACTCAGAGGATGCTTGAAACAAGAATGAATTATCAATTAAACTTTGTTTCAATCAAAGAGAGACTCTGATTGAAGAGATAGATGCCTTGTGTGTGTGTGTGTGTGTGTGTGTGTGTGTGTGTGTGTGTGTGTGTGTGTGTGTGTGATGATGGGACTGTGTGTGTCAGTGACAAGAACAAACACTACTGTTTACCTACAAATGCAGCAGCAAACACAGAGAATGACTAATGAAACAGGCACATTAATAAATAGAGATGGCTCACATCTGTCACATAAACCAAACAAATTAGACAAATAACTCCTGGTTTCTTCCTCTTTGAACAGTAACAGAGAGAGGAGACACACAGACACGATAAATACATCTGTAATTCAACCTACGTCAGTTTTGTGACAGATGTTACCTTTGCTGTTCTAGTAAACCCCAAGAAAAATGTTTTGTAATGTTTAGGACAGTAAAATGACTACAGGCTCATTCAAGACTTGAAAGTTGACATTGCGACAAGATTTATTATATCAGAACATAGTATGGAAACTGCCCAAAAGGCAGGAACTAAATACACACTGAAAAGAAGGTAGACAAAGGCAAATAAAAGAGAGTTGAGGTGGGACAAATTGAGACATGCTGTTAACAAGAGCTACAGCAGGTTTCCAGCTGCAGGATGGACATGCAGGTCTGCTGCTGTGTCCTGTCCCTCAGAGATAGCACCAAGCTAAATTTGACAAAGTGAAAAGCCATTTACTGGAGAACTCTGCTGTGAGTCCCTGCAGAACTGAAATGAATTTCAGCTCCGCTTCATTTGACTTTTCCCCCAAAATTAAAAGCAGTGAGTTGTGACACAAGATGAGTAATGTGTCTGGGATTTTTTTTCTTTCTTTTTTTTTTTTTTTGCTCTTTCTTCCTTCTTTTCTTCTATCATTCAACCCAACTTTCCTTCTTCCTTTCTTGTCTTTCCTCCTTTCTTTCCTTTTTTACTTTTCTCTCCTTATTCTTTTCTGTCTTCCATTTTTTTCTGCCATGTTTGTATTTCTTTCCTCCTGCCATCTTTCCATTCTTCAGTCCTGTTCTTTTTCATTATTCCCTCCTTCCTTGTCCCTATCCTTTTGCCCTACCCTTTTTTTCTTTTTTAACTTTATGCATTTGTCCTTCCGTCTTTTCTTCTTACATGCATCATTTCTTTTTCCTCTTCTTTCCCTCATGGTTATGTCCTCCATGCCTTTTATTACCCATCTATCCTCACTTCTTTTTTGTTTCTATCCTTCCTGTCATTTTTCTTCTTTTCCATCCTTTCTTTCTTCCCATTTGTCTGTCCTCTTTATCTCCATCTTTATCTCTTGTCTTTATCAGCTTTCTTCATTCGGCCCTTCCTTTTTTTTTTCATTCTTTGTTTCCTTTTCTCTCTGCCTCCTTTTCTGTACATTCTTCTCTCCCTTTCTTTCTTACACCACATCTCTGCCACTACCAGTCTTCATTTCCCTCACTCTCCTGGTTTCAGCTCTGCCATCAAAACTCAAACACAGGATGAAATGATTTGAGCCACCAGCTCATTGTGTTCACAGCGTCACCACATCTCAACCAAACCCTGATGTTGAATGTTTTGATTTCTTTTCTTCTCTACAGTTACATCTCTCCAGTTTCTTTTCTTACTTTTTAGAGAAAATATAATTTAACAGTCACGAGGCTTCAATAAGTGCAACAATTTGTTATGGAAGAGAAGCACATTAAGTGCCTGCTGCACGAGTAGAATATCAAATGAAAATGATTTTCATGTGGAGGAAAAGAAGTGAAAAGATAAGGAGATGCAGGTGGGAGTGGTTCATGTCCTGAGGCGAAAAAGAGCAGCTGGATCTGAAGGTGTGAGTGTTTACAGGACCACAGTGTGAAGGTCTACTTAGCAGAGATAACACTGTCTTTCTCTCTCTCACACACACACACACACACACACACACACACACACACACACACACACCAAGTCTTCTTTTTTGCCCCAGACAAATGTATACAAATACTAAGTGACTGATTGGCTGACATTTTTTCTCTCTATTTAATCATTTAAATGAAACTTAGTGAAAAATAAAACTTCTATTGAACTGAATGAGACTGCAAAATTATTTCAAGGTCAGATCCCTCACAGTGCAGCACGAGGGAGGCGCCCTCAAGCGAGCATCACATCACAGAGGAATAAAACATTCAAAGACTTTTCATGAAGTTAAAAAGCCAGTGAGGGAATTTACCCACCACCTCCCCACCAAAAAAATACTGTTAGAATGAAATATAATCCCTTCTTTTCATGCCCCTGCACAGACGAATGACTCCAGGCTGTGTATCGTCCTCGGGACGTTGGTCTCTGTGCAGCACAGAGATTCATATTTTGATGAGGGTATTTCAAAGTGTCATGGGTTTAACAGAAATACGTGGGGGGGGGGCAACCAAAGAAATGCTACGTGTTCTTAAACTGTGATTTGAGAGAGGAAAACGACTTGTGTGTTTTTAAAGTCAGATCTTTTCAAAAGGTCATCTGGTGGAAATAAAGACAAGACCATGATGAGTTTTAAGTTGAGCACAGTCAGAAGGAATGTGGAGGTGATGAGGTGGGAGTTTGATTTAAGGAAACATTTCAAGGCTGACACCGTGGAGGAAGAGGAAGCAGGGATGGAGAGACAGGCACACAGAGAGAGGGAGACGAATGGAGGCTAGAAGAGGCAAGAGCAGAAGAGAAGAAAGTTAAGAATTGGACTGCAAGCTACTGTAAAGATGCCCTGACTGAGAAAGCAATATGTCGTTCCCCGGACTCAGAAATATTATCCTCTGCCAGAACAATAAAACCAATTTTAAAGTTGAGCCAACAGCGCGAGTTACTGGAGCCCAGGCTTGTCAGAGAGGCCATGTTTGATATCGTGCTTGGAATACTGGGGAGGATCCCGATTACGACTGCCTGTGTATGCGTGCGTGTGTGTGTTTGTGTGCAGCCACATATGAATATTAAATAGCCAGTGGTCACTGGTTGTCTCATAGACTTATATAGTTGATGTTTGTGTGAATAGAATTCTGGGTAATGCCCTTTACAAGTCATTGTAAAGCCGCAAACACAAGCAAATGGAAACACTTTCATTGACTACATGTGCATGTGTGTGCATGTGCGTGTGTGTGTGTGTGCGTGTGTATTCCGATGCATACATGCAGCCTGACAATGACCCTGGAACAGAAATATGTCCTTAGTTGCAGTGCCAGGCTACACTCACATACACTCAGATGTTTGCACAGAAAGATGCACAACAGATGGGCATTATGGTCCTAATGTGTTCACTTACTCTCTCACTCTCTCTCTCTCTCTCTTTCTCTCTCTCTCTCTCTCCCCCATCCATTCACACACACTAACAAATAAACAGATTGCACTGTAATGCCTGTTGCCAGAGGAGCGGTTATAAACAAGGCCTGACACTTCCCTTTGGACATACAGCAGAGAGCCAAGGTGAAATCAGATGTATTTGTAATAGTTGAAACCCTGTGAGAGCACACAGATGTTATTACACAGGGGACGTGTCCGCTGATTGTCAACAGCAAGGCTGAAGTGCCAAGGCCGCGACAGGGGCTGTAATCTGTGTCTCGGTCATTCTGTATGCTTCGACACAATCTCAGTGGCACAGATGAAATAAAAATGTATCACTATACCTGTCTGTGATGTTGGTACAGCTTCTGAGGACCTTGATTAAATAATGAAGCACTGAAACTGGATGACAACAGCAGTGTCTTCCTGGGATAGGGTTTTAAACCTTTTAAGTTAACCCTTATAAAGCCACAGGTCAGAAGGAAATAAAAAACATTTGATTTCTCATTATGGATACAGATCATCTCTTCCTGTCCCCCTTAATTCCTGACTGCACGGCGGTTGTGCTGAGTGATTGCATAATTCCTTCATTTGAAATTTAAGGAGCAAATTCTAATGTTCAACACAGGGCAGGTAAATGAGCTACTGAAAGAATTATATATGAGAATAATATCGTTCAGGGTTGTTTATCCCACATTTTATGTTTTACAAGAAAAGAGGAACACCCACTGTGGTCGATAAGTCATCCAACATTCACATTCACGTAGGAAGTTTGTCCCTAAACTAAGGCATCTCTTGAAGCAAGAGGTTCCATCTGCAGGTTGCAACACTGACAGTTGCACCCAGTAAGTTAAGTTAATAAAATTATGGGAAAACAAGATCATCGTCCATAGGCAGGTGGTACCAATAAGTCATTAAACCTGCTTTTATTATCCTTTTATGACCTTTTATGTGCAGTAGTGCAATTTATTCCTGAAATCATAGAGAAAGAGGCCAATCATTTTTGTATCTAGCTACCGTCACACGGTCTGCCATTTTGCTGAAAACATCTTATTTGGACGCCTTGTGTGGTTCTGAGTCATTAGGGACTTGCACTTTAGCGTTTCAACACTCTCTGACTATGCTGTACGGTGGTCGTCATGGTTACAAAGGTTGTGGGACAGTGATGGATAACAATGACTATTGGGTTTGAAACGAACAGGAAACGGTGGTCTCCCTTGCCAACTCACCAATCCACAGCAACCTCCCCTAACATGGACTTTGTCGCTTTTTATTCTACAACATTTAACTTCCTCCTACGGTTACTACAGCAGCTAAGCTAAGTTCACCAAACAATAAAATGTAAGGGCAGACTCAGACTGGCAATGGATCATCCCCAGGAGACACAACGGAGCCATTACATAATGGAGTAGTGGAGTAATGACATAAAGGGAACTGAAGCAGCAAGGAAAGCTTTGAATGACCAAGGAGATGGACAGTGGATTAGACAGTCTTGTGCAGAGTAAGGTGAAAGGTCATAAATGATGACACACCACAAAAACTACATCATAACTCTTTCTGAGCCTCACAGATACCTTCCTTCTGCACTCACAAGCTGACCGTTTCAATCTCACATACATTGAAGTGTACAACCACAGTTTTCTTACAAACAAACTTTGAATCTTAAAAGCAGCAAATAAAATCTATTCATTTTAACAATAGGTGCCAATCTATGTTGCTGTCCATGGGTGCTACAAAACAGTTGAATGTCTCACCTCCACACCCAATATTACAAAAACTACAGCCAACGTGACTTAGCTTTACAGATTTGGAAAAGACACATTTTTGCATTTCAGCACCGACGCATATACACACACACACACAGAGGGATTGGAGATGAAAAGTTTAACGATACACCACACAAAAAGCAAGTACAGGCATGTGCTGGGTTGGGTGTGGTAAAACAACCACAGCAGCTCAATCTACAGCTGATCCAACCAAGAACTAACCTGGAGCTCATTATCAAATCAATATAAATTTGGCCCTGACTGCCCCTTTCAGGCTCAAGCACACACAGTTTTGGCACCTATGCATTTAACCTTTTCCTTAAACACCAGCAGACCAAGCTTTGAAAGAGGCACCACTTTGTCAATCCCCAACTTTTGTTTGTGCTAAAAACACTTTGGGTTAAAGCAGAGTTAGTAAGTGCAGGTGTGAGTGCTGTGAAAAGTCCCCCATTGTGAAGCCTGGGCTTGTAGGCTGTCAGCAGTACCCATCAACAAGCAGCTAATAGAGGCCAAGATGCCTCTTCTCAGCACACCTGGCTCCAAACACAAACCCCATATTCACCTACCACTCTGAGTGCAGCAGTAGGAGGCGTTGATGTACCTTAATGTATGAGGAATGTGACAGCCTTTTGTTCAAGTGAGGGTTTGAATGAATTGAACACAGCAGGTTCAAATATTTGATCTCTGCTCGGGTGTTTTTTTTTTTTGTTTTTTTTTTTGCCATCCTCCCTGAGGCTGTGTATCCTGGCAGCTCACTTTCTTTTTGTGTCTGTGTGAAATTTAAACCACAAACAGGAAGACACTGTACACAGGAGCTGGACAGTAACACTGACAGTAAGAGAGAGAAACAAGAGCCTCAGACACCACTAATGGTCCCCCCGTACAGAGTACAGGTGTAACACAGAAGAAGCAGAGGTGTTGCCTGAGAAGGATAGTAAAGCACATACAAATTCTGAGAGTTTATATAACTACTATGTTCAGAGAATCAGAGGATGCAGTTGAGCACAGGTGGCGTGTCAAGTGTTAATGCATGCAAAGTGTGTGAGTGTGTCTGAGTGATGTCCATTTCCCTGCAGGTTAAGGTCGGTGGCCATCTCTCCAGGGCTTTTACTGTCACAGACTGCTGGGCTCGACATTTCCCGCCTGCCACCAGCCCATTTGGCAAACAGCAGGGTCTAGAACAGCCTCAATCTGTGTGTCTGTGCATGTTTGTGTGAGTGAGAGCGAAGATACAGATGGAAAATGTGGGTATATTAGTGTGAATATGTGCGATTCAGTTTGTAAGGCTCGTATGAAGTGGATGAGGTGCAAGTTACTGTGAAAATGAAGGGCTATTCTGTGTGTGTGTGTGTGTGAGTGTGTGTGTGTGTGTGTGTGTGAGCATCCATCTGTTCAATGTGTCTCTTTGCTTTTTAAAAAGAGACAAGTCTGATGATTATTTAATGACGTCCAACTATTGACCTTTACTCTGTGTTCTGCTGTTTGTCTACAGTCATATCCATGTTTCACTTGCCTGAACTGTCTGTGTCAGATGATCTCACTACACAGCCACTGAAAAGACTTCTAACCAGAGATTGCCTATAAAAGTGGATGTAGACTCTGGGTCTGTAAAGTGAAGTCGATGCGGAAGTGTCTTAAAGCTGCATTCTAGGGGGCAACTTAAGTGGCTGTAAAAAGAAGTCAACTTGTGTTGAAGTCTATGTGAAAATGTCCCTACTTCTCACTTGATTTATTATCTCAGTAAACATTTTCCTAATGAGTTTATGGTCTCAGTGTCTCATCTCGTCTTCTTCAATACAACATGAGGTTAATTTTTATTTTTTATTATTGTTATTTCATTTTTTATTATTATTATGGTCCCATGTAGAGTAAAATATAGCATAAAGCAGGGTATAGATTGCCAGATTGTATCACACATGGTGACCTGCCTAACAATCAGGATAGAGGACAGAGCAGGTCAGATCCACCCCTCACTCCACCTCAGCTCCGCCTTCTCCTCCAAATTTTTCTTCTTTCTTCTGGTTTCAAAAAACCAAGATCGCGACAGCCAAATTACAAATTTGAGGTTTAAAAATGGCAGTTCACACAAATCACTAGGTGCCGCCACCATGGGTTTCCACTTGCTTCTAACATATCTAGGATATGATGATGACAATGTTTGCACTGTCTATTCATTTACTAAGAGATAAACAACACACGAAACAAACTACTGCCTGTACATATCATTCAGTTCAACACAATAATGCACTACAGCAAAATAACTGTAAGTTATTGTACACAGCAGGAGGGAGCCAGGCTGCACTCAAAGTGATAATCGACCAATCAATCACAGATTCGTATGTAGCTTCAGAGATAAGTCAAAATGTTTAAGCTACTTCTTCACATTGAATCTGTACTTATAACCAGCAGCTCTGTGGTCAGTCAGCCTGGTCAGTAAATGTGAGCCTCCATACGTTTATTGCTATTGATATTGATAAAAATCCCCCCCGCTGAAAGTAGTAGTGCCAGAGAGCCACTTATGGAACCATTTTTTAAAATCATTTAGGCTCAATTTCAGCAAAGTGATCTATAATTTTAATGTGGTCATACTTCACAAGCAATAATTCTGTGCTTCACAGAAAATGCTACCAAGTTGTACATTAAATAGATTAGATTTTATGCCTCATAATTGAATAAAGCTGGTTTTTAATATATACACATATTTTTTTCAGATGTATGAGAAAATAGAGCAAGAACATTCAATACCAATTTATTAAATATAAATAAACACAAATAAAAATGGATACTTGATTATGTTTAAACTTGCATAAGTGATTTTTGAGAGACCATAATATTCACTTAAAAACAAACTCCCAGCAACAGGTTTTGTCAAGCATTTAGCCCATATAGCTGAATAAGTGGAAAAGTGTAAAAAAAAACAAAAAAAAAAAAAAAACAGCAACAAAAAAAAAAACTTATTTGTTAAGAGTTGAACTCTCAAAAACAAATTACTAAATTGATTCATCAGGAATGTGGATGTAGAGTGAACAGATTTGACTGACAGGCACCAAACAACCCACGATTGTCATCAGATTCTGGAGAGTGGGGAAAAAACAGGGATGAACTGAAGCTGAAGGCTGCAGCTCCACTGAGGTGTTGATTGTCATTGCGAACGCCTTCACATCACAGAGAGTCAGTGGATACTTTTTAAGATCAAAAATGTTTCTTAATAGAACCATGTGTTTGTGCTCTCACTAGTTTTGAGTTGTGGCCATTTTACAGGTTTGTCATGGGTCTTGAGAAGCTAAAGAATGCAGCATTTCCAGCCTTTGATGGAAACTTGAGTTTGCGACTTGGGAATCGCACACACACTAACTTAAAACTAGGCTTGACACTTGTCCTCTACAAGATTAGAGACTTGACTCAGACTCACAATTCAGGAATCATCAACAATCTGTATTTTATTGCGACCAAGGAGGTTATGTGTTCACCTATATCTGCTTGTGTATTTGTCAGCAGTACTACATAAAAAGTACTAAATTGATTTGTGCTGAACTTTGTGGAGGGAAGAGACACGGACCGGGGAAGAACCTGTTAAATTTAGGAGCAGATCTGGATCATTTACCATGACTTTTTTTTTTCTGTGATGTCCGGTGCATGGTCTGATGGGCCATGCTGGTTGTTCAGCCGTGAGTGTGAGGGAGGGGCTGAGCGAGAGAGAGAGCGAGAGAGAGAGCGAGAGAGCGCGAGAGCGAGAGCGAGAGCGAGAGAGAGAGAGAGAGAGAGATCAATGGCCCTGTGAGGTGGTGATCAGCTCAGTGGAGCAGGCCACATGCCCCTACTGTGGTTCTCTGTGGCCCTCATCTCCCTCACGTCTGCCTCCGAAGCAAACTGTGTTCAGTCCCGCCTGGCAACAAACAGTGGAGGCAGAGCAGCAGAGTGAGTTCAGGACCACAGCTGGTGGAGGCAGAAAACAGCAGGAACCCCGGGCCGGGTTTATTTAGCAGGATAATATATAGCTTTGTTTTCTGCTGTAGTTTCAACAGGAATTCAGATTCAGATTTTTATTCAAGAAAGAAGCAAAAACTACTGAAATATGCCTGGTGTTGAATTTACTGCTGCAATGTTTGCAATCTAATCTCACACTCTCTATAGCTAATAAGTTATAAAGAGAGAAAATGAAAAGAAAACTTTAGTGCTGGTTGTTCCACAAATCATCATAGTTAATTAATCCTCTGTTTGCTGAATGATTCTTGCAGACAGGGCTGGGTGGACCAGTTCAAGTCAAAAGTCCTAGACTGATTTTTATTCCCAGTCCTTTCCTGATGTATATTGTTTGACATTGGTCAACTTTCTACTGAGCACACTTTCGGTTTTAAAAAAGATGTTTTTAGCACATTAACATTAAGGAAATATCATCATGTGTAAATTTATACATGAAAGCACTGATGATAATGCAGCACATGCTTTGAATTCCTCAGATATGGCAAAGCAGTGGTCTAAGCAGACCGGAGGGCATGAAGCATGTGATTCAAAATCAACAACATGACATCCAGAAGAGGCTTCGGACTTGCGATAAATAGCTTGTGAGCATCTGTTTCCCAACAAACATTCATGTTAAACATACAAAACAACAAAATGAAAGAAATGAGGTAATCTCTCTCTTTTTTTCTACCAACTCCTGTATGTTTCAGCCTCACTTCCTTCCTTCTCTCTCTCTCTCACCCATCTAACCTCCTTCATTCCCCTTTTTCATCCTCTTTCCAGTTTGCCTCCAAGGACATATGTTTGTTCCCCAAGCTCCACTATACAATCAGGGGCCTCTCTTGACCCACGCCTTATCTCAGATTGATGACTGACGGCTCCTGCAGAGTGGACCACATCGCAACTTTTCCATTAACCTTGTTTTCAAATTGTGCCAGATGTGTGTGTGTGTATATAATAAAAAAAAGAGAAATCTGACAGAAGCTAAAGGTTCCTAGAGAGTTTTACAATGTTGCAGTTGAGCGGTATGTTGCTTTGTTTTGAACACAATTGCTATTCTTGCATGTGCTATTTGTGTGTGTGTGTGTGTGTGTGTGTGTGTTGGTGGGCTGTTGAATTAAAAAAAAAAACAGAACAAGATTCAAAGAGACAGATGGAGAAAAAGATAAAGAGAGCAAGAAAACAAAAATTAAGGGGACGTGACACTGAGCCCATGCCCGAATAGCTCAGTAGATTAAGGGTATAAAATTAAAAGCAAATACACCAACATAACCAACTAATTCACTTTTACAGTCATTCATGACTCCTCAGATGCCCCAGTCACTTCGCTTGCTGCGTATTATTGCATATTTATCTGTGGGATGCCATGCCACGCTCCCTAGGGTGCGTTTGATCTGACTCACCCTCACAACCCTGGGAGCGCCTTGTCTCTCATGCAGAAAAAACCCAACACAGTCGACAACTGCAGTTTGGTAGCTGCTAAATAAAGGGAAAGCTCCACTTATTCATAGAGTCAAGCTTGAAAAATAATCCATTTGCAACTATTATTAAGGCACAGAAAAGCCAGCAGCAGCGTAGTAATGCATTTTTGCTGATTTTGCAGAATTTGCCATACATATTGAAGTTTTGTAGCTTCATGTTACAGCTTCATATTCTATTTAACAGGCTTGAAGTTCATTATGGCAGTAAAAAGACTCCTGTACATCAAGCTCCATTACGCATTAAAATTGAATGAAAACCCCATTCACCAACTAAATCACAACTTCCCACCATCTACGTGCCAGTTATTCGTAGCAACCCACATTCCCTTCCTGCCAAGATGTACACATGATGCAAATTTAATACACCTTGCCTTACCTATGTGCAATATGGGGTTATGTGCTGTATAATCAGAATTGAATTTAGACTGGCCATGCAAAATTGATGCCGTGTTGTGCACATTATGAATACGTACTACTCAGGCAAGCAATGCGCAAAAATAAAAAGTGTTGCCATGTCAGCTGCAACACACAACAGGAGTCACTTCTTCTCCAGGGCAGTGCAGGGTTTTGGAGTCATGTAGGAATAATATTATTTATGTTACACTTAAACACCTGTAATCCTACATATTTTTCTCCATTGATGCCAAATGTAATGGTATAACATCCTGCTGTTTAAAATAGTGTCTATATTGGATCTGTCAAATAAGGGGTGTTCCGGATATTTTGGTGGAAATGACTAAAATGACGCATTGAGGACTTAAAACAGGTATGTGGAGGTTATACAAGGGGGTGCAACTTCGCCAGTTCCTCTTGCACCACATTTTTCTCTCAATCCTTTTGCTGAATGTCAGAGCTGATGTCAAATAACCCTGAGGTAACCTTATATAAGCTTATATGTGGAACCAAATGCTACAATATTGCGGGCTATTCATGGGTTTAATATTGTGCAGCATCTCATTCTCCCCAGCTGTGGAATGAATTGATGCAGGGACTTTAAGTGGTAGCATAACATTTGGAGGGAATGGAACTATAAATAATACACACACACAAACACACAAGCAGCCTTGCATAGAGCTGCGCCCACAAGAACGCACACACTAAGATTGTGATACACAAAGATAAACGCATGCACACTTATGACACACACTTTTTTTTTTTTTGAATACACAAAATAGGAATCAAATTATACACATGCACAGAGGAACAAAGGGAAGCGTACAAATCAAGACTTAACTGCATGTGAAAGCTCAGCACGCCCATGTGCCTTTCCTGCCTGCAGACCAAACACTGGACGTCAATGATGCAGAGGCAACAGGACAGCTGCTACACACACACATTCTTGTTTTACTCAATTTGTGGGGACCTGACATTGAGATAATGTATTCTTCTTACCCTATATGACCAACTGAAAACAAAGTCTTGACTCTCAAACAGATAATATTTAAACTTGTGGGGTCCAGCAGTTTGCCCCCCCCAATCCTTAAAACATAAGACAATAAACTATCTCTCCCTGTCTGCTCCTATACTTTTCTTCTTTTCTTCTCTCATTTCTTTCTTTGCCATTTTTTGGATGCCTTTGCCAACACAGCACTCATGTGTAGTGTCTTTTACAGAAGTAAAAATAGAGATAAAGAACAAAGAGAAAAAAGACAGGAAGTACAGGAACAAACAGCCACATCTAATCTGCGCTGACTGAGGGCAGTGTGCAGGTAAGCTCTGAAACTGTCTGTTGATTTGCTGAATTCATGTCTTTTAGGAGAATAAAACACTCTACCAGCTTTCAGTGCTTGGAAACTCAGAGACAATGGATGGTGATTTCTCAGATATACTGAATTACAAACGAAACACCTGCTTCACCTGAAACACCTGTGTTTAAAATGAATGAATAATTTTACATCAACAAAGAATCACACCCCACAGCACACAGAAGTGTTGTGCAAAAAGAAGTCTATTGTGCCATGTTTGCATCATTAGCAAAGCCATGTATGAGTTTACTGATCTGTCTTTTTCAGGTGCATGTCACACACCTCAGCTTAGTGTGAACAAGTAATGGGGACTCTTGGACTTGCCTTGACTTAAATCATAGACACTCTTAACACTTGACTTGAGACTCATGCTCAGAAGACTTGAGGCTCAACTTGAACTCGAGATCTGGGACTTGAGAAAAATGTTTATTTTTTATTTGCTGTGTTAATATCAAGGAGATATCTGGGTAAGAGAGGGAGGGAGTAAGGCAGAGCCAGAGGGAGAGAGATTGATGTAGCTGTATGTGGTTCCTGACTTGTCTTACATGAATAATAATCTAAAAAAAATTGTGCCAATGTGTCGGGTTCAAAGAGTTAATGGACACTCATGAGCACCAAGCAATCTTTTCCCCTTTCTCTGTGTGTTGCCCGTCCATTGCTGCCTTAGATAATTGCTTATGTGGCTCCAGCAAACCAGTTACGATTTGAAACATTCACCTTGATGCTCCAGTGGGTGGGCTCGATTCATCATCTCTTCCCCACCTAAACACTGTCCACTGATGAAAGAGAGCACATCCATTTACCCTTCACCTTCTGCATTAACTTCAGTAACAAGTTGTCAGCTCTTTAATAATCTCATTAACACATTGTGCAGAGCTGAAATTCAGTTTCAAATGACCATGAAACGATAGCACCTCATCACTATGACAGCAAACCACTGGGCTTTCATTTATTTTATTTTTTTTCTTAGAAATGAAGTCAAAGTAAAACCAAACAATCAAACATTTACTTATTCGGACTGCGTGTGGCTGAAAACATCAAGCTCTATGCGATAGGCTTTTGTTGATGGGACGCACGCAGAGCGGAGCCTGCTTCCATCAGAGGCCGGGATCACAGCAAGCTGTCACGCTGCCTCAAATTCCAGTTTCAACAAAGTGTTATTGTGATAAAAATTCAGATAATCTTGACAAAATATGCAGCCTACCTGAGGGGAGTCAGGCTTTGCTCGCACTGCATACTAGTTTAGAAGCAGAATTCATAAAAGCAGTGCTGGCAGCACAATCGAGCTGCATGTATTCATCCTGTTTTCCTACAGAGAAATATCGTAATACAAGTGATCTGATGCTGATATGGTGATATTCTATTAACAATGATAAGATTTAAAATGTTTGCTGTTAGATCCCAAAAATGCACAGATCATACAGATTTTGTTAAATACTTATTTTCCTGTTTCAGTCCTTAAGCAAACCAGAGGTATTTGTACCCCAGGGGGTACTTCTTCAGTTCCTGGAAGGTGCAGGTAAAGAGCAGCCCAATTAATCTGATCAGATTAAGATTTAATTTAAAAATGAAGTGGTATGTATAAGATTGGTCACCCCTGGGCAAGTTACAAGGAGTAAATGCAACCTCGGCAACAAACATTAAAACAAGTCCTTCAAATGTTAATACACTGTTACTTAGAAAGTAGATAAGACTGTGACATGTGTGACATATAAAGACTGGGACACCCTGCTCCTTGTTAACTCACCAGGTCTGAAAGAACTTGTTAGGATTTGTAAGGAGGGTCAAGACCTGTCATTAGGAACTGCCAGATGATGACATTTCCAGAGCTCGTTAAATTTAGGAAAGTGAAAGTCAAGACTAGATATGACCAAGAATTAAGATGAGAGAAAGGGAGAAAGTCAGAGCCAAACCCCCACATTACTGCAGATGTTCAACAGAATCAGGAGTGATGCTCTGTTTGCATGCAAACCATCTCCACAACCTCACCACAAAAGGCATTGCCTGAAGTTTTCAAAGCAACATCTGGATAAGCCAGAGTCAATTTAGAGACATACTGGGGACAGTAGAAATTGAGGTCTGTGGCCAATGGTGTGTTTGGGGGAAAAATACTGCATTTGAAAACATGAAAATATCATTAGCACAAAATAGAGTGAAAAACTGAGTAAACATCTAAATTGCAGAATATTGAGTTATTGAGTTAAGAAACTAAAAACTGAAAAGAGGCTGGACAATGATCCTAAGCAGGCCTTAAAGTCCACCATGAACTACTTCAAGAGACACAAGCTGAAGCTTTTGGGATGGCCCTCGTCTGCTCTGAACACCACTGAAAAACATGCTGTGCTTGCAAGAAAGGCTAAAAATATCTCAAAAGTTGAAGTGATCTGCATAGAACAGAGGGTAAAAATTCCTGAATGAAGAATAGAAAGATTCTTAGCTGGCTACAAAAAGCATGAGCAAGCTGTGATATCTGTCAAAGATGGGGTTACTTAGTAATGACTGAGAAGCCTTTTTAAGTTTATGAAATAAAAACTAGAAGTGCATTAACATTTGACGAAAAGCTCATTTTGAATCTCTTTGCCGCAGGGGGGTTGTATTTAGTTTTTACCTAAAAGCAACAAAATATGTAAGAGGCGCGACTAAGAGGCTGTAAAAGTGAGTTAAGATAGTAGAGAAGCAATTAGCTTTAGATTCTCTAAAAATAATGCATAAATGGTTAAAATACAAAGCCAAAAGTAATTCATTAACATTTGAACTTCTGAGCTAACAATAATAGATAAAAGTAAAGGTTAAAATACATAAGCTAGTAATGGTAAGTGGTTGAAACAGCTAGCTAAAAGTAATGGATAAACTGTTCTCTTAAAATAATGGATAAATGGTTAAAATACACATCTAAAGTAAAATTATTAGCAATTGATTCTTTTAGGTAACGTTAATGGACAAATAACTAAAGGTATGGGTTAAAATACATAATATAGCTAAGAGTAATGGTTACAACAGTGGAAATATTTACATTTTATTCACCTTTATACAATCTATATTTAAATAATCAAGTTCAAATCAGTTCAAATTAATTTAAACATACAGGTGGTGGTGAAAGGGTACTTGACTTGACAGTAATCATGTATCTGGGGCATCAGCAAACTTGATAGTTAAAGGCTGTAATGAAAATGGAAATCATACTTTTCTTGTAGTCTCACTTCCACTTTCCTAACCAATATAAGAATGCCCTGAAGAATTAAATAATGACAGTTGTACCTCTTAGAGGTAATGTTAATCTCTCTGTTGTGTTGTTTTTCTAGTAGCTCACGTCATCTCTGCCTTTTTGTTTGTTTTTCTCTATCTTAGTTTTTCTCTGTTGATCTTTCTCCCTGCACCAATTTGATTCAGTCTGACATTCATCATACCTCTGTGGACCTATCCTCTCTTGTGCACCTTGTTCTAGCACTATCTTATCTGTTCAGCTACAAAAAACAGAATTCAACATACAGTACAGGAGCAGAATGGGATGTATCAATCCACGCTGTACAGCAAAGACAATGAACCATCCGGACGCTGCATGCATATCTCCAGACTTCATCTGTGTGATCCTCAGAGCTGCTAGCTGTCTCAAATATGGATTAAACCGCAGAAATGATCACCATTCATTCAGAGAGGCTGTTAGTGAAGGAAATTAACTGGGTTTAATCCTCCGCTGCAAGACTGGCTTTTGGCAAGGAAAAAGGATAAAAAAAAAAAAAAAGGATAGCCTCTGCTGTTTAGGTGTTGATGGATAAGTTGTAATTAAAACTTTAGCACACATGAATAACACAGCAAAGTGAGCAGGACTGAGTAGTGGGAATTTTTTTAATTAAATATGGGAATTGCCTGAGGTAGAGTTTGTGGTCAGAAAGTGTTGGAGTCAGGGTGGGATTCTAGTTGTGCGTTATGGGCGTTACTGCATAACTACAAAGCCTACACACATCGTTGCTGTAGAAACGGCACTCCGCGTTATTTGCCTTCTCACATGTCACTTAACATTGGGGATATTGTTGTTAAAGCACTTAAATATGGACACCACAAGAACTGTGATGTCAAGTTCCTGATGATTTTTGAGATTTTTGACAGTAAGGGCAACATTGAGGATACTGAAGTATGACTCAATAATCTTCTCCCTTTTCAGGAACACACATCTATCAAGTCATCTCTGCTGCAATCCTAGTGCTTACAGAAAAAAAAGCTCCATCATGGTGACGGAAAGACAACACTGTAGTAAGACGAAGCAAAACCGAAGTTACCTTGAAAGGACCCAACACGTTTTCCACGGTTGCTCAATTTCAGTAAATGGAAGAATTTATGTGAACACAATCACAGTGAGGAATAATGTTAAAGCAAGATACGGCTTGATAACAGAACAGTGTAATCAGGTACCACTGATGCAGGTGTTATTCTCAATGTATTTACGAGCACAAACCCTAGGTCAGGTTTAGTTAAATAACTAAAACTAACTAAACTCACTAAAAATAACTGAACTAACTTTAATGCAAGGAGGGAGGACTTGAAATGTCGACAGTACAGTCAGTAAAGTGATGGCTCTATACAGTGGAAATATGTCTTTAAATATCACAGAGTGTAGGATGTTCTAAAAGAACAGTCTATGTGTGCTGAGTCTAAAAGCAATCAATGAAATTTCTCTTAATGTGTATGAGAAAAGCAAATTCTAAGCATCAGGATTGCAAAACATGACACCTTTAAAGTCCTTACACAATCAGACTTGAGGTCAACCACTGCAATTGTAAAATAAAGAAATTATTTTGACTTAAAGGTAGGACTCCCGTGATAT
Organism: Rachycentron canadum; assembly: GCA_038496675.1. Lineage (NCBI taxonomy): Eukaryota > Metazoa > Chordata > Actinopteri > Carangiformes > Rachycentridae > Rachycentron > Rachycentron canadum. The sequence continues at coordinate 24,412,541 of CM076648.1, read as the reverse complement.
ACTACATAAATTTTATCATAAGTGGGCAGTCAACTTGCAGCCCACGCTCTGCCTCTAGAGCAGAGAGTAATTACTGCTACTTTAAAATAAAACAGCAGATATTTTTTACTACACATACAGTATGTTATTACCTCAGGCCAAAAACACTTGAATGTTCTGTTCAGTAATATTTAGTGAGTACAAATTTACTAGAGCGGTGTTATGTTCATAAATGTCCATAGTGCATATGAAATAAATAAATAATGGTGAGATAAGTTCCAGAGTTCAGATCAGAACCACATGATGACAGCTAAGTTACACAGTTACATTAAACCAGCCCTTCTCAAAGTGTGGTCGGCAGACCACCAGTGGCTTTTTTACAGTGTTGTTGGATTTTAATTTAACTGACCGCTTTGCGATACTGTCTACTCATATAATCAGCTGACATTAGAGAGGAAATGTGGATGAAGCTAGTTATTAGCACCCTGTTAAGTGACAACTAACAAACAAAATCATTGATCAGTGACTTAAGATGGGTTCAACTGAAAAAAAGAAACCACCACACAGCACACAACACAACAGCTGTAACAGTGTTAAGTTTAACTATAATGTAGTCACCATGACTGAGACTTGTACTGCATTCAATGACATCTGGCCAGTGTTTAAATGCACGAGCATGCCACAAGAAGAGCACCACTTGTTTTATAGTTTGTGAGGCACAAGCCCTGCTTTACATTGTAGTAAGGTTATTATTCTATTTCTACATTTCCTGTTTTGTCACTGACCTATCCAACAAAGACATCCATCCATCCATTATCTATACCACTTGTCTGTGCAGGATGGTGGGGGAGCTGGAGTCAGTCCCAACTGACTTTGGACGAGGATGGGGTGCACCTGGACAAGTTGCCATTGCCCATGGCATGGGCAATGCAAAAAAAAAAAAAAAAAAAAATACTACAATATTTTTCCATGCAAGCACAACCAGCACAATACTACTGAAATAGTAGCCCTTTTTGGGGGTGTTTGGGAGCTAGGTGGTCCATGAGTTTTATTTCAGTGGCTAAGTCCTTGGTCTGAAAAAAATTTTTGGGAAAGACTGCATTAAAACTTACCTGGTTGGAGTAACGCATGCTGACGTTGCGTTGGTCCTGGCGGGGGACATAGCGGTGGACTGGATCAATATCCTTAGGGCTGATCAGCTCATCCACTGGAATTTGCACATACATACAAACATCGACATAAGAACCATCACATACATAAAATGCACACACACGTGGACTAGAGGGCAAGTGTAACTAGAATTACCGCCTTGTGGTTGTATGCCTCTGCCAATCAAGTTGCAGGAAATATGGTCACAGTCTCCTCTTCAGGAGTTCAGGGTTGAATAATAAGCAGAAATGTATTTGAAGAACATTATATTACAGTGAAGTTGACCTTTGACCATTTGGATATAAATCACTATATATATCATGACTGTGTCATCAACTGTGTCATGATCAGATTATGAATTTTTGAGGTATGGCCAAAAATGTGTTGAGGTCACAATGACCTTGACCTTTGACTACAAAATTGTAATCAGTTCATCCCTCAGTCAAAGTTTGTACCAATTAGACGAAATTCCATGAGGGTCTTCCTGAGATATCATGGCTATGAGAAAGGGATGGGAGGACAACCCGAAATCGAAATGCCTCCAGCTATGACTGCCATTGTGACAGGGAAATCAATGGCATCCACACAAATGCAGACACACACAAGCAATGGATGAGTCAAACTGCGTCACTGAACAATTAAGCAATATTTACAATCATTAAATAATCATGACTAATAAAAATGTAATCGATTTTTTGAACATTTCTTGTAAACATAAAAATAACATGGTATAAATCTCATCGAAGACAATTTATGTACATATTAGTTTTGCATTTTTAATAAACTTGCAGACTGATATTAAAATATTAAAATGACTGTGTGGGTTTGGAGCGTTATACCACAGTGCACACACACACACACACACACACACACACACACACACACACACACACATACCCAGCAGCTTGGCGATGTTGTAGAGGGCCTGACCCCACAGGAACACCTTCCCGTCACGTCCAGAGTTACTAGGGAAACGCTTTTGGCTTCCATGCTTGTTCTGCTCCGCCTCCACAAAATCAGCCGGTACATAGTAGTATTTGGGAATCACAGCATGGCCTGGCATGAGAGACAAGGAGCATCTTGTGTTACGTGAGTTTAGCCAAGAAGAAGATTCAGCACCTCCCTCTTGTAGTTTAATAAGACTGCAGCGATGACAGTCAGTAGCAGAAGAAGAAGCAGAAGAAGAAGAAACAGAAGAAGAAGAAAAGGAGGAGGAGCAGAGAGAGAAAAGAGGAGGAGGAAGAAGAAGACAACAAAGACAAATATAAAGAAGCAGCAGCAGAAGAAGCAGAAGAAAAAGAAGAAGCAGTTAAATTAACTGTTAAATTGACTGCTCCTAGGAACCACTCCTACAGCCTCTGTGTCAACTGGAAGTGACTGGAAGTGCAACACTTATGTCACTTGTAAGGTTTATAACTAAATAAACTCTTCAACACAGAAGCTAGTTTACGTGAACAAAATGTCACAAGTTATACAAAATGTCAGTTGTCTGATTATTAGAGTGAATTCTGGGGGCACATAAGTGTAGCTCTGAGTGTGAAAATTCTAGGTGTTCAAAAATGTACCTGCATATAAGTATAAATCTAACCTGATTGAAAGGAAAATGGCCTATTGACTCATAGAATGGCACAACTGAAGTTAGTTGCCAATTCACCAGAGTAGAGCATCATGTCTCCCTGCGCTGCAGCCTGCATCTGTTCACGTGTCACCTAAACAATGTGAGCCCATGAGACCTGGGAGGTCAGGCAAATCTACAGCAGAACAATATAAAAGCAGCTTCTGACAGCAGCAAATGCATGTGTGAGTTTTAGACTTTTCATGGTCATTAATGATGAAAAGAAAAAAAGTACATTACAGTAACCACTAAAAGGCTCTGTGAAGACATCTGGGGCAACTTCAGTCAGCTCTGTCTCACATCATTATTCTTTTTGCACTCCAATTATTCCTGTTTTATTATGTATGGACCAATAGAAACTCAATGCTCTTGACATCCCTATCATTTGACTGTCTCCCTTTACAGCAATGGGGGCAGGTAGGGTGCAGAAGCCGAAGCCAGGTTCTTTGCACATGAGAAAAGGCTGAATTCACTTCAATGTAACGCCTCTGTGAGTCTCAGCCACAGCATGCGGTGTATGAATATGGATGATGTGATTTAATAAAAAAGTTTTCATTGCTAGAAGGAGAGAGAACAGAGGTAAACCCAGAGGCTTCAAAACCAATCATATTGATATGCCAAATGGGATAAAGTTATGTGTGTGTGTGTGTGTGTGTGTGTGTGTGTGTGTGTGTGTGTGTGTGTGTGTGTGTGTGTGTGTGTGTGTGTGTGTGTGTGTGCGTGTGTTCATCACTAACTGTTTGTGTTTATGTGAATACTCACCCTCATAAGACTGAAAGATGATGGGTTCAAGAAGGTCCTGGTATTCTTTGACCTGAGCTTTATTTCCCCTGAATACCCCTGAAACACACACACACATTAATGATACAAATTAAATTAAAGCATTGATTTAGATTCATTCATCCATTGCAAATATAGAATATTAAAATATTGATTACAGCAACTTTAATATTTGAGCATCATTAAGTACATTACACTATATCTGACTAAACAGCTACATGAATTCTGACCATTTAACTCCAAATAATCCTAAATAGGCCTCTTGTATTTTATGCTCAGTTGTTTATTACATCAGTAAGGTCAATGTAAATGCAATAGTCACATTGATGTGGCCTCCAACAGGAAGACAGGCCCTTCAGGGCTTCATATGTACATTAGGTTTACAGTGTATTGAAGTCTCTTGTGGTTCTGTCATTGCATTCAGTATTCGAAGTTTAGCATAGTAGCTAAAATATATAGTTGCTGAGCATTTAATTTTAGAGCCTTGCTTTTAAAGTACTGTTTACTTTGTTTTTGAGCCATTTGCATCATCTTAATAAACACTGAGACTGGTTATTAGTGCTAAAAGTGTCAGTGGAGTATAAATTGTCATCAGGGCGATTAAATGATGCTTGAATTCACATTATTTGGAGAAACTATAATCCTTACTTTATTTCCTCTCACACACAAATTTCACACATCATATATTTTTAAAAAGTGTCTCCAAGTCCCCTTAAACCTGGAAAATATCAAAATGTAATGTCCTGTCAAATGCTACAAGTCTGTCTTCTATCTTGCCAATGACCCACTTGAGGCATCATAATAGCAGCTCTGGATAGAACAAGGCTTACCGTCAATCATCATGTAGATGAAAAATAAGGGAAACTCGCACTCAATTCCATCAAAAAGCTGGAGAGAGAGATGGAGAGAGGAAAAATTATTACTTTTCCATTTCCAAAAGAGGAGAGAAGCACAGAGACTTTAAAGGAGCGGATGGCTGAACTTTAGTGGCACTGAATATGGAACAGTGTTGCACAGGGGAAAGATATATAGAAGACGCGACATTGTGAATGAAAGCTGACTTAAAAGAGACAAACGGGAAACACTTCTTCCTACAAGGTCATTTAATAAAAAAAATAATTCAAGGTTGTCTATTTGTTTTGAGGAGGACAACTGAAGGCCTGAGATGTCAGAAAGCTTACGATACAGTGACAAACAAATGAAGCACACTGCGAGAAGAGTCTGATCAGTGGACCACCACAGGTTTATAGGTCACTGAATTGGGGTCTAGACACTTTAACATAAGGTCTGCTGTGTGTATAAGACTCATAAGTAAATAGAAACAAACTGAAATGAATGAAATGTACAAAACCTGAACCCATGCTGGATCAATATGGTGGTGAAATTAATGTGGAACTCAAAGGTGACTGACAGCTATACTGCTTTACCATTACAATGTTACAATTATTACCAAATGGTCTTAAAAATATGGGCTGTATGTCACTTACACAGATTGGGAGACTACAATCAGCGGGTGGATTTAACAGTAGTTCACTTTTGTATCAATGCTAAATCATAAAACCCTGTAATCCATTTTATCCGTTGGTTTTCACATCACAAGTTCCTTTAGTATCTGTTCCAGTAAATCTGCACCACAGTTTGACTCACAGTATGAACACCAGCCTAAATAAACCACATCAGACTTCCATGGACTACAGAACGCATTTGGATTTGGTTTGGCCCATCAGCCCCCCGGATCAGACACAGTGTGGCTCGTTAGAGGAACACAGAGCTTTTTTCCAGCATTTCATTACTTAGTAAAAACTAATTATGTATTAAAATGAAGTGGCGCTGTTTAATCTTAACTGTGTGCAGGGAACAGTTTTGTTCTGTTCCAATTCATGTGTATGACACAATCAGCCACTATGTTTTTAGATAACAGAATTTAATGAAGCAGTGTAGGATGTGCAACTGCTGATGGATTCAATGTTTTTTCATGCCTGATGGTCAAAAGTAGGTAGGGCCCAGGCCATACTGGTCTTACCACTGCTGCAGTCTATGTCTTCCTGAAAGTAGCATAGGTTTTGCACCATTTTGGCCCCTCGTGTCCTGGATGGAAGCTTTTGTGCTTTTGTCATGTTTCTCCACTGGTTGATTTTGGTTTTTCATTTAATTAAACCTGTCCCTCAGACTGACTGACTGACTGATTGTGTGACTGTGTGACTGGTTGTTTCAGTCAACTGAACACAGATAAATAAAAGCCCATATGTAGCAACTGAAGAGGATTTTGCAGAGCAAACACTTGAATTGACACAAGCATCATCACTTGTTGGATTATTTTCTGAATTTTACTCAACCAGAAATCCTATTATAGATCACACACCATGTGTGTAGTGTCACAAGTGCCCCACACACACACACACACACACACACACACACACACACACACACACACACAAAACCCTTCTCAAGTCATTTGATTACAAGTCACACATAGAGGGGACAGTCAAGTGAATCCCATTCTTATTAATTCCAATAATTCAATCTCATTTTGCTTCTGCTCGCCTAGAAAGGATCAAAATAGTCACACAGCAGCCACGTTAGCAGCCTTTCTTACTCACCAAGTCCGGACCATCTTTGTCCCTCATTTTTTACAATTAATCTCCACATTAATGGAAGATACTACTATCATAAGCTGTTTGTGCTGCTTTAAATAGTTAAGTTCTGCACCATGTGAATATGCAGGTATGCATGGCTTCAAACTATTTCATCAGCGATAAGAAGCAATAGCAGCTATCAGATGGTGAGAGAGGGATGAGAGAGAAGGAAGGTGTAAGAAAGGAGGGCGCATAGAGAGATACAGTAGTGGAGGAGGAGGCATATTTAGAGAGAGCGGAGAGAGCACAAGAGAGAACTCAGTCACCCAATGAGGCCTGTGCGTTTTGGCCCGTTGAGGCTGTAAACAGGCAGGGATCCCTGGTGTTTTGTGCTTGAGCAGCTCAACTGATTGGTAAAACTGTCTATCACACAGGCTGCTGCTCTCTGTCAATGGTAAACAGACAGGGAGCATAGGTGTCCGCCGTGCTGTGAACCCTCTCCTAAACACCAACAACAACTTCACTCCATGTCTTCTGCGGGGAGACCAGGGCTACCTGTGAGGCACTGTGTCAGACACTCCCCTGGCATTTCACTACTCTGCTGGCTTATTGTTATTGTTAGAATTCCGTTGCACCACGAAAATTGGCAAGTGCTTCCTCTCCAATCTTACAAAACCAGTGCTCTTGTTTGAATATCCATTACTGAAAAACTGTAATCATGTCTAATATCTACTGCATTGTGTAATAAATATCCCCCTGGCACAGTTTGCTCTTGTGAAAGTGGATTCCTTTCACTCCCCAGTATTTGCTGATGTGATAGCAAATATCTTACTGTTGGTAGATGGAAGGCAAATGGCAGCAGTGGTGATGATGAGTTTGCTTTCTGAAAATTAATTGGCATCGGTGTCTCCCGTAATAAATCTGTCTGTGTGAAGACAGGGCGTAGCCTGGAGGAGCGAGGCATTAAACACTGTTTGCTAATTCCTAGCCTCAGAGTCATTGTATCGCATCAGCTGCAGGATTAAAGAAAAGCTAATTTAAAAGTATTCCAACTTGTTCAGAGTTGTTGCCCTCACAACTGCCCTGTGTGACATATCAAGCATGTGCTCCCACCATCAGTGCACATTTTTTTTTTTTTTTTTTGGGTTGTTTGTTTTCACCACCAACATTTCAGCTCCACCTCTCTCATTTCTGAAAATTCTGGAGATAAAAGAACAGCCAAAAGCAATTTAATTTTCTAAAAGGGATATTGTTTTGAACATTTTTCACAGCCTCAGAGCAGCAGTGAGAGCCACGAGCAGCAATCTGTCAGGTCCTGCTAAAGTACATTAAAAAACAGGGCAGCCAGCCACAAGGTCTTCAAATCACAGCAGAATACCACATCCAACAAATACTACATTTCCAAAGATTGAATATAATGAAGCAAAAGCGTTTGGGGTCTGTTCACATTCAGTTGTGTTTCTGGCTGCCTGGTAAATGTACTAAAGCTTGACACCAAATCCTGATGTGAACATCTGGTTCTTTAGCTGCTAGGGTGCAAAAGGAGCCTCAGAGCATCTGTATCTTGTTGTGTAGATAAATACAAGAAGCACCCAGTGAAGGGACAGTCTATTGTTTTAATAAGAACACAAACTATTCATAAAATGAAAAACCCTCCTCTTTTGGATAACCTCACAATAAGCATGTGAAGTCTTGACTTTGTTCCGTTGAACATATGAAAACCTTTACACCTCTTATAACAGAGCTTTTACTGACCTATAATTTGAATAGGAAAGAATCTTAGTTCTCAATGTAATTTCTAGTTGTAAAAAATGACATTAAATTGGTCATCAGTTATCAGACACAGGTGCTTCAGGACGTATTCAGACCCCTTCACCTCTCTCAGACTTCTCTATCCAGTAGATTTACTTTCTATTGAATAAAATTAGCACAAATCGACTCAATTTCTTATTTTGGGTTATTGAGTGTAGACTGACAGGCCCAGGTGACAGTTTTATCCACTTACAATTAAATCTACAACGCTATTAAATGTGGAAAACGTGAAGGAGTCTGAAGACTGGAGCTACTTTAGCTGGTGGTGTCTTGTCAGTCTCAATCATACATACATACATACTTGTAAGACGGGAGGGGCTGATTTATTAGTCTGTGTTTTTATCATTGAAGCTACAGAAAAAGAAAAGTCTGTTGCTTTACAAGACTAACATGAGTGTCAGGTGACCTCAACATCAAGGTGTGAGTGAACCAACAGTCAGCAGGACAGACAAGATCCCTGGGATTAAAGGTGAAACATCCTCTAGACCGAACCAAAGTTCCTCTTGCCTCTGACTTTGTGCGAGTAGATGTCTACTGATCCCTCCATCTCCATCTCTGAGCTCATTAATTCCAGGAAGTTAGCTCTGCAGCTAATGCAATGATTTGTTTAGCATTAAGAGTCCAGCCTCTGATTCACTCATCGTTCGCTCACTGAGCTCATTCTGAAGTGAATGTGCTGTCATTTCGCTGGGATCACAGGGGATTCAGAAAAGGACAATGAATGCACGGCCGTTCACAGACACACATATGCACGCACACACACTGACTACAAGGAGTCTCACACTCACACACACACACACAAACACACTGAGATTCTGGGTGAAATACCTGGAGGATTAAAACACTTGAAATGGGAGAGGCTAAGTCACAGGCAGATCTCTTAGCATTATCATAAAAGGATAATACCTTTTCAGGCTTATGCCTGGGCCAGGCTTATTCAAAAAAAAAACTTTTCAAATGTCACACTCAAGCACTTTCAAGTTGAACTTTTTTTTAGGTTTTATGCATCTCTTTCCTCGGCTTGTGGTGCCTGAAATAAACTCCAGGTACACTTTTAAACTTACACTTGTGTCTTTCTTTAAATCTAAACTTACTCTCAGCAAAACTGCAATGTCTTCCAACAATGAGATCATTGTGGAGACAAATCTGTCTTCCAAAATGGCTGCTGTTTTCCTGTCTATACAGTGTTTTTTTTTTAACAGCTTTGTTACAGTGGATCACTATATTCTGATCAGTTGCTTTTGCAATGGCAAGAGCTGCTTCCTTTTCCCTCTGGCAACACTTAAACAGAAAATTCAGTGGAGCCATAGAGAAAGATCAGTGGAATAAAGCAAAGATAAGCAGAAAGAAACATTCAGAAATCCCTCCAGTGTTCCATCAGCACCCACCTTCATTTCAGCTGGTTTGTAGTAGCGGCGATTCTCATCTTCGTTCGTGGTGCGGTAGCCGTCGCGGAGGAAACGTTTGAAGCCGTATTTGCCCCGCAGTTTGCGAACTATCTTGTCCAGTGTCTGACTGTACAGAGCATCGTCATCCACCGCGAAGGCTGGATAGCTGATGGTTGGAAGCAAGGCAGCGTCTGTGTTCTGCAGTGACAAAATACTTACTTTACACAACAAACAAGCAATGTTTTTTACTGAAATGGAAAACTGCCCCCCAAGATTTTATTTTTACAGCATATGAGTTATGACAAGACATTTTAATAACAATAACTACACTTAAATTCTACACGGACAACATACTTATCAAAATCATTAAGGAATGTAATAAATCCTGAACATAGTCACTGTGTGGAGCTAATTCCCTTTTAGCATGTAGATCTTTATGTTCTTCAGGAACATATCTTTCACAGGCATAGACACCATCTTCTTCTTCTTCTGGTTATGAACAGCACACTACTGCTGCCTTATTCAAAATCAAACTTCAATCAGAGCAATCATTAGGACTGAATATTGTGATTAGGCTTGACACAGCATTATGACTGGGCATCTAATACTCTCATCTATGTTTGTTTTCCTCTATGAAACGATGGCAATGAAAGCTATTAAGCCTCAGCTTCACTGCAAACAGCTTTTTAAGGTAACAGACAGCAGAGCCTCTAAAAATAAAAGACTTGTTTTCCATATTCTGTGTGGGCTTTGTAAACTGGATAACCATTAACCAGTTTGTCAACCAGCTAAGGGTCTAGATTTCAGCTCATCTGTTTGATGCCACTGTCATGTGTCATTTGTCCACTCAAATGCTTCTTATTCTTCGACTTCTTGTTACAACCCCAATCTACATGTTAACATCCTCTGTAGCTGCAGCTGAAACAGGATATCCACTTATACAACACATTCGGTGAAGGTGTTGAATTGGTCTAGAATTTGTTGTCTTTTGCGATGTTGCAGATATTATATTGATAATTTTGTTATTTTCACATCTACAGTGTGTTGGTCTCTCACTCCTCACTGCATTCTCATTCCTTCCAGCCCTTTAACGTCAATCTCTGCAGCTATAATGCCACCCTGGTCGTCTTTTTAGACTCATTTACTGCACACACTAATGGCAGCTAGCTGGCAGAGAGAGAGAGAGAGAGAGAGACAGAGACAGAGAGGCAGAGTGAGAGAGAGAGAGAGAGGGAGGGAGGGAGAGAGAGAGAGAGAGGGAGGGAGACGAAGAGAGGGAGAGAGGGAGAGAGAGAGGGAGAGTGAGAGAGAGAGGCAGAGAGAGAGAAGGAGAGAGGGAGAGGGAAAGAGGGAGAGAGAGGGAGAGGGAGAGAGAGAAGGAGAGAGGGAGATATGATCATGTAAGTGTTTGGAAGTGGTGGAGTGAAGGGAATGATTTGCTCTCATCATTCCTTTTTTTTTCCCACTCCTGCCTTTTTTTAGCTTTGCTTCCCTCCAGCTCTGCAGCCATGTCTCATTTGGAACCACTTCTTCTCAACCCTGAGCCAACAATAGCACAGGTACAGGCCGTGAAATGACTGCACCACGAGAGAAAGGCATTTATGAAGTACAGTTATTCACAGACGTATTGACGTTAAGTGCAGGGTTTATTTGATGTCTGCAATTAACCTTTTAAGATTTTAGCATATGAGCAGGCAGGCTTCTATTTCAGTCTTTGATCAGTAGAGATTTGGAAAAGGAAAGAAAGAAAGGGAAGAGCATGGAGGTCATTGACAACCAACAGGAGATCAGCTTACAGCTCTGAGCCAAAAGTTAAGGAGTCCTTTAATACCATTTTTTAAAATGATCTTCTTTTTGATATAATGAATGTCGACATTTAATAGTGCTTCACATTTAAAACAAGACAAAATGTCTTCAGCGATGCTAGTGGCTCACCAGGTACAATGTTTACCATGCCCACCAAATTAGATTAACATGTTAGCATGCTAACATTTGCTCATGAATCACTGAAGCTAATGGGAATGCCATTAGTTTAGCATGTATTAAATCTGTTATACCTGATGACAGTTTTAGAGGAACATTCAGAGGAGTTGTTTCAATTCATCCTTAAGGGGAAAATGAATGCCTGTACCAAATATCATGACAATCTATCCATTAGCTGCTGAGACATTTCACTTAAAACCACAAAAGTTGGTGGTGGTAGATTAAGAGTCAGAGGATTCATCCTTTGGGGATCGCGAATGCCTGAAAGAATCTCATGGCAGTCCATTTAACAGACGTAGAGATATTTCACAAAACACACACATTTTCATCTGCTAGTGATGCTGGAGGAAATGTCAAAAGATCACCAGTCGGTGGGTTTATTATGTGGGGATCATGAATGTCTAAAAATTATATCAGTCATTGACATCCATGTACAAATGCATTTTTTGACTCAGTGAACTGAGTTTATTTTTTACCAATCATCACCACTAGTGTGGCTGGTAATATTTTTTATAGGCTTAATAATTCATTGTATAATTTTGACAGGTGCACAAAGAGATGGACTCACATGGGAGCGAGACTCTCGGGGCAGCAAGGAGCAGAGGGTTTGTCTGTTCCTGTTGTGGGCATCCAGATCCACAAATATCACCGACCATGAACAGCCCTGCAGAGCAAAACACACACAAAGACATCATCCAGACGCCTCTGAACTATTCACCTTTTCACACGTACAACAACACAGAATTTCAACACATACTCACACATATAACCACAAAATGCACATTGATGTACAAAAAGTCCTCCTTCATTTATCAGAAAAAACAGACAGTAAAATGGCTAAAATGGCTTAAAGCCCACTTTAAAGCCCCCACTATCACACCTCCGCACATCAAAACACACTTTCACTGCAAAACCAGGCTGATATTTTTGGGTTGCATATGTTTTTGAAGCACAGTGTGGGGGTGCTTGAACAGGAGTGAGTTGAGAGTCATCCTGTCACTTAATGTACAAAAACAAAGTGCTGCTACTACATTGTAGCCCGTCTGTCCAGTGCACTTGTACACCTCTAGGAGAGAGAGGCGGGGCGGCAGTTTATGTTTTTACTCAGTAAGGCAAGTGACCAAACCTTCATCTCTCCATCAGCAGTGCTTACATAAAACCAACTGAGTCACTCCTGCAACCTGCTAAGCAGTTTCTAATGTAAGTCAGATGCATTATGTATGAATATTGCCAGAGTCTATTTTTTCCTCCAAAAAAACAGGACCAGCCAGGGCTTTTAGTCAAATCAGCAAGCTTTCCTGTGGCAATTTGCATAGTGCAGTGGATTACTGGCCACCAGTATAGGCAGCTGTGCGACATGTCAGTGAAATGACCCTCTCAGGGAAAACTCTTCTGGTGTGATGGCAGCAGAGTGGTGCTGCCTCGGATATGTGCTCTTTAGACTGCGGGTCATTAAGTGGACTAAAAATTTCTTTTTAATAAAATTAAAAATTAATAATTAGAACTGCACACATATGAAACTCTGCCAAATGGTAGAGATGTCCACTTATGGTAAAATGTGCTGGGATTTGTTTCCATTGAGGAGGCAAATCAGATAAAAGGCCTTTCAATGGAATATGGCTTGAATTTAATCAATGAATAACATAAATAAAAAGAGAAAACTCCACACAGACCAAGAGTTGTGCCTGGAAGGAAGCCACCTGAAAACTCTCTCTAAAAACTGAAGCACAATCTGAAGACACACACTTCAACATAGTGAAAGAGATGCTGAGAAAGATGCAGGATATTAAAACTCAAAATATGCTAAAAAAAAAATTGGTTGAGAAAACCATGAAAGGATTAAATGTAATTGTCATGGAAGGATTAGAACAATAAACTTGCAGTCTTTGATAACTAAAGCAAAAAAACCTCTAATATAAAACAAAAGTCAGTGATATACATAAATATGTATCCTGCTTCCCCTTATTGCCCCATTTGCCTCTTCCACCTACTCTAAGGATTTAGCCTTGGCCCTCAATTATGAAAATGTGACTGTATAAAATGAGTCAATTACAGGCCACCATTATCTCTGCCAGAAAGCCATCAATGTCACTGCTATTATTCTGGCCTAATAATAAAGGCAGAAGGAGTGTAAAATATATAATACTCCTTTCAAAGAGTCTATAATGGTATGTAGTACATCAACTTGACACCACATCCTGTGTAATGATACGCATGAGTGAAATTCAAAGATTCATGAAATCAAAAGAAACAAAACAAAATTAAACTCTTTTCTTTATCACATCAGTCCAGTTAAAATGCCAAAGGTCACAGAATTTGACAGACATAAAATCATAATCTTCCATCAGCAAGGCCACTCCCAAAGGGAAATCAGCAACAAACCAGATACTCAAGATGTCATATTCAAACTGTTATAAAGAAATTTGAAGAATCAGGAGAGGTCAAGGACAAAAAAAGGAGCTGAAGGCTAAGAAAACTCTCAAAATCAAAAGACCAGAGCAGCTAAAGAGACCAGAAGAAGTCAGACAAGGACCTTGCTCAGCATCTGGCAGCTTCATCAGGATGAAGCCAAGTTGACCCTTCTACAGTCGGAAGAAGCTTGATCAAGAACAGTCTTTGTGGAAGGGCAGCAGCCAAGAAACCAAGCGAAGATATGGTAAAGCTCACAAAGATTGGAATGAAGATCAGTAGAAAAGACTCTTATGGAGTGATGAATCCATATTTGAAATTTGTGTGTCCAATCGTGGACAATATGTGAGAAGAAGAGTTGGAGAGAGATGAAGAACGATGCTTGCGGCCTTCGGTGAACATGGTGGAGGGTCTGTCATGGTTTGCGGCTGCATTTCTACCAGTGGTGTTGGTGATAATGTCATAATAATAATGAATTGATGGGATCATGATGCTGAAAAGTACAGACATGTTTTAATTGATTATGCCATTCCTTCTGGAAAAAGCCTGATTGGGAATGGTTTTATTTTTCAGCAACAATCCAAGCAAACTGCTAATGCAGTGAAATCATATTCAGATATAAAAACAGTTGATAAAACACTGACAGTCATGGACTGGCCTCCACAGAGTCCAGACCTGAATATTAGAGAGTCAGTATCAGAGTCAGTATGGGATCAGCTGGACAGAGAAAGAAATAAAAGACTAAATCTAAAGAAGAACTCTGGGAAGTGCTGAAAGAACCTGGTATAATATACCAGAAGATGACTTCAGAAAACTTCAGGACAGTCTCCACAAAAGAGTCCAAGATGTGCCAAGTGCTTAGTGACTTTTGCTTATAGAAGTCATTTTGTTCTGAAAATTGTGTTTTGTTTTTTATTTTGTGTACATATTTCTTGTATTTTCTGTTTGTATCTTAATAAAGAGACTGAAAAATGAATATGGATGGTCATTACAACTTTGCTAAAACAACAAAGCTAGTGGTGGCCTCAGACTTTTGCACAGTAGGGGTAGGTCCTAATATATTTATAGCTGGATTGAGTTAGGTTTGTGTCTGCTCCACTAGATCCCTGCTCTTGGCAGGGTGTGAATTAGGTGACAACTCAACAATTGTCCAGCCCTGTGTACACAGCTCTGTGAATTTAATGACTGGCTTTAAGTTGAAGGATCCTCCTCTTGGCCAGATCAATTTTACACACCCAGTTCAATTTCTCACACGGCAAAGCTGCCATCTTTGCATTCGTTGTGTGTGACTCGTGGGTGGGGGGGAGGAGAATCATGGTAAAATCAAAAAAATTCACCAAACCAATGACCACCTGTACCATTCACCTAGGACAAAGGAGATGTGACACATGCCCACAAGAGTCTGCAGCCGCTGTAAAATGTGATAGCACAGTTCACAATGTACTGACTGTTCCAGTTAAAGGGGTTGGGGGGGGTGACATGCAGTGTTGAAAGGATGAGAGTCAGCTGGGAAATCAAGATTGATAGAGATAATTTACAAGCAACTGAATAGCTTGTAGCACTTCCATTCCCACAAAGGGACAGGAAGCTGGAGGAGACACACACACATACACACACACACACACACACACACTTACAGAAGCCCCATACAGCATGGATCATAAAGCAGCCACCTATATAAATTGATTCATTCAACAAGCTGAGCTTGTTGACAAAATCTATCCCAGGCTCGGTTAAATCCCTCATTTTGCAGCCCATCAGAAGAGAAACACAAACAGCGACTTTAATATACACTCGTCCTTAAAGCCTCATACCGTGATCAGAGCAACACTACAACTTCAGATGCTTTAGATGGCTGGATGGCTCCTTAAGCCATCACTGGCTAACACCCAGGTGAAGAAAAGATGAAGAAAAGATAATATGAGAGGAGACTTGGAAGGCTTCATTTTCCAATCCATTTTCCAATTCCAATCCATTAGGAGGTGTAATGAATGTCCCTGTGTTTCCCTCTTATCAATAGAAGCAAGAAAAAAAAAGACATCTATCTACGAATGGATAAAAAGCAAAGCGGGACATTCAGAGGGGAAATCTGGAACAAACATCAACCATGGCCATCGATCAAGGTCTGCAGAAACACAACACAATTTGCTTCGTCAAACACAAATGCTAAATGAATCTCCTGATGGTCAAATGTCTTCTTGGATTAACAGCCTTGCATTGATGACAGCAGCACTAACCACACTGATGATGTCTGCTTGTTAAAACAGCCGATGTATGGAGCTGTAATGGGCCTCTGCAGATTTGAATTAGAAATTCGGCTGATGAGGCAAATTAGCCTCGGAACTCATATGAAGAAGGGGAATTATTCAAATACCTGGTTTCCAAACAGGTTGAATCCGTTGATGGCCTCCAAAGCAGCTTTAGCCAGACCCACAGAGCTGCAGAGACAAGAAAAATGACATAACACATAATGAGCGGATTTCACTATCAATAACACAAAATGGGGCAGATGTAAAACGTATTGCATTTTGTAAAAGTGAATCAACAAAGGTGGTGTTGTAATGGAGGCAGTGATTGCAGCGAGTAGAGTGTCTTTCAATTGTCAAAAGCCAAAAACAAAAAAGCAGTCAGAATCACTTTTGAATCTTAAATTGCTGTCTGTCAGGATTCAATCAAGCTGAAGGCCCCTAACATTGTGGTCTACTGCAGATAATGGATCTCATTTAAAAAAAAAAAAAAAAAAAAAAAAAACTTACTGAATTTCACACTGGCTGGCTACTGTGATTGCAAAGCAGACTAAATGTGAATCAATTTCACTGTCACTTTGTTTCCCTTTCTACCCTGTCAAGATTTCCCTAGGAAAAAAAAGAAGTGAGGCAAAAAAATAAATAAAAAATTGCAGGGAACTCGGCGATGACTGACAGTAGATCTGCTGACATATCAAAATGTGTTTAATATCATTAGTGGAGCCCATATTGATGCTTAAAATACAGAGGATGGGTGGCTAATTCAGCCTGGAAAATGGAGCGCTGCTGAAACTAGCACTACATAGGACACACACACGAAAATGGCCAGTAGCGGTCAGCAAGGCTGTCAGCACCTCACATACAGATAGGAGGAGATATGATGCTGGGTGGTGGAGGGGGCAGGAAGCAGGACCAAAACAGTATCATGATGCAGCAGTTTCAGTTGACAGTTGCAGACAAAGTCTCACATGATGAAAATGTTGCCGCAGAGTGTTGAGCTCAGAGCTGCAGACTGCAAAACAATATTCTAATAAATGTGTTTACAGACAGTCACTACTGCGGTTCATGTCCCAGTCGAGGTCATATTGGGTTAATAGTTTCATATGCCTCTCCCTACTTCAAACATCTGAGTGGGGGCCCTATCGGTGAACCCCACAGGACGTCTTGTCCTTGGAACATTGTGTATGAACCCTGTCTGTGGTGGTGATGAGCCAACAGACAATTATCATATGAATCTGCAGCTCCCCTCAGATTCACAGTGAGTCTCAGCTCATTGTTTAGCTCTCTGGACCACAACTTTACTGTCCTGTTTCATGATCACATCAAAAAAGCTCTAAAAACCTGCTGTTCACACATTAGTGTGTGGAGCATTTAGCAGCTTAAGAGTAAAATATTTTCCTACAGAAATAGTAAAAAAAAAAGAGCTAAGACTGAATGAATATTGGATTTACTTTCATTAAAAATAAACTAATAAAATAAATGATAAAGTTGGTGAAACTATTCAATGTGTAAATAAGATGAAGTTTAACTGTGATTAAGGTGAATTACAATGATGAGTTTTTTTTTATTTCTAAGGGGAATGTGCTCATAACTTTGTGTGTCAGTTGTTTGGTGCTGGGCAAAACTGAAAAACAATAAGGCTGCAGGCTGTAAAATCAAAACAAGGACCTGAAATATGATAAAACTCCCTGAAAGGCTAAGGAGAACAGTTGTGTGACAGCTGTTTCCAGGTTCATCACTAGGAGTGACACATTTCACCCTAAACAAAGTCAAAAATCCATTGGTAACACAATAATATTGTTTAGAGCGTCAAGATTTTAAAACTAGATTCTTAAAAGACAGGGCCATATAATTTTCTAATGTAAAATCTTTTGTAATTCAAACTAAAACTCACAAATGAATGAGAATCAATATTGGGATTTATTAGTAGTAATTAGATATCTGGCTATCATATATAGTAAACATAATAATAAAGCAAAGCATATTACATCATGTTCACACTGATTGTTTTAATTTCTATAATTGTGCAATTAACAGTGAGTGTCATGTAACATGCACACGTGTTTTGTTTTTATATTTGTAATAAAATTGCATGTATCTCAATACCACTTGAGATATTTTAGTATATCCTGATGCTCATGAGATTAGATATGCTGCTTTAAATAAATCATCTGCAGTCTAGCCATTTGGCTGAGTGTGGTGATAAACATGAGGCAGAAGCAAATAAAATGAATCATTTGATTTGATATGGACAAATGAACACTCTGCCAAAATGAACACATCCTTTCCTGTTCATTTCCACTGAGCCCTTTTCCTGCCCACTGGCACTCTAGGAGTAGAGACGACTGCTCAATTTGATCATTTACACAGATCTTGTTTACATGGAACCATTCTGAATCTGCCCCTGCCACTGTTCACTATTTGCATACAGCATTTTAATTGGTATTACGCAACCACGTGTATAAGCTAGCTCCCTAATTGTGGAAATCCAGAGCATGACCACAGGGGGAGGAAATACAACAAGCACAACACACATTGCCTCTGCACAACACTGAATTTGTTATCTTTTCTTCAGGATGTTTTGGCAAGGTGCTGCCAAGAGTCTTGGATTGTTGGAGAAAGAAAAAAAAAAAAACATGCTTCCCACAGATAAGCAATGGTAGAACTTTAGGATCTTTATCAAGACTCTGAGGGAGGAGAGGGAGGCCCGGCTGACCTTGGATGATAAATCAGTTTACAGCATGGACCAAAAACTCACTGCAGTCTGTGCTCACCGGCTATGGGGCAGTGCTGTTTTATCTGGTCCAAAATCTCTCATCACAGCAATTAACACGTTACACTTTAACTCAATATTTCTCACTGATAGAGGTTTTAATAAATTAAGTTTGGCTTCAGATAGTATTTTCCACACAGTTTTTAATTTCTTCCTTTCAGAAGAGGGCAACATGACAGATACGGGACAACATTCCAGTTTTGTAAACTAATATAAATCAATTGCACTTTTGCATGAAGTTCTTGTCTATGGCTTTTTTTCTTTGGTATTTGTGAGTTTTTTGCAGCTAATTTCATGAGGATGGTGTTGGCCACCTCTAGGATCTCTTGCCAAACTCAGATCTGAAGAAGGCTACAAAAAGATTCTGCTGCACTGAAGGTTTCCAAGAGCACAGTGGCCTCATTCTTATTTTAAGTGGACAAGGTTTGGATCAACTAGGTATCTTCCTAGAGCTGACTGCCTGGACTAATTGAGCAATCAGGGGAAAAGGGCCTTGGTAAGAGAGGTGACCAAAAACCTGATGGTCGCTCTGGCTGAGCTCCAGAGATCCTGTGAGGATATTGGAGAAGCTTCCAGAAGGACAATCATCACTGCGGCACTCCACTGGGCCTAATAGGAGTGGCCAGATGGAAGCTGCTCCTCAGTGGAAGACACACGAAAGCTGCTTGGGAAAGCTTAGGAAAAAGGCCCCAAAGGACTCTCAGACTGTGGGAAACAAGACTCTCTGGTCTGATGAAAACAAGATTGAACTGTTTAGCGCAAGTGTCATGTCATTATCTGCCCAATACATCCCAACAGTGATGTATAGTGGTGGCATCATAATGCTGTGGCGATGTTTTTCAGGGTTGAGGGAAACGCTAAGTAGAGCAAAGTACAGAGACACCCTTAAAAAGACAGTTTGGGTTATTTGACGTGGTGTTCTGAGAGGTAGTTATCTATAGTCAATATATTACCTGCTAAAGATTCAGATTGGCCTACTCTCAGTTTGCAGAAACAGACAAGACCTTGTTCATGAGCTTGAGAGGATCTGCAGAGAAGAATGGCAGAAAATCCCCAAATCCAGGTGTTCAACGCTTGTTGCATCATATCCAGGAAGAGTTCAGGCTGCAATCACTGCCCAAGGCACATCAACTACAGAGTAAATGATCTGAACACACAGTAAGTGTGAAGTTTCTTATTTTTAAAAAATTTGCAAAAATTGCAAAAAAAAAAAAATAAATAAATAAATAAATTTAAAATTCTGTGTTCACTTTGTCATAATGGGGTACTGAGTGTAGACACATGAGCTAAACAATTTTAGCACAACGCTGCAACATAATAAAGTATAAATGAATGGATCTAAACACTTTCCGAATAACACAATCAGTGCATCCATCTGTGGGTCATCCATACATTCTGTAACCTGCTCTTCATCCGTCTTTCTACCATTCATCTGACCTGACATCCACTTCTTGATGAACTGGCTTTCATATTATTATATGACTATCTATTCACATAGGCCATGTGAGGTTACAGAGACATTTAGCTGTTGACTTCTTTCTCGTTGCCTTTGGCACCAATTGTTTATTTCAGAAAAAAAAAAGAAAAGTTTAAACTCCCCCGTTATCTTACACCCACACACACTCTACACTGGCATGGGCAACAGAATCCATGAAAGGTTAACACACAGCAGTGAAATTTACTGCATCACAGTCAGTTGTGACAGTGTAATCTATAAAGCTCTGAGTAGATATACTGGAAATTTGTCTTTTATTTATTTTACATACCTACAGACACCAGTATATATTTATTGTGAATGGTAAACTATGCTGATCCAGCTGGCAGCAGTGATTTCAGAGGACAGAGAACTAAGGCAGAAACTCAGCAGAGTTCCTTCAGAGAGACTGTGTATCAGCAGTTGGAGGTAAATTTCAGAATCGTTTGAACTCCAATATGTCATTTTTGCAAATTTTGTTCATGTGTTGCTGAGCTATTGACTGACCTGGAATGCAGCTCAGTGCTGCCGTTGTTGTATTTGCTGCCTCGCTCCCAAATGCCATAGTCAGGGACCCTGTAGGCTCGCTCCACACAGAACACCAGGTTCTGGATGAAGGAAACCTGCACAAAGAAAACACACATCAAACACAAGGAGGCGTGGCCACAGGGAGTGGACACAATACAGACTCGTGCACACAATAATAATAATTTACACTGCAGCTACACAAACTCATTCTCTCACACACATATGTGCATATGCAGTAATGGATGACCTTTATTATTGATCTGGTTTCATGTGTATAACTCTCCCTCTCATTACAAAGGTTAGTAAAAAGGACAAAAGCGCCTCATCTGTGCTCAAGGTGAAACTCTCCCTGCATCCAAAGACAAGGCGTAGTTAAGTAGTGAAGTATGTAAAGCTATAGCTTCACTGCCCTGTCAACTAGACTGAATGGACGCACATCACAATTTCCAATTATAGCAACATTTTAATTATCAGTACATCACCCTTTCATTACAGACTCTAAGAACTCATCAGCTGTGTCCTTGATTTCATCAACCCCCCCCCACCAAAAAAAAATGGTCGTGATTAGCAGAGTTAGGGAGTTTCTCATATCTATCATCTAACCCACGCGGGCTGTGCCGAAAAACTCTGCAAGAGACATGTCAAAATCAATAGGCACATCCAGAGAAAACTAAAAGGGAGAGACATAAAATGTGTGATGACTTAAAGGCCTTGAATCATTAAAAAGACTTGAAAGTAGCAGTGCATGTGTGTGTGTTCTTGACTGATGGGATATTTAATCTAAAATGACAAAGCAGGGGAGGGAAAAAGAGAGGGAGACGAGAGAGATGAAGAGAAGCAGATAGAACCTGTGTAAGGACTTAAATAGGCCAGTCTGTGAAGGAGGGCAGGGAAAGAGGGAGCAAGGCAGAAGAGGCTGGGAGAGAGAAAGAAAGGTGTTTGCTTGCTCTCTTATTTGGGGTCTTATGAGTGGAGTGATTAACGAGGGGAACTTTTTAGTATCTTAATAGTATCTTAATGAATGTTACTGCCCACCGGCCAAACGAGCCTCTCCATCTCCCTGCTACTAGACGACTGTCCCTGCCTCTCTGGCTTTTTTTGGAGGAAGTTTGTGCACATGAGCACATTTGCAGAAGCATACTACATTTTTGCTTTTACCCGTGTGCCAGCAGCTCTCTAACTGTGAAAAAAAAACGCACACTCCTGTGACACAGACTGAGATGCACACAAGCTAATGAGATGCTTCATTTCATGCTGCATGAAACTGAAAATGGCATCTGGAAGGAGGTCGATAGTGCATCTTCTCAGAGGACATGCAGCAGCCTTTCTATACCACCTCATGGAAAAGAAAAAAAAAAAAAATACTGCAATGCAGCTTCCAGCTCAGTCAAGTAAACGCCAATGGACTTCACAAGCAGTGGCAGCAAACAACAAACTAATAAATGCCTGTAATAATGTGATTAGTCCAAATGAAAAGCATTTCAAACAGCGTTCAGCCAAGAACACAAATCACAAGTCCTTTAGCTCAGTGAATGTGATGTTTGTTAATACAGGGATGGGGGTGGGGGGATGGGGGTGGCAGACCTCTTCAGTTTGAATTACACAACCTAATAAGCACTGTTTAAACATGCAAATTAAGGCTGATGCACAAATAGGGCTGCCCTCATAAAAGAGTATCATTGTCAGTTTCTTTGCAATTGGGAGTGAGAAATGGAGAGAAATGAGAGGTTATCTGGGAACAGCTCGGTAAACAAAGTGAAAACTGCGTGCCCTAATTGGTGACTGCCATGTTGGCCATGTCCTCGCTTTATTAATATAAGGCTCAATCTCGTAAACAAACAGATTCCTTTACAGCACAACTTTCACTGCTGCATGGAGGTAAGTAAAGCTGTGAATGAGCCGGCCCATAAAAACTAACACAATTAATGAGAGTCCACATGCTGCTGTAGGCCACACAACAAAGACACACAGTGTGTAAACTTAACAGCCACGTCGCCTTGTTTTATTAAGAGCCAAACATAAAGAAGACAGAGTGACGGTAGACAGATACATTAAAACTAAGGAGAAACCGTCCACAGAAGCTTCTCAGTGGGAGTCTGGATAAGTTGGCGTGCAGCCAAGTAAGACCTTATGGGTTCGATTCCCCAGGAGGACATTTAAGCCCTACAATGAAATCATCTAAACGTGTCCCTGTTGAAAGTCAATGGAGCATCTTAGCAAAAATATAAATGTGAACTGGGCCATAAAAGTGAGATACTGTCCCCTGATCCTGCATGTGTGTCGGCTCTTGAATATCTGTGGGGGATTTAGGGCACATCTAACTGGCTTTAGAAACCCCTGGGCCTTACTTTATAGCATCAAGTTGGAGCCTGAGAAGGCAGCGTCACATAATTTTATATATGTGAATTTCATTAGGTCCACAATTTATTTTAGAACAAACTTAATAATTTTTAAAGTGATATGTGGGCGAAGTTAAAATTTTCACCTGCTGGTGGTGCTAAATGAAAGTCAGCGATCGCCAAAGTCAGTATGATTCAAAAACTGACTGACAGGCGGGAGGTAGAGCAGGTCATGCCCTGAAATGCTATTTTACTCATTTGAAAAATCTCTGAACATGCATTCAGAAACATATACAGTGAATGACAGACCATAAAACATATACAGTAAATGTAGTTTAATATACATGTCCTAAGATGGAGGCTGGTTGCTGCTGGTTGGACTGGACAGAGAATATCAGACCAATAAACAAGACAAGGTGTAAATCCCCAGTGCCCAGAATCGATCGCCTTGCTAGACATTTTGGTGTGTTGTTTACCTCATCAGTGTTGTAAATGATCTGCAGACCAGAGCAGATCATCTCCACCAGGTAAAGCAGAAACAGGGAAACAGCATCGATCTGCAGCAGTGGCAGAGGGAAGAGGAGAGTGGAGGAGATACAATTAAGAAAATTACAGTCATTTGTGCATTGTGTGACATTTTTCAATACAGCTGTCTTTGATTTCCTACATGCTTTATATTTAGCTGTTATGTCTTTGGCACTGAACTGTGGTCATCAATAATGCATTTTACTTCATGGTAAAGAAATAACAGCCAAGAAATAAATGGATAAACAGTAAGTGCTTTGGGGAATTTTTAGTTTTTCACAGGCAAGTAACCTTAGGATGATTTTGATTTTCTATCTCCCTCCCTTGATGTATTGGCCACCCTTCTTTATATATTCAGTCTCCATTCACACATTACACACCACATTGACCTCCATCCATATCACTGACAGAATAATAAGTTGTTTAGTGTCAAATATAATGCACCTCTGAGGAGAAGTCAATTTTACACCTGTACATACACTCCAAGAAGAGGGAAGAACAAATGACATATCAAGAACATGCATGCAGGTGATTTTAATCTTTCATTTCTTCACTTCTCTGCTTGCTGACTAACCTGCAGGTGGTGGTAGTCGCTGTAGGAGTACACCTCGTCACCAGTGTCTACATTGAACACAGAGTGCAGACACTTGGAGGGGCTGGGATCCTGTTTAAACTGCTCCACCTGGCACAGAGACACACACAGACAAAGAGGAGAGGATGAAAAAGAGAGAGGTCAGCTATAAGGAGTGAGCAGAGAAAGAAAGGAAGAGGCAGAGGGCAGTTTACTGTTGTGCCAAGGTAGAAGCCTTGAACACACTGAAAGAAAAAACACAGCTGGAAGGTTTGGGTATTCAGTTAATGCATGGTAATGAAACATCATAATCTCTGCTGTAACATCTGCCATGCTCCACTCCTCAACTCCTTTTATCACTTTACTTCAAGTGACACTTCTACTTCCCTTGGTGCTTAAACTTCATCCCCGACTAAGATCGTTTTCAGTGTTTCTACTTGAGGAGCAACTTCAGCTGCTTTCACTGCCTCAGCTTCAGTCAAATGTATTTCCACAGCAAAACAGACCCATTTTAAGAGCAAGTGCCTTCCCTGAAATGACAACTGCGATAGTTGTTAGCCTCTGCTTGAATGCATGCATATTAGTGCATTACAGTGCCCCCTAATGACAATACATGTGTACTGCATGTTGTTGCCTTGGACTAACCTTGGTTAGGTTTAACTAACCTGACTTGTGCCCTGATTCAGCAATATTTTGATTTCTTACATAGTTATACTAGTAGAGTGAGCGTTGGTCAAACCCTGGTTTGAGTTTTCATCTTGTGCTGGTTGCAGTTTTACAGTAGATTGTGTAACTTTATTAAATATTGAAGAAAGGTTAGCACTGTTAGCGAACTACTGAGTAGTTTTAGCTACTCACTACTACTCAGTGTGAGGTTGTGGTCACCTCTCTGAAATTCAGGACTACATACAACGCTATATACGTTATGTTGTTTCTCATATGGAATAAAAAGCTACAGTCACCGTCTAACTAACAACCCAGGCAGATATACAACACAACAATATCTGCTCTGAAGCAGATCAGGGTCAGATTTGGCGCAAACAAAGACATAAAATATCCTCAACAACATGTTCGTTGTCGTTTTGTGTTCAGTGGTTTGATGGTGGCTTTGTGTGTGTTTGCTGCATCGACTCGACTACACACCAAATCACGGCCAGGGTTATAAATAATTGGCCCTTTGTCCCATTTTTACCTCGTTTGTTTCTCTTCTCCCCACCTGCTCTCGCTGCTCTCTCCATCGCCAAGCCCCCCACCACTGTCTCCATTTTAACTCCCACCCTCCCTTGTTCCTCACTTCTACCTCTCCGCTCCCAATACTTTTTATTATACCCCCTATGTCTTGATCTCTTCTCTCAGACCTCCCCCTTTTTCCAGTCGTTCTTTCCTCTGGCACACTCACTCTGGCCACCTTTTTGTCTCTCTCTCTTTCTCTCCAGCTCAGGTCATAGTGGGAGACCCTCTGTCCCACTTTTGCTGAAACTGCTCCATTTCCTGCCATCCCACAGTGGCTAATATGCACGCATGTGTGTGAGTGACTGAGTGGGGGGAGACAGAGAGGGAAAGAACTATCTCTGTCAGCAGCTAACAATAGGTGCTGCTGTTTATGTTTCCATAAAACCTACTTTTGTACCGAGTTTTCTCTGATTCTCACTCCAGCACAGCCACAGTGTCAAGCGGCTTCTACACTCAGGATATTCTGGGAGGCCCCAAATCTTGTGTCTTGTTTCAAGTGCTGCAATGCGCCAATTTGAGCTCCAAATTAGAAAAACGTCTGCTGCTCCATAAAATAATAGATTACTGTACAAGTCCTCCTTCATGCATTTATTGTCCATCTATAGTTGACACAAAACCCCTGCATCTCATTGACCCAATCATCAGGATTTTACTGGACAGAGCCCAGTTTGCAGTAGTAGTTCAGAAAGACAACAGTCAAAAATAAGCCATCAACCAAATTTTGACAGCTAAGGAAGGTTAGAGGTTTCAATCAGTGCCAAAGTTGGAAAATCTGCAGGCAAGAAATCTCATTTCTCAGAAATTTCATTCTTACTCTTTGTGTTGTCATATTTGACAATATGACAAAAAAAAAAATGTATTGACAATGACTTTATTCTTTGAATAAAGTAAGTAGCATTTTTTTTTCTTTTGCAATGAGCTCTTTACTTTTCTTTAACACACCTGAAATCATTTTTCTCCATCAGTCACGAGGCTGTAAAAGCTCTATTTTCATTTTTCGCATATTTTCTAAAAAAACACAGTTCCACCTGGTTGTCCAAGTGTTTTATAAGCCTAGACCTAATAATATGTGGGATGCAAGATTTAAACTGCAAGTTGTCATCTTGAATGCCTGTAGCCCTTTCTCCTAGAAATAACGTTTCTACACAGCTAAAGCACAACAGCAAACAAGTTTGGTCAGAAACATAATTGCTGGAGGTATTGTATTTTTTAAGTAAATAACGTTTACATTAATTAGCAGCAGCTCAGAGGTTGGGATGGATGGTGGGCATCTTTGGTGAAGTTTGTGAACTTTTGTTGTACTGAACCAGACCACAATATTTCTCTAATCTTAAGTGCTGTCAGATCTTTATCATGACCATAAAAAAGGTTAGTAATGCTGGAGTCTCTACAAATGGATACTCTTTTACTGATATGGTCACTATCAACATATTTATAGCTTGCAAAATATATAAATTAACAACATATCCTCAATATGCTAACAGAAAACCTAATCCCATTGTGTGTAACTTGTGTAAACACACAACACGACATATTCATTTTCATTTAAGCTGTATAGATGCATTTCTAGGAGACACGAGACTGAGAAACAATTTTATATTTTTGTATTCTGTAGCGCTTTATGCATGGTCGACCTTAACAAAACTTAACCCTTTCAGTTCTCAAAGTCACTTATAGTGTTTCTTAGTCAATGCAAAGGGCAAACACTCTCCTGATAAAATTCAATTAATCTGAAGGCTAGTTCCTGGGTTCCTTATGCACCACAGTATAGGTTGACAGTGGGGCCCAGCTGCTGTATTTGCTCTGTGATATTTGCCCAGCAGTGGCCCTGTGTCACATCTCCATTAAAAATGCCATGTTCTCTGTAAGTGTTGAAGACAGGGCCGTAATGAGCGTTGCTCTGTGTAATTAACTGTGTAAACGCAGCTTTGTAATTAAGACACTGAAAAGCTCTCCCCTAAATTAGGTCGTCAAGGTCAAAGCAAGATGAAACACAGTGGCTTTCAACAGCACACACTCTTATATATGCACGTACGCAGCAGCACAGCTGGCTGCTCTATTAAAAGATGTTGTCCATGTGGAAAATAAAAATGAAACAGTGCACATATCTGTTTCTGCTTTGGGTGCGCAACATGGTGCTTTAGCCACTCTTCATCTGAAACCTACTTATACACACGTACATCAGGTTTCCTGCAGACGTGGCGTGAAATTTCCCCCTTAGGAGCAAAAGCCTTTGGCAATTAACAGATTGCTGGTTATTAAGCACTTAGGACTAAAGCAACCAGCTCCCATTGTCATTCGTTATGATATGAAGGAGGAACCAGATGTGTCCAGTGCTCCAGCTCTGAGAGGCTTTGATGAATTGCAGCTCAGTAATACACCTTTGATCTGTAATACAGTGTGTAATTGCATGGTGCTTTTATGCAAACATGCAGTGTGAAAGCTGAGGAGCTGAGTGGAGGCTAGCTGCAAACTTACCTTATCAGCCTGTCTCATGTAGCAGTAGAGGATCCCTCTCATACACTTGATGGCAGAATGCTCCAATTCATGTGTTCGCCCCAGGTCATCATCGATGCGTCTGGACAGACAAAAGAGGGAGACATGGGGAGGCAAGGAGACACTGCTTTAAAAAGATAGCAATTACCAGTTGGGTCTTACTGTCATAGTTTTAGTCATTTTTCGTCTGATGGTTATATGTTTTTAACAAAGGAAACAAGGCAATCAGCAGTCTGAGCATCAGACAGGCTGCAGGCAAGACAGTTTAACCACAGCTTCTAATCCACTTTGGAGAAAGTGCTGTGAAAGTAATAGAAGACTAAATGGACTAAATCATTTTTCATACCAATATGTGGAAATGAATTCATAAGTGGACATCCTGTCAGTGAATGTGTGTTTGTTATATGTTGAAAAAGCCCACTGTTCTCCTCATTGATGTGGTCAAGTGCTGCACATGGAGTCTTCATATAACTTTACGTTTCTTATGGTCTTGAAAATATTATATTTCATCCAAGTTGTAGATATTTATATGTATGTCTTGTAGCTATTTGCTATTGGTTGTAAACGTGCTGATAAGTATCCCGACAAATCCCCTTGGTAAAAAGCTTGGTTTGACTCTGTATTGTTGGGACAAGGAATGATTATAATTTAAGTGTGCCCTGTTCCCTTACTGATCAATAATATTTTTTTAAATAATGTTTGTGTCCAGTATTTCAGCACTAAATCCACCACAGAGTACTCAAAATGTTGGCAACACTGCTGAGCCGGTTTTCCCCGTGTTCATGTAGAAAACACAAGTACAGCAGTTAAAAGCTGAGACAGAAAGTTGGTCTTGTTGTGATAGCTTATTTGTTTTTAATGAACAGCTTGGGGAATAATTTTACCATTTTCATGAGCAGTAACCATACAACACTGGTCCCTATGCAGATGCATAGTAAAGGGTGGTCAAACACAGTGTGGGGTATCTGACAGTTTGTCTGAGCTGGTGTTACAGCTTCCAACTGAACTGTGCTTTGGACCAAACAACTGAGCCTGAGGCCACATGCAAAGGAGGTTCTGACATATTAGGTCCAGTTACAGTCTCGGATAATACTGCAGATAATTATTTCTTCATGATCTTGGAATTTTCTCACGTGTCCACTGGGTACTGACTATTCAGTACAGTCAGCTGATCTGCCCACTGAACGAGCGACCTGTCATTTCCAATGAATTCATGTTTGAATACTAAACAGATGAGCACTGCAAAGCAATGTTTCTTTTTTTTGCTTGGTCTGGACAAACTGAAGTCAGCTACAAATGTAAAAATGCCTTTTGTCATCAGTGGCATGCAACTATGACTTAAAAGAATTATTGTGTAATTCATAAACCTTTAAAAAAAAAAAAAAAAAACCTTTGTTATACTCACATGCACATCCTAATTTGGATCACAATACAAATCTCTTCTGGACAAGCATTTCTGTGTAATTTTTAAGAGAGTAATCTTGGTGATGTATGACTTAGAAGTCAATCAATTATGTTTGCAGTGGCAGTCAGCACATTACTGGTGGGGCTGGCAGTTCTCAAATGCACATGACAAAGTAGGGCTGAGTTAATACTTTCCTCAATCTCTGCCCCATACAACTGACGTTGGATGTGTTCACTCAAAGAGAAGGAGATGTGGATGACACACTTAGGCTACATCCACACTAATATGTTTCAGTTTTTAAATATATCCCTGTTTGTGTCCACTACACTGGGGTTTTCAAGCCCATAAAACAAGGACTTTTGGCAACACTGTTGGCCTGATTCTAATTTGAAATCTCCATTGTTGTGTTGCAGTCTGGACAGGCAGAAACAGAGGCTTTCGGAAACAATGCCACAGACACTCACCTCTCCTCCTGATTTGGTCTTATCACAGAGATGCAAAACACAACCAGCAACCTAGGACAAGAAAACCCTAGAGGCCATGATGGAGAGCAGAGAGCCTTCACAACTACTGTGAGAGAGCAACAAATGCAACGTGGATAATGGTCAAATGTAAAACCAATAATTTATTTAATCTTTTTGAGCAACTGGCTCAAGAGATTAAAGAGACCAATAAGCACCAACGTAATTGTTCATTGATTGTAATCGAGGTAAACATTTGAAATAATCCTGATATTGATTTGAAGTCATTTCACCCTGCCCTATTACAGAGTTCAACCTAACAATGACTTTGAGTATGAAGAGAGGAAAGCCAGACCACTGACACTGACTTGTTTAGAGTTGTACATGGTGCATTAATCACTGTCTTTTAGATGTGACCCTCCGCATCAGAACCAATACAAGTATCTAATACTGTTTTAAGCATGAGATGATCCAGCAGTTAGCAGGAGTTTCTGTAACATACCCAGCTTTTTTAATTTATAGTTAACCAAAAAATATAACCTTCCCGCACCCCAATAAAAATCACAACAAATAAAATGTAAAATACTTAAGAATAAAATGTGACCGGACAAGGTAGTGAATGAATCTTATAATGTCTATTTAGAAAACAAGTTTGTTGCAAATCCAACTGCCAGTCTAGTCATTGACTCTTTTTCTCTCTCTCTCTCTCACACACACACACACACACAGCTGGGCGTGAAGTAAGTAATGGCACTAGCCAAGCCTGTCAGATGAGAATAATCTTAATTAAATCCCAGTGACAATTCTAATAGGAGGCAGCCATGACTGATGACTGGTATCTGCCGCTGGTCACATCACTGCAGTACACTCTATTTTTACCCCTCTCTTTCCCTGTCTTCCCCCTCCATCTCATTTCTCCTCTTTCTCTTATCTCTCCATTCACTTGATCTCTCCTCTGCCCACCTTATCCTCCAACCCCACCACCACCACATAGCATCTTCTCTCTTTATCCTCCTCCCTTTTCCACTCTGGCTCCTTCCAATATTTCTCTCTCTCATTCTCTCAATCTTTCCCCATCTCTCTCTTCATCTACCCCATGCCCATTTCTCGCTCCCGCTCTCTCTCTCTCTCTCTGTCCTATTAGAGGCTCATTTTGTGCAAGTGCTCTTTTTCCTAGAAACTAATCACTAAGGAATGCAGGCATCAAGAGCAGGCACAGTTGTTAAAGGAGTTTGGGGCCTTTCGACTTTTCTCAGAAATCTTTAAGTGTTCTCCTTGAACCAATAATTGAGATGTGTTTAAAAGGCAAAGCCTTTGAAACAGAAAGGCAGATTAAAGATCAGGGTCAGTAAGTATGAAATAGAATAGATTTTAATGAAAACAAAAGTTGAAGAAAAGCAGATATAGGAGCAGAACACTGTGAAATATTACTCATAAACTGATGGAAGTGTCAGTTCTTGGTCTGATCTGCACATAATGCTCGATGAATGTCATCTATTTGTCAGTTTTTTTATTTTTATTTTATTTTTTGCTGCGTTGGTAGAGAAATCTAGCCTTAATGCACTGTTGTCTCTCTCAGAACAGGTGGGACAAATATACAAATCCCTTTTACAGATGTTTATGTAGAAATACAACTTTATTAACCCAACAGAGCCATACACCATCAAAAGTTACTGAAATATGTTCTATTTGTTTGCAAGATTTCATGTGTCATTTATGGTTCACTTGTATACAAAATGATGGCGCTATCCATTAGCCTACTGTCTCTAGCATCAAGCACTTTGTCCCAGAAAAACTGGATTTACCAAGACTCTTTTTTTTTTCAAATAAATACTCTTACCATGCAGATATGCTTTGCCTTTCAAAACCCATTTGCTAGAACATAAGCTTCAGCTGTTTGCATGTCCAGCTAGCTCACTAAATACAGCAGTTTTTCTTCATCCCAGGGCCAAGCAGCACAGTTTGTGGAAAAAGAAAAACCCATTAACAACCAGCAAATCCACTTTACAATATTTCCCCAGTGTGTGGAAGTCTGATGTAGATGCTATCAAAGTGTGGGCTAATGTTAGCATCCGTGCCCTGCACCTTATTGAATTTGGGGAAATTTACACTCCACCAACCTCAGCTAAATTCATTATCCAAGATGACATTGCCTTCCCCAAACACACTGGTAAGTCTTCATCCTAAAAGATATTTGTCTAAAGAATTAGCTGTGGCCTCAAGCTCTTAGCACAGTATTGTGTATAATATTGTATTATGAAGCGGCATGGTGGAGCAGTGGTTAGGCCTTCTGGGTTCAGCCACAGCCTTTCTGTGTGGAGTTTGCATGTTCTCTTCATACCTGTGTGCGTCTCCTCCCACTGCCCGTGTAAATGTGAGCATGAATGGTTGTTTGTCTCTGTATTTCAGCCCTGTGATACACTTGGCCACCTGTTTGGTGTGTACCCCACCCCAATCACAGTTGGCATCGGCTCCAGGCACCCTCAACACATAAGCAGTATCCAGCATAACTGGATGAATGGATATTGCATTAGAATAATATTCATTTTAGCCAGCAAAAGTGATGCTTGCTGGGAAGAAATCAATTAAATCAATCAATCAATCAATCAATCAAAAAGCTAGAAAGCAGGCAAGAAAAGCCCCAATTTATATGAAATAACTACCACAAATGGAGTTTGCCCTTAACACCACACACTTTACAGGTAAAGATACATTCAGTTTTGTAGGCATGAAGTAAATCTTGCACTGTTTATTGTGCATGTGTATGCATGTATTTTACTAACCGGTAGGCCAGAGCCAGGGCCCAGGCACCAGCAGCACAGTACAGGGAGTCCCGGACCTTAGCCTCTTTGCACGTGGAGCATGTTTTGACTGGGAACAGGCCTGTGGTGGGACTCTGGTAGTTCAGAATCGTTGTTTTGACTAGTGAGAGAGAGACAGAGGGAGAGAAGATGTGTGAATCACAGTTCTTGTGGAAATGGCAATGGAACCCACATTAGCTGAAACACCACTGAAGAAAGCACCTGTAACATACATGCCAGAAAACACAGCTGCATCAGCCTTTTGCAAAACAACTGAAATGGCTCTAAATTTACTACCAGCAGCAAGACAAGTTCTTGCTGTCCCAAGATATCAGCTTAAAACCAAAGGTGACTATGCCTTTGCAGTTACAGCTGTGGCCTCCACCCTCTGTAACCATTTTCCCTTAGGTACAAACAATGATTTAAGAAGCTGCTAAAATATGTGGTTCAGATGCATTTTATCCTGTAATGTGTGATTGCCCCCTGTGTAAATTTAATTGTTTTCATATTGTTTATAGCTCACATTTTTTTTCTCCTGTATTTTTTTTTTTTTTTAAAATGTGTCCACTGTTCAGCATCAGGTTTAAAAAGATGCCTTATAAAAAACGTTTAATTACTGACTTACAACAACAAGTTAAAAAGACTGACATTTACACCAGTATTCATTACTACTATTGACTAAGAATGCTGTTTTTGAGAGGATTAATTTCCTTGCTCCCAGACATAATAAGACCTTAGTTTGTCTATTTTCACTCTTACGGGTCACATTGACTGTGCACCTTTTTCTGTTTTGCTGGGCATAGAAGCAGTGCCAGTCATGCAGCATGAAACAACCAGCGTGTTCTTGCTCTGCTCATGTTTTTTTTTTTTTTTTTCTTTCAAATTACATTTGTAAAGTGCAGAAATATAATATTTATTCAGTTCCTCAAGCAGGGTTGCAACTCTCTTCATCTGCTGGCAGCGCCTGACCTGTGACCTCCCTCAGGCTGTGCAGCTGCTACCACTGCCTCATCCTCTCCTCTGAGTTCCTCGTATGAATATTCAGGTTCAAATAAATTAATCTGAAAAATGTAATTTTGTTCAGTTCAATTTAAAAAAAAAAGTCTGGACACAGAAATTTGGCAGATTATTTTTCATCTTTGATCAAAGTAAGCTAAAGTTAAAGTGGGTTAGAGCAGAGCTCTTTCAGCTTGTGTTGTGCAGACATTTACAACATGCACCGGGTTTGTGTGAATGTGACAACAGATGGACTGTGACAACACATGGATGCCTATTCAAATAGAGCAAAGTGTGAGCTGTGATATGGAAAGTGTGAATGCAACAGTGACGAAAAGTAATACTTCCTGGATAAATATCACTTAGACCCACAAGGCTTTTGTTAAGCAGAACACTTGAACATAAGACTGTGTTTATGTCCATGTCGGTGGACACTGACCTCCACTTCCACTCCAGCAGTGTTCAGTAGCTGACTCTGTCCTCTAATCTCCCTCAGAGAGACTTACATTTTACATGTTTTTAACACTAAGAAAACACCACATCAAATGACCCGCAGTGTTTCAGCTTCTGCACCAGCGTCACAGTGGATATGAAGAAATCACTTGATGAAACTTCCTGATGTGGTGTACAGTATTTCAGTATTTGAAACTTATTCAGTTCATTTACATGCGCTTAAGTAACAGGCTCCTCCTTAGAAACAAAGTCAGAACAAATGCTGCACATGTGCACTAGTTACCTGGTTACTGTAAATCCACTTATACCTGTGTCAGATCAGTCAGATTGATTTCAGATTTCTCCCCTTTACTGGACTTGATTTGGGAAGATTAGAGCACAGCTTTTCCTCAGCACAAATACATCACATGTTTAGGAGTAGAACTAGAATAATTTAGACTTTAAAAGCATACTTTGTGTGACTTTTAATCTAACTGGTTGTGATAAATGTAAATGACAGAGCAAATCACTTGGTGTAGTGATCGCTCTCATCCACCTTGCTGCTACTTTCCATAAGTTTTTGTTGTGTATAAAGGTACTTACCACAGTTACAGTACACATGGCCAAGAAAAATTGGACTGGGCAAACTCGATTTCTCGTAGCCCCTACTCCTATTAGATAAATCAGGTTTCTTTGGTTTTGGACTTTGACGCTCCCTTGACTTTTCCTCTGGAGCCATGACAAGGTTCACTATTTTGATTGTGATGAAAAGGATTGGTCTGAGAGATTTCACAGACTTGTCTCCCTCAGAATGAACTGTCATAACTTTAGTGATCACTTGACTTTTCATCTAGTGCCATCATCAGGTCTAAGTTTGGCTTATGACCAAATACCTGCATAAGAAACAACACAGAGCCACTAGTGTGGCCACTGTAGACTCTTAGTCTTGGTAGCTTAAGATTTTCACAATTTAGCTGTTCATGCACTTCTTCTTCATCTCTTTTATGATGTAGAGTCCTTACTAATAGAAGAAACTGTTCCATGTTTAACACCTGATTGATGGTTTTCAAAATACACAAGAAGTGTCTCGTACTGAGCAGTTTTTAATTGTTTTACAATTAAAAACTGCCCCGTACGAGTTTGATGCCGTGAAGGTCAAAAGACATCTAGATTTAGATATCCAGGTTAAAACCAATCCTACTTGAATAACTTTACCATAATATGTAGCAGGTCCTAAAAGGTCAGTGAAAGTTACATAAATATAAGTTACATAAAAGTTTGACCCCAACAAAGCATGTGTTTAACTCGATTTGACTGAGATGTTTTGACCTGAAAGTCATCAGATCGATTCTTACTGAGTTGATGGTGTAATAGCAAAATATGCTCAATCCCTACAGTGTCAGCATCAACGTGAAGTGTGAAGAGACAGTCCCGACACCGATGTATTATTTTAGTCTTGCCAGCATCGCTGAGAAGCTCCACAGTAGATAATACCAAAGGTCACTTCTGTAGAAGTAAAAGGAGACATTTTTCAGCTGACAACCTGACTGCGCTAAATAGACGAGCAAAGATAAACTAAGATGGTTGAAGTTCACTTAAGTTCACGCTTGGCATCAGTTACTGAGGACAGAACAATGGATGAAAGCTCTTAATGCGAACAGATCGTAACCCTCCAATAATATATGCTGAAATATTACATACTCAAACAGAAGGCCTCCGGGAAGGTAATTTATCTATTTCGTACACACATGCACACACATACAGACACATGCACACATACATATAAACTCATATCCTCCTCTCCCGCAGAGGTCCCCTTACTGATGACTAATCTGTCTGGAGGGATCACTTCATTTTTCATCAGAACATTATGCTGGTGCAAATGAAGGGGACATCCATTCTGCACTGTTGTTTGTTACAGAGCAAAAGAGAGACGCAGAGAAGGAGAATGGTAGAAAGAGATATATGGAGACAGAGATGAGAAAAAGGACAGAGAAGATATGTGCATGTGTATGACAGAAAAGAAGATGTATGCGTGCATAGACGAATAAAATGAGCCAAAGTAAAGGGTACTGTGTGAGAAACGGTGTGTGGCAATGTCAATCTGTCTGTGCATGTGAGTACATCTGCTTGTGTGTCCATGTTTGTGTATGTATTGGTCAATTGAAGGCGACACTGACAATGAGACAAAGAGGTCGATAGGGGAAATTGGGCAGAATATTAAACTCTCAGGTAGCCCACACTAATGAAGTGTGCTCTCACATGCATGCACACATATACACACCCATTAATACTACCGGTCTCAGAACATTGAACTGACTCATACTGTCTGTAACCCTGGACTTATTAAACTAACTCTATTTGAACAGATGAACCCTGAATATAAAGTGGCTCACGAGCAAAGACTAATATTCTTACTGATTTTTGTGCCTTTGCATGGACACCTGGTCACAGCATCAAGTAAATTAAATGTAAACACACAGGCTTAGACACACACACATAGCAATCCCCTCCCAATTCATCCACATTGCACTCATATGTTGACCAGTAATAGGACAGCACTACTGGGTGTCAGATTATATGATAGAAGGTCAATATGTCACAAATTTATTTGGATCTCCATTAATGTCAGGTCAAAAAGTGTGTGTATAAAAAATGTATTCATATTTTTAACTGTGAAGGACTTAATGTTTCATCCTCTGTGATACAGTGCTATGGAAGTCATCATTAGATGCAGGATATAAACAATGAAAATGCTGAACATTGCTCATTTTCAGACTACAAGTTTCTCTGGATGCAAATCAACCGTTGTTGGGACTTTTCTGCCTACCAATCCATCAAGCTAATGTCCCACTAAATCAGCAGCTAATGTCTCAGACTCACACAATCTGCTCTTTTACAATGGGCCATTTCACTGCACTGACAGGGTGGAGAAAATGAGAGAAGATGATGAAAAAAAATACAGCAAGATAGATTGAAAAGAGGAAAAAAAAAAATCAAGAGAAAAGATAGAAAGATATGATGATATTAGCACCATCCCACAGGATATGCTACAGGTTATATGAAAATACACTAACTGTGATGTTCATTGTTCACACTAGTCTTAAAAATAACTTGTACATCTACTTGTGCTGATACTGACATACGTCCAGCAATAAGACATCTGTAGCATGAATTATGGTGTAATGATTTACAAATAAACTGACTACAAAACCTGACATGTCTCAAAGTGCTGATCGAGTGGCTACCGGTAACTACACTTCCCTGGTGTAAAATATATCCTTTTAAAACGAATAATTCATCACTTTTTGGAAATATACTTACCAAAATGTAACAGCTCAATCCAGTTCAGCCAATGATATGATATTAAGTTGTAGTTAATGTTTCTTTTTTTTTTTTTAATACATAATTACATGATTATATTTGATGTGTCATGGAAAAGCAATACTTTGTTTTACATGTCACATGCAAAAGCACAATGTACAGTAAAAGCAATGAAATGAGGGTTGGACTAAGCAGCAGGGATGATTGTGGAAAACTGCAAATAAGCAGGGAATATTACAATATTCAGAATTACTGAATATGATCCCAAACCCAAAACTTATTTCCTTTTTTTCCAGGGGTGAGGTGAGAAGAAAAGATCAATATCAATCTCATGTGTGGAAGAGGCTTAAGGCAGGAGGTGATGTTTAGCTTAGTTTATCATAAAGACAGGAAACGCAAAACTATAAATAAAATTAAATAGACATCACACAATAATGTATGTATCTTATGAAGTGAGATACAGGAGCTTTGTTAAAAATGAGTTCTGACAGCAAAGGCTCTGTCTCCTTTTGTTTTCAACCTAGACCTCGGAATGACCAGTAATGCACTACCAGAGTATCTCAGACTGCATCCTGGCTCATGGGTGATAAAGGCTCAGTAACATAAGGAGGGGGACACCAAAGTCTGGTCTCAGAAGCAATTGAAAGAATTTTTAAAATAAATGCGCAGTTAGTTCAGTATTTTGAACTAACTGCAGGAGGTGGATTGATTTCTGACTCACACAGGTATATAGGGAGTTAAAGACATATAGGCAGGAGGAAATAAAAGCATCTGGAGTTTCCCTAGCTCTATGAAATAAAAGACTTAAACTTGGCTATATATCTCAAGAGAAAAATTATTTCAAAAAAATATGACTGCAAAACTTTATGGACTTTATGTAATTTGTTAATTTACCTAGATTTGAGTATGATGACCTCAGAGGAAGTTATCTGCATCCAGTATTTTATTTCAGTATGACACTTGAGGGTTGCTATGTTGGCCTCAGGTCAAACGAGAAAAAAGAGCAAATTGTCATCGGCATAACAGTGAATATGGACTTTATATTTGCGTATGATGTCACTGAGAACCCTCTCAGCATTCAAGTATAAGCTAACCACACCCTAATTCCATAGCTCTGTGCTGTATAAATAAAAGTCATGTTACCTGTTTCTCTCATTAAGAAACAAGTTAAAAATGAAATACAATTGCAGTCAACATGCATGAACCCTGCCACATTATATGTACACCTGAACAACAATGGTCATTTTTTAAATTTTATTTTTAAATAAAAGTATGATAAATTAATTATCTATTATAATCACTGCCTTTTGTGTTGTGTGTTGACAGACAAGTTTCACAATATGTAACACCAATATAATATAAGTTATGTTGCATCATAAGACCTTAGGTTAATGAAATAGAGGACTTAAATGATTTGACCTGAAGCCTTGGTGACATGGTGAAAATGTGTAATAAACCTATATCTTGATTTTGACAGTGGTCAGTTTTTGAGAAATGAAGTTGCTGAAACATGACAGACTTGAAGTGGACTGAACTGTCTGAACACAAAGATGAGGGAATGACAGAAGTTGAAAAAAAAAAAAAAAAAGGACAGAAAGAGAATCAAATATTAGAAACAAAGTGAGGAAAAGACAGCTTAGATAACCGCATGTTTTTGCAATAAGCTCTTAATGATTATATTTAAAAAAAAAGCTTGTTTCCTTCTCTCGTTTAATCGGTGTGAGCCAGACGGCGGAGTGATAGTGCCTTCTGCCTCTCGTATTATCAGGAAGCAGGGTGAGTCAATGGAGTGTGACCACATTGCCACATAAATAAGGAATATAGGTGGGGGAATTGGGGGGGTGGGGGGGGGTGATGGAGAGATGAGTAGAGGAAGGAGATGGAAGTAAACTTTCCCCTGGTATTCTTTCCTTGATAATGGAAAACAAGTCCCCTATCACAACAGCGGTGTAAGCTTAATACGGCTGCCTTGGACTAAGCTGGGGGCGGCTTTGGAACAAAACAACAAAGAAGGAGAAAGGCAGAAAAATGTAACTGGTTTGATTTGTCATTGTCACCCCAACCTCTCCCCTCTCCATCCCTCTCCCTCCCTGAAACTGAGAGAACGCAGGTATATTGGCAGGCAGGTCTGTGTGCCAGCGATAACAATGTTGGCTTTGTTCCCCGCTCGAATTGGACAAGTGCTTCCAGCCGCCACCCAACACAACAATTAAACAAGCCCAATGTTCAACGCTGCGTTTTCGACATACTGCAATCTGGCGGCGGTTTTCTCTGTAAATCTATGAGGGTTTCAACGCAGCTGATGCTGGAGGCAGCACTGTGCTCGCTGATAGCAGCAAATCTGTTCCAACTGACAGCTACACCTGTTGCACACTAAGCTCTGTTTATTGTCTTCAGTTATTTTTCTAAACACATCCACATGCAACCTAATGAATACCCAGCAAACATATAACTGCACCATCTAACACACACAAACCAGCAGAGACACACACACACACACACACACACACACACACACACACACACACACACACACACACACACACACACACCCCGTCTTCATCAGGCCAGACCAATGGACTGTGTCATATCTGCCGAAGTGTATTCATGTGAGAAAATGGCTCATCCAGACCACACAGGACACAATGCATTAACAACCCCTCAATCCACACCTGGTTTAGTGGAAGTTACCTTTCCTTTTACTTTGTGAGTAAAACAAGACATAAAAATAAAAACAGCTTACTTTGGGCAAAGCTGTGATTTACATTTTAGTGTGAAGTAAATCCAGTGCCAGTCAAATCCTGACCCAAAGCTGTGATTTGTCTTGTTAGTTTTCTTCTCTACTGTTCCCAGAAATGCCCATATGAAATTAATATCAGTTTGACATTATTGAATACTTTTATGGTTATTTTGACTTAAGTACCATAAACAACAAACACTTTCTGCACTATACAGTTGTATAAACACCGAGCAGCAACCTCCAAGGCTGAAAAATTAGGACAACACTAAAGTGCCAAAAAGTTCAGTTCCACCAATGGCCACGCGAGGCTGGCTGCAAAAGTGAGTCAATCCTCAGACTGCCATGTTAAAATGTCCAACTTTACAGCAGAAATAAACATGTTAATAAAAAAAATAAATATATATATATATATATATATATATTTGTTGTGACTGCAAGGGGTTAATTTTTGTATAACTCATTGTTGAAATTTTCTAAATGAATTTATAAGTACATATTTGAGGCTGTGTCATTTTGAGTGACAGGTGGGTAAACGTATGCCTGCACAGTTATTAAACCGGCATGGACCAAAGTCTCAGCTCCACACACTCCCCACCTCTTTACCCATCTCTGCATTCGCTGCAGTCAGGCACTGCTAACATGGCAACAGTAGCACAGCCCACGCTCAGCTTCAAACTGCTCTTCAGAAACCTATGAGTCACGTCACAGATGCTATGTCCATTTTTATGTACATATATTTTATGTACATTTTAATGTTTTATGTAGATTATAATAAAAGCTCTGTATTTGGTAAATACTATATTTAATGAGAGAATAAAAACATGTTATTTTTTCTATCCTGAAA
Organism: Rachycentron canadum; assembly: GCA_038496675.1. Taxonomy (NCBI): domain Eukaryota; kingdom Metazoa; phylum Chordata; class Actinopteri; order Carangiformes; family Rachycentridae; genus Rachycentron; species Rachycentron canadum. The sequence continues at coordinate 24,371,662 of CM076648.1, read as the reverse complement.
CAACTCTGGGGCACAAGTTGTGTACCTATGATGTGGCAATGGCATCTTTGTTGCTTGGTGCTTCTAGCAACAAGAGCTTGTTGCTATCTCAGTCCTGTGATTGACTTCTGCATGTTTTTTTTATATCTGCACTTTGCTGTGACTAAATTTGGACTCAGTTTGCGACTTGTTTACAGTTATAAACCCTGCAACTCTTTAATATGCAGCAGTCGGTCACCACCAACTCATAACTTTTTACACACGATCCAGGATTTGTAAGTGAAGGTGGTGTAGGGTTGCACCAGAGAGAACAAGTGTTCGTGTTGTGAAACTGCAGCACGTTGTGGTGTGAACTACTCTGTTTTCTCTAATCACTTCGATGTCATAGGTGGATTAGTCCTGTCAAGCTCCAAGCAGGAATGTGTTGTCTTTTTTTTTAACCATATACAGTCTGGACACAGATCATTTGTCTTAAGAAAACCAGTCTACAAATACTAATGAACTATAAAGGTCCTTCTAAGAGCATATTACGACTGGTTTGCTGTAATGAGTTGTACATTCCTGTAACCTCAGAAAGAGCAACTGAATAAAGAGCAGCCAATGTCCACGGTGGCAAAACGAGCCCTGATCCTAAGGGACAGCATCCTGAGCTGTATTACCAGAATCTAACAGCCGCGCACAGCCAGAGGCAACACACGATCCAGCCTTCTGCACACTAAACCCAATTCGATCTGATTAGAAGAAGTAGCGCATCTGTCCCAGTCCCTCTTTTGCTCTCTGGCTCTGCTTATATTGATTTTTACTGTGAAATAAAAAAAGAATGAATCTATTTTGTCATCATGGAGCAAAATAAACACAAAAGAAACACTATATTTATTTTTTTGGTTTGTGATCAACAATGACTTTCCATATTTTGCTTTGAAAACCACAGTCTACCTGGGCTACATTCATAGTAGTACCCAAATATAAAACACCTGCAGGTTTTACATAATGTCAAGTTACTGCTTCTTTTGTTTGTCCATATTAACTTCTTTTCCTCTTGTGGAGGCTTGTCAAACTGATGTGAACACAGACCATCCTCACAGCAGACACTTTGACTCATCACATACAGGTGTAGCAAATAAGATAAATAACGGCTGCATTCACTTTAGCTGCTGCAGTGCCAGGACCCTGCTACTGTGCATGTTGGCTCTCTGGCATTGCTTACTGGCGGTAACTAGGCGGAATGAAACCATCATTAATATCATTAGTTACACATATAATGTTTGTTAAATGACAAATAAAGACCTGTGTCAGACAAAGGTCTATCATTAGACAGGCAGATCTCCATTTGTAGTGAGTCACTGCAGCAACAGCTCTGACAGCAATTTGCTTACATTTTAGATTTTTAGTTCTAACGTTAAGCAACATCAAGCATTTTCCAAAAGAAATGTTTCACACCAAAGTAAAATAAACAAAAATCACCTCTTTAGTAAAGCTGGTTTCTCTTTGGTAATATCCAAAGCGGTGATCTTAGTGGCCTCAGACCTCGAGGACACTATACTGTATGTGTTTGGTTGTGTGGCAGTGAGGTGGAGTTTCTTTGTGTGCCCTGGGAGCCAGTACTTGCTGATTCAGTGCTGCACTCACAGCTGCTGGTAATTTAGTAATCACTACTAATGTGTATTTACCTAACCCGTAGTCAGGCTCCAGTCTCTTTTACTGCATCATCATTTGTAAATCTACCTACGTCTGTGGTTTGTGTCCTTCCTAAGGTTTTCTTTACTACTAGCTGCAAACTAGTGATTTGCCACAAACGTTGGTGAATGTTGGCACAAGTTTAATTATTTATCATTGTTATTATTTTTGTTGATTTTGAGTTAAGTGTCTGCCAAAATATGCCAACCATTTTCCCCGTACTTATTTTACACCTCGGCTCAATTGTGTCATGCTTTTTGTCCGGTACTCAACAGTTACATGTGGTAGTTAGTATGTATAAATATTAAGGTACAACAACATACTAGTTGGTCGAGATAGTCATTTTAGTGATATAGATATTGCAATATAGTAAACATTAACACTGTCCTAGCTTAAATCAGGTGGATATGAATCACCTGTGTATGCATGTGATACCATGGGATCTCCTCTGTCAATATTAGGTGCAACGTTGGTTATGTCCAAAGTCACTCACTCATTTACTCGTCCCTACTCACTATCCAGAGACTTCTGTGTAGAGGACTAAAGCATGAGCTCATCAGTAAATTTTTAAACACTCTCAGAAACTTGGGTAATTTTCTCTGCACTGTTTTTCTGTCTTTCCCCATGATCACAATGCACGGTGGTCTACATATGCTTGGTTCATGACCATTGGCTGTACACTGCTTTTCATGACGCATTGTGGAATACTTTGAGTCCACCATATACGGAGTAGTAATTCTCACTGCGCACTACGAAATGGCAAACACCCTTATAGTCCATTATATAGTGAGCGCAGTGAGTGATGTTCATGCTCTCTCCTTACACTACTGTTGAAAAATCCCTGGCCAATCAGGAGATGAGCCTCTAAAACAGCACCACCCACACAATCCCTCACTGGCTTCCCACTGTCAAACACTGCCAGCTGTACTCAGTGCAGTGTCAGGTCAAGCAGGAGCTTTACATTTGCATTAAATGAAATTCAGGTTGGTGCATGCTGGGTAACCTTGCTTTTATCTTGCCAGTTCCTTTCTAAACAATACTCTATGTCTGCAAAATGTAATCACACAGTCTTTACAGTGGCATACATTAGCTAAACAGTACGGTCACAGGTGGGGCTCTTGTTTTTGGAGAGAGAAATGATCAGTTGCTGGAACTGTTTTTCTGTCTAACCTACATTGTCTGAAGTGACACATATTGTACTTGGTAAAACTGTTGGTTTGGTGATTAGACCATAGATAGATGTCAATAGCAAACGTGTACTTACCCGCACTGTAGTAGCGGTCCAGCTTCTCCCATAGGGGCTCATCCTCACACTGAAGGTTGGACAGCTTAAGAGGTTCATAGATGGAACCTGGAGAAGAAAACAACTGTAAGATACAGTAGGTCATGCACTCTTAATAGTAACCAGTGTTACTCTTTCAAACATTGACCTACAACATCTTTTTTCAAAATTGATGTATCAGTTGTCAATGGATCCTTAAAAAAACATAAAATGTTATTTCTTAAGGACGGGAGAAAAGTTAAATCGATACTCCATTGTTTTCATCTTTAAATTTTATGGTGATTCCTAAGACTTTTCTTGACAGTTTTGCATCTCATATTCCAATATGTAGATGAAAAGGTGTCTGCAGTTATAGCTTGTGGATACATTTCTTTCATCAAATATTACTGGCTGCAATGAAAATAACAGAAAATAACCACCAGGGTACATATATAACAAAAAACAATAGAAACATGCCATCAGTAAATTTGTTTTTTCACTGCAACACATCTCAAAGGGCTCAACACACAAAACAATATTCAGGCCAAGAGCTAAAAATTCAAATTGTAATATGTGACTTTCCACCAGATATTTTCCTCAGAGCCGAGAGAAAGCAGGAGTTTGAGGGAAACCCCCATCTGTTAGACTTTCTCTATTCTCAGACACTTTAAACTTTGCTGAGATTTGCATTTTAATAGGTTCGACCTTCGGTCAATACCACAGGTACTGAAAAATTCACATTCTGACTGAAATTAGCATAATTTCCATCAGCTTAAAAATTGCAGGGGACAAAGCCAATTCATCTCTTTTTAAAGATAATACAAAAAAGAGCATAGAGGAAGTCCAATATTACAATTTTAATTTCTAACAAGAGATCAGACAAATCTGGACTGTTGGTGTTTGGTAGGTTTTAAACAGTCCCATGACTAACTTCAGTCATACAGACCTCAAACACTCTTAGACGCAGTAAGCTATATGACTTAATTAACATTATAAATGTATTTTGTGTCATTTTTTTTTGTAATAGCTAAACCAACATTAAACACACTGTATCAACAATATAAACTTATAGTAAATTAATTAAATATATAATATTACAATATTTTTCTGTCGTGATTTCAGCTGGTTGCCTTATGATCAGGAAAAAAGTAACCAAATGAAATGATATTTCAAAATAAATATGTCAACTTCACTAAATATTTTTTAAAGACTATGATAAATGGATGAATAATGAGCATATTTGTGATTTCCTTGCGATCTTCTATGCGAACCATGGTTCTCTGTGTATGGCTGAATCAATTGTTTTCCTCAGTTCTGTTGCTACTACTTACCGTGCCTGAGAACTTTCCGACGAGGCTGGGCAATCGCAGCCACTGAACCGGCCATTCTCAAAAGGTGAAATTAAGGCCAAGCGTCTCTCTCAGCTAAATCACAAATCTACAGCAATTCACAGGAAGGAGTTAGTAGCACAGAGTTAGATTTTAGACATGCATGAATCAACAATGAATTACACCCTGGGATGATAATGATCATGAGCAACATGCAAAACAATTATAATGTATTGTATTTGCTTTTGACTGAGAGTTATATTAACCCTTGAGAGATATAGAGTGATAGTAAAGTATACTATTAATCATTATATGATGGTAATGTAATTTTTAAAAAAATGACATGATAACTAAATGCAACTAAATTAGGACAGTGCTTGACTAGTTGTTGCCCACATTGCTACATAATATCCTACAGAATGCTGTGTTAATGCAGCTGTCAATTGAAAACTAAGAGAACAGACACAAGTAATTACATTTAATCAATAAAAAATTCAGAATTTTTGCTTTAAGATCAGGATGTTTTCCTTTCATTTTCTGTGCATGCTGCCTATTACCAGATACAGAATTTATTAGCAGCGGCAGCAGTTTGTATGGCACCACTTGGTGATTAATGGGGGGACAGTGTTATGAAATCTATATTTAGACTTCATACCAGAAGATTATTACTACAGAAAGTACACTTTGGATATCTGGTAAAGTTTAGAGCGACATAATTATATGGATTCGTATAGTGTTGGATAGTGTTAGAAAGACACATTTATTGTGTTTCTTCTCTCTCTGCTGTATCATGATGTTGAATTAATGAAGCTAAATAACATTTATTGTGATGCCTTAACCCCTTGACTGTATAACATTATACTTGGATCATAGCAGATACCTTATACCGGTGCAAGGCAAGAACAGCACAGCTTTCACAGGGCCTCACACCTCATGCTGCGCACACAGTACAGTTGACTGTGTGTGAATGATAACAGCTAAAGGAGACCTGTTGAGCAGCTCTTAAAATAGCTCCTGCACATTTACACCTCTGACCTTTCATGCTTGTACCGTCACTGCAGTTGACTGATTAAATGGACACGTTAAGGCACATTTAGCCCGGTATTCGGAAGCTTTAAAAACAGACACTTTCACACAAGCCCTGGCACAAAAGACACCGGAGAGCCACACTGAAGGATGTCATGCAAAGTAACGAGTCAGACCTGATCTTTTTGATCGGGCTTTGAATTCCAGGAGTTTCCAACCGACATCTGCCAGGCTCGCCATGTTTACACAGCCTCAAAATTGCCAGAACGTTTAAGGATTTCCGGCATCACCCTTTAAAATAAAACAAAGGCGTTATAGCTGCAATTAGACACAATAAATGTGAAAGTTTGACGCGATCTTTCGGCAACTAATTCATTATTGTTTCGGAAAGGTTTCGCGTCATATGCGATAATATTACGTTTTATGTGGGTTATAGGTGTTGGTCTTACCTACATTCCGGGTTTGACAAATGTTCCGCGTTTATTCTGAAAGTAAATTTTCCTTATTTTCCGACTTCGCTCGAGCTCACTCTCTTTAGCTTGATGCAACAGTCAACTGTCAAACTTTACGGGAGCACGACACTAACGTAAACAAGGAAACGCTAATATTACCATTGTAACAAATGTTTAGTCTCATTTCAGTGCATTATCTCCGCGTCTTACCGATTAAATTAAAATATCAGAGCCGTTGTCTAAATTTTAAATTTATATTCAACACAATGCGTCATTAATTTTTTTAAAGCTGCCGTTTCACCCTGTCGTAAAGCGGAGTGCCGTATTGCAGTTCGTGTTGTTGTGAGGAGCTGAACTAACAGAAGGATGTGGATATTCAAATTGAACATTTTGGCATTTTTGTTACTTTTTGTGGGACGATATAACACGTTTGCTCTTCAAGATGTAACCGCCGACCTTTTTGGTGCCGAAAATTACGGGACGGTGGCAGCGTTTGGAGATTTTAACTCGGATAAACAGACAGACATCTTCATGATCAGAGGACGTATGTTAATGCTTCAGTACTTTCTGTGGTGTTGGCTAATTAACAAATTACCTATGTTGTACGACTAAGTTGTAACATGTCGCGATAAAATTGCTGACATTGTATAAAAATTACATACATATTACATATTCCAACATTACCGCCATAATTCAACTAATAATGTGTGTTTAACTTATCATGCAGTGCTCCAAGCTCTTTCCTATGTCATTGTGAAACCAGTGCGCGGCTACGGTGGAGATCGACCAAGCTTAAATGAATATAAATGCCTATTTTAATTTCTTACTGTTTCAGAGTCGGAACTGCTGATATTCTTGGCTGACTCGAAGCCACCTTACTTCAAACCCAAAGTCCAAATCTCCAAACAAGTTTTGCCAAGGTAAATGTGACTTTCTTTTCACTTATATGTGTAATTCCAATTAACATACGCTGTGTAACATGTCAGGTCCTATTTCCCCTTTGTTCGGCTGTACTGAGGAAGGGACTGACGTTTCAGGATGGTCATGTGTTTACTCTGTAGGAGGGGATGTTTTACATTACAGCAGAGAACAGGCAGTAGCACCATGTCACCGACTCTCATATTAATGGACAGTCTCCACTCGCTTTCAGGGACACCAGCATCACCAGTGTGGTTCCTGGAGATTATGATGGAGACTCTCAGATGGATGTCCTGCTTACTGCTCAGATCAACGCCAAGCCAGAAACAGCTGTTTTCATCTTTTGGGGCAACAACCAGACTATAGGTACAGCTCCAACAAGGATGGGGTGCTGAGGGTGGGTGGAGGTCAGAGAACACAGATGAGTGATTTAGCTCACTCTTTTAAGCACATCTGATTTGATTGGTCCCAGCATTCTCATTGTTGTTAGTTTTTTGAATAGATAACAATCTGTTTGTGGGACTGCTATTGATCAGAGGGAAATGTGCAGTGGAAGAAAGCTGAGTTGATCATTTTCACAACAGACTTTATGACTTAACAAACACAGGTGTAATTGACTGTATTGTAATGCAAAAACTGCTGGAATGGAGTCATTGTATTATTCGTTCCACTATTTCCTATAATTTGTGCTGCTTGTTGTGGGGAATGTTTATGAATCTGATTCATGCCATAAACATAAAACCAAGGGTGAGACAGACAAAGCTTTTAAGGTGAAGGAAAGAAAATCTGCTGTTGCTCATGAAGCAAACCTGCCAGTCAAATTAAAGAAGCCTTGTCACCTTGAGCCTTTTGTGTATTAAACTCTTGCAAGGTAAGTTAAGTGTTAATTTAGGCTGGTAGTTCATAAGCACAAGTCTTTCTCATTGTCTATACGATACCCCTCTTTCTTCCCATTGGCCTTTTTCAGAGAAGATACTATGGGTTGTCACATTAGGAAAAGCACTTGCATTAATATTGAATCCCACCAGTAATGGCTGACTTCCATTTAGCTGTTTCACTTTCAGGACCTTGGTATTGTTACAGACTGTGTGTACTGTCTGACCTGTTATCATTCAATTCAGAACAATGACCATAACTTAGGAAACTATAAAATGACTTTACATTCTTTAATATATTAATACTATAAGAGGCAGCTGTGGCTCAGGAGGTAGAGCAGGTCTTTCACTAATTAGAAGGTCAGTGGTACGATCGCCGACTCCTGCAGTCCCTGTGTCTAAGTGTCCTTGGGCAAGATACTGAGCCCTAATTTGCCTGTGATGCCTGTTCCATGAGTGTATGAGTGAGGGTATGTATGTTAGAAGCGCTATATGAGCACTAGTAGTACAGTAGCAATATGAGTAGAAGTAGAAGGTGCTGTATGAATGTGTGTGTGTGTATGATGGGTGAATGTGGCTTCCATTGTAAAGCACTTTGAGTGGTTGATAAAACTAGAAAAGCGCAACATAACTTCAGTCCATATAACATTTACCATTTATAATGTGGGGTACAGTGATATATTGTTTTAGATCTTTACTGTTTGGCCTGATTTAACCAGCCCACTGATTTGTTTTTGTCGGACCAAGCACAACTCAGGGTCTTTTGACTTCTGTTCATCTTCTGCAGATATGGGTGGTCAGCTGAGGCTGAACAAGACCTTTGCAGATCAACCTCTTGTTATGGAGTAAGTATCCACCTGAATGGTGTTCACATAAACTCTAGATGTTTGTCTGATGATAATAAATAAAAGTATCGATCTCTATGTTTAGTTTTGTTAAATTTGTTTCCAATAAAACATTTGCAGATGCAGTCTAGTATACACAAGCCCTGACTATAGCCTTAAAAATGACCATAGAGGTGGATCCATACCTGTCAACAAAAATAAAATATTTAGTACAGTGCTGTAGCTTAGTTTGTAAATAGTGTATCTGATAAATTGTTGACTTAGTTATCAAATTTTAATGAAAAAAAAAAAACTCCCACAGTTTCAACGGGGACATGATCCCAGATATTTTTGGAATCACAGATGACAACGAGAAATCCACTGAGGTCTGCTATCTCACCAACAGGTAATGTAATTCTCTAACTCACTCGCAGTTTGCCATGTTTATTTCTATGGCTGTCATTGTTTCTAACCCTAACCCTAACCCTTTCCTTCAGGATCCCAGTATGGCGGAATGCACTGAGTTCACCTGTCACGATGCGCATCCCGCATTCTAACGCTTTCATTGACCTCAACAAGGACTTCACTGCAGGTAAGTCAGTGATATTTAACTAATGTCCTACAATGAAAAACGTAAAATTTATTAACTGTATTCAAAGCAAACAGCATACCCTTATGTGGAAAATTAAATCTTTGCATTTCAACAAATGCACATACATTTAAAATTTTAAAGTACTAGTAGTAGATCTACAAGTAGATTTCACAGTCCATGTGGCCATTTAACCTGCTGAATCTGTGGTTTGTGTAGGACGATAATTACTGAATTGGAATCAGGTAAATTGAAAGTTAAACTTGGGGTCATGTAACACTCACAGATCAATTTTCTTTCTATTTATTTTTTTCTCACTCTTGAGTAAAGTGGCACTTCTGCATGATGATATGTAACAAATTAACATAAAAAATGAGTCAGAAAGAGAAATAAGTCAGATTTTGTGTTTCCGATATCAGAGTATTTTTAAATGTTTCATATCATTTCCTCAAGTTGACCAGTGAAATTGTAACTCAGGTCCAGGTCTTTGTTAAGCTGTTGATATTTCTCACCTCATTGAAAGACCTTAAATCTCCCAATATAATCAGTTTCTGGGGATGTAGTGAGTGTACTATAATTGAAAAGATTGAATCATTTTTTTTATTACTATTCCCTTGGCTCATAAATTTTACAGTACAATCACAGGAAATACATCTCCAGTCAGTCCCCACCCTGTGCCGTGCGTCCAACATTCACTACTGCTCATCGTGTCATGTACCATAGATTCACTACAACTGTGACCTAAATCCCTCCCACGTTCTTTTATTTTCTGGCTTAGCCTTCCACTATGGGCTTTCAATGTTTCCCTTCATGGATCAATAAGTATTAATGTGTTAGGAGAGAACCAAGTACAAAACACAATTGAGTCCTGGACTTCGATACAAGAAGCTGAAATGGAACAAAGAACAGTCGTTGCTGAAATGCAGTTTTTTTTCTGCACATTTAATTAGTTGCTGCTCCCTGTGTAATGGATTGTACACATTTGGTATTTGTGATCATGTATGTATATCATATCATATCATATCAATATCATATCAACGTACAACTTGAAACTACAACACCATTGTAAAATATGATATACTGCATTTTTAAAAATATCACACCATCCAGCTTTACAGTAGTGCAGTACCAGTACTAAACATGAAATGTGCTCCTGTCCACACTCACAGAAGCAATCACACGGTTCAGTATTCACATACTAGACAGCTGGATGGATGAGCACATACTGAAATAGTTTGAGAAACAGTGGTAACTAATAAAACATTGAAATGACATTAACACCAGGAATGAATCAAACATTGTTGCATCAAAGTAGACTAACCCATACTAGTTGCTCAGCTCTTTTCTATTATATGAACTAAATGATGTCAACCTGAAGCTTCTCATAATGTGAACTTCTCAGAACTTGTGAGGCTTTGGTTCTAGGGTTTGCCCTGAGCTTCTGCTGTGTTTTACAAACCAGAACAGTTTGAATATACATCACTGCCAAGGTTTTATGTCCTTGGAGTGGGTCAAGTTGCTGGTCCTGCTCTGTCACTGGTCTGTAATGTCAAATTAACACACTTCCTGAATCTCCCCTGAATCAGAAAATGGGAAGATTTCAGCTGAAGAACAAAAACTCAGTTAATGATGTGAAAACAGCCTGGTCACTTGTTTCCTGTTTGGTCATGATTTTACACTCCCTGCTCACTTGTCCTGATATACAATGCCATTTATTACAGCTTGTTATTTATCGAAATTAAGTTAGGTAATTTAGTTAGGTTATTTTAAAACTTAAAAACTACTAATCAGTAAAAAAAAAAAAATATATGTGTGTGTAATATTAAAACACAATTTTCAGTCCAAACACAGTTGTAGTTATACAAATTATTGTTTTTTTTATTTATTTAGTTAAGGTTTGCTTTATCATTAGCACCTCAATTTCAGTTTATTAACAAGTTTCTCCAAATATTTCTATTTCTTGAGGCATTTTCTGAGCTGTCAGCAACAAATTACAGTGATGAATGTCCTTTTAGCTGACAACAGAACGTCTAGGTGCAATGAAGACAGATTGTATGTTATCTGCTTCTTTTCTGCAGTGAAAAATGTATAAAGAAAAGAAAATTCAGATTCTGCCTGATTTATAAATTCTTTTCCTGCCCCCTTGCTTCTCAAGTTTCTCCTCAGAAAACTCTAGGAACAAGATAAAAGACCAAAACATATATTTAATGCCAATGCCAAATTTAATGTCAATTTTCAGGTTGACTAAGAGAGAATGGAATAGCCATTTTCTTCACCAGTGAATGGAGAAATCACCCCGTTCTTGTTTTACAGCATCTCACTCCTGTACTGCCCAGTAAGTGTAGAGCTGTCACTTAGACTTATAGGAGGATTTTTTTTCCCTTTGGAAACTAATCCTCGTGTTTAAGGTAATCAGAGAGGATTTAGTCATGTCATACTCACTGCAGGTATCTTTTTGTGCCATGTGGTTTTATTCCCAGGGCTGTCACAGTTTAACCAGAGTAGATTTTAATTCATATTTAATCTGTTTAGGGATTAGCAGAGTGTCAATAAACTTGCACTTGTTGTTGTAGACTAGAAGCAGGGGTTTTGGGGTTTGTTTTAAAACATGTTAGATTGTGTTTTGCAGTACTGGTTTGTACTGCTTTTATCAAGTGTACAACAACTCATCAGTCAGAGTGATGGCCAGCACATTAGCTTTCTTATCTCAATGCACAGCCAGTGTCTGCTTTAGGAAATCACCTCTTACTTCTACCATCTGTAGAGACACAACACACAAACTCACACAAGCACATAAGGACAGTGATGAATAAATCTTTGTGACTTAAGTGCTGAGCTGCATTCAGTTTGCTGTGGGTGAATGTGCTTCAACAGAGTGTGTGGAGGTGATCCTGCTGTGCATCTGGTGGATGTCAGACCCTGGCTGCCACTGTCTGTGGGGGCATGCAGATGGAAAGAGAAGAGAAAAATAGGCAGTCACTGAGGAAGAAATAAAGATGAGTGGGAGAGGATGAATGAAAGAAAGGGGTGGAAAGATAAAGGACAGAGGAAGTGTGGGAGACGTATGAGCAAGGCATTGGGTGAGTCTTTAGCACAGCTCAGTGTCTGAGGTGACCACCTGCTCCTCTAAGCGATACCGGCTGGAGCATCACTGTGTGGCTTAAGCAGGGAGTGACAATCTGGGTCCTGCTAGTTATCCAGTTTAAGATTTAGAGCCGGAAGTTTATTGTGATGGAACTGATCAGCTGCCACTGACGTTTTTAAAGATTCATGTTTCACCACAGCCAAATATACTTGTATATTTGTATATAATTGTTGTTGGGCGTAAATGTTTTCTACATGCCTCTTACAAACCACCGTAGAGACTTCAGTCAGTTCCTCAGTCTCAACTAAAACTACCCACTCTAAGCTTCCTATGGTTATACTAACCACATTTATTTTTATTATTTTTTAATGCACCAGTTGTAGCTACAGCAGGTGTTCTTAATAAACTGGCAACCTTGTATATTTGAACAACACTTAGAAGGAAAGGTCTCTATATTATAGTGCAACTGTTCACAACAAACTTCAGCAATTTATCATTTTCCCTCTGGCTGTGAAGTCTCCAGTGTTTGTCACTGTTTTGGCTGAAATTACACTGCATATGAGCCACATAGTTTTAAATAGCTTATAGTGATTAAATATGCCTTAAGACTGTGTAATATTAATGAGTATATGAGGGTATGAATGCACATTAATCTTAATCTATTCTCATTAAGACAAACAGAATTGAATGAAATGCTAATTACATAAACAAGGAAGAATTTGAAAGTTTAAAAAAAACCCTCAAAAATATCTGGCAGATACATATGGAACAAAATGTTTCTATGTGTCTCTGTCATGATAATAATGATAATCCTTGGAGTGATGGTCAAATAACAGGTCTAAATGAAGCGGATCTTGATGAATAGATCCACTAGTCAATGCAGAATCACAGGATAATGTAGAGAACTATGCAAGAGCACAAGGTAGACACAAAACAATTCTAAGTCATATTTACAATGAGAATCCGATAAATAGAGTTAGTCCCAAAATGGGACTGACTCACCTCTCATCCCTTTAAGTAGTGTTTTCATGCTGAGAAGCCCTAAGTGTCCCCACTTTCACCTGCCAGTACAGTAACACCGGCAGGTATATTGTTAGTGTGGTCCAAGGAGGATGAGGGCTGTTTCATGGCCGTGTCACGACTCCAATCTCAGTCCCCAGTGTCATAGCCATAAACAGTAGTGCATTGGCTGACCTTACCACATCAGCACTGCCAATGAAAGAAAGTCTGGAATTGTGTTCTGGCTGGTGTCAAGGCCTCATTTAGCCCGCTTATTAGACTCTCCAGCCAACCAACCTGGTGGCGACATACAGCATATGGCTCATAATCGCTTTTGTTGCTATCATCCTCCTCCAGCCAGTGTCTGTAACAGCAGAGCATTCATAACAGCTTTGTGTTCATGCAGTTTTGTTTCCCAGTTATTAACACACATGGAGGGATTTCAGGTCCCTTTTAGGAAGTTCCAGCTTATTCTATGACTTTGGTACTTCAGTAAAAAATACATACACTGTGTCAGGAAGAGTGAAAGGACAGACAGAAGAGAGGAACGGATAAAATATCATTTATATTTACAAGAAGCTTAGGCGAGCGTGGTTTGCAGTCCTTCACACAAATCAACTGGGATTTTCCTCTATAAGAGCAATAAACCAGCCTTTTAGTCCACAAGCTGGTTATTCTTAGCACCTAGAAACATGCATGTTGCCATGCAAAAACTTTTAAAACTTGTACAGTCTATTACTGTCTTTGCACCACAAAAGCAAAGACATCTTTAACAGTTGAACTGACTTTGTATATGTATTAGCTCTGTTTTGGTTACTTTTTACTACAGTGACAACGAATTAGCAGGACACCTTCTGCAGGTCAGCCAGGAAGTTCAGGTTTATTCAATAGTCACCTGATGTGAGAAGGTGCCTCAATAATCCAAAGCTTCAGTAATCATCAAAGCCAAATGACCACTAGAGATGTCCTTATTATTTGAATATACGCCAGGAATATTCACCCACATGAGAACTGTCTCTGGTATAGGATCAAGTAACCCACAGGGGCCATATCACTCCATGCCAATTCAGTAAGAGCACCGCTGGGCAGGAAGCTATCAGGAGCACGATAAGAACTAGTTTGAGGGAAAAGGTAGTAATTGCAAAGTAATTATAGATTCCATTTTGGGCAAAACATTCACAAAGACAGCAATACTGGCATAAGAATCCATTGCTAGGCAACGGGTATGGTAATGCTCAGTGCAGCATCCAATTAAACTAGCTCTGTGTCGAAGTGGCTTGTTGATTGTCTGACTAATAATGCAGTGATGGTGGGGGGAAGAGAACAGATTTGCCACCTAACAAGGGTGGCCGAGAAGAAGAATTGATTATCCAGGTATTAAGTTTACATTTGGATGGCAGAATGAGGCATTTTTAATAGCTGTTTTGGTAATCAGGGCACTATCTCAGAGGGAGCCATTCACCCACTGAGGGAGGATATTGCAGGCATTTTAAATAATTGTAATGGCAATGTTCTTTCTATAGTAACAATGATTGTAATAATGTTTTATTACTCCCCTACCCTTGTCTTTCACTGGCGCTCTCATATGTAAGCCTGCTTCACAGGTAAATTGAATGATATGCTACCATCAAAATCAATACTTCAGCATAAAGGCTCATAAATAAATCTTAATCAGACAAGGAACCCTGGTTCACTGCTGACTCATCTTCACATTACTTGATGGCATACTTGTATTGAAATCTTACAAAAGAAAGTGAGCTTAACCAATGATAGTTTCAGTACTACCTTGACCAAAAATAAGTGATTGCAGAGAAGATCTTGATTAAATGTCATCCTGTCGACTTTGTGGAATTACTATTTGTAGCAGCCTGGCAGACTTAAAAGTTAGGTTTCCCCATCTACACAAATTTAGCCACTTGGGCGAGGATTTGGAAAGCTCAGTTTTCAGTGGAGGAAGAAAACTGGCATAGTGCAGATAGAAGGCCAAAACAAAGGAGAATTAATTTGGGCTTATTTTCAAGTATCTAAACAACTGTCTTTTCAGTCTACACGTTCCAAAACAGGAAAAAATATCCCAGTGCTAAAACCTCAGTACCCACAGCCACATGTAACCTATATCTTCATTAAGAATTGAACAGTTGCGTTCACTGCTATTCCTCAGGTTTTAATTTACCCATTTTATATAGTTTTGGAGTGAGCTCACAGGCATGTTAGGAGTACCTGGTACGATGCGCTAGTCCTTTGAGGTGCGTTGTTTGTAACATCTCTGCCTCCAGGAAAGTTGGCGCAACGTCAAATGGGGAGAGACGGTGTGTTTATTTTGGTAAGCAGGAGTGTTTTTGCAGATAAATGAATAATAGGAATAAATGAGGCAGAGCATTTCTACTCTGATACCCATAGCACCATGACTATAGCCTCAGGTTGTACTGTCTCCCTGTGTTCTGTCCCAAAATAAATACATGTCTAGAAGAAAATACATGGACATGTACAAAGGGCAGTTGTTCTGAATTACTTCTATTGAATCTATTTTTGAAAGAAAAAATATTATTTTCTTTGTGTCACCCTGTCCTGTGTATTATAAAATGTGTGTTTTTAGACATGCTATGACGTCTGTGAATGGTGGTTAGTCAGTGCTTTGCTCCAGACACAAATGTCTCAACAAGTATTGAATTTGATTGAGTTAATTTTTCATGACCTTGTTGTTTTGAGACTTTCAGTTGACAAAAATCTTAAAATTTTCACATATCCAGTAAAATATCTCAACAGATGATGATGGATTGGCTCCAAATTTATTACGACATTTATAGTTCACAGAGGACTGCTTGTTTGTAAATTCTGATGGTGAATCATGATGAACATGGTAAACTTGAAACCTGTTAAACATCAGCACGTTGCATTGTGATTGTGTTTGTATACTATTCGCATTAACTTAACTACAGCCTCACACTGTTACCTTTACAAACTAAAGGCCTCTTTCCACTGTTCAAAAAACCGCTAAGACCCACCAACATCTGGGTTTGACAACAATGGAAAAAGGTACAATCTGCATTTAGACCAGATGACAGGGCAGTAGACTCAGAGCACAGGCACTGTGGACAGACCTTTCATCTGTCCAATAAGGTGCTGTTACAGCAGATACACTGCAGCTACACTGCGCTCAGGGATGACAGAGTGAGCTGCAGCCCTGGAATAAAAAACACACAATCACTAATCGAAGCGTCTCACATGGAGGCACCGACACTTTTACAGGAGCGCCAACCCGAGGATGATACGTGACAGATTCGTTTTTTATCAGGCGGCTAGCAGCTCACTCTCTCGTCACTGTGTGTGTGCTCTGTAAGTGGATGAGATGACATCGCTCCTCGCAGTTGTGTGTGTGTCCTCAGTCAGAAAAAAAAGGCAAACTTGACTGGCAGTGGAAAAGGGGTCAATTGGCTTTTATTTATGCGTTCACCCATGTTCAAAAAACCTGGTTATGCCCACTTACAGAATATATGAACCTTCAACCTCCAGAACACCTGCATGTGCTTTTTAACATATTTTACTAAAGACATAAACACAGTTGTCTTGATAAGAATCATCACCTCAGTCTGCTCTACACCAAGTGTGTTGTTACAATAGTCCTAATATGTGATGTACCTTCTGTAAATTTAATGACTTTACACAAATACAAATATACACACACAGACATATCAGTGTATTCAGTGTTAATACAATGCACGATGCTCCTGATGTTGGCACACTCCACTGATGCACGTACTGTATACACACATAATTTGTTCCACGAAATGGAAATAAGCTTTCCTAGGCTTGTTACAGTACAGTTTCATGAGCATTTTTCTATTTACACACACACATATATGAAGCATAAAAGTGTTGTGTGTGTGTGAGGGTTTGGCCATAATCCTCCCCACAGCTACTGCACCTACGTTGTTCCCTGTAATGGTTTTAGGAGATTATTTCTTCTGGGAATAGCATAGCTCCATTCTCTGCCTGTGTGTTTTGCCATGTTTGTGAATGAGCCATTTTGATAGATCAGGGTGGAAGTCACTCACTGTGGAGTAGGGCTACATATTGGCTTAGAGACGGATTTATTCTGCAGAGCCTTTCACTTTGTTACTGGCCTGGATTCTGCGTTTTATCTGAACAGTTACATGCGTGTGTGTGTGTGTGTGTGTGTGTGCGCGCGCGCCCGCCCGCCTGCCCATCAGAACGAGTATCAGGGTATAAGGTACAGTTTGTTAGTGTTTGTAGTGTTTGTGTGAGTATTGGTTGTGCATATCTGCATGTCTGCACTATCACAAGTGTGTAAGCATTATGCAATTGGGCAGGTTTGTGGCGGCTTCTGTGACATTGATAGACGGCATTCATTCATTATTGAAAGTGTTGTGACAAAGTTACCGACCCAGCCATGTTGTAGCCTCTGGGAAAAAATCTCTGGAAGAGAAAAGCATCTCTTAAGAGAATCTTTCAAACCTCTCAGCTTCTGTCAGACATTTTAACTGTCATATTTCACTGCATTAACAAGTGAAGTGTGTGTGATGGCACAGCTTACCCTGACTGTTCTCTCTCAGCCGTCAAGGCAGCAGTACAAATGTATATTTTTAAAGGTTTTCTTCTGCTCCCTCTTTCGACACTATAGTAAATCGTCTCCATGGGCTTTGGGCAAGTTTGGAAAAGCTCGTTTCACAGTCCACTGGTTCCTTGCTAGCAGAGGAACAGGGCCACATATCAATGGAGGTGGCCAGTGAAAATTTGGCTCCAACCCCACACAGTCCCGTCTGTCCCACACCTCTGAAAGGGCCACTCTGACATTGTGCATTTTGATATAAAATGAGAAACATACTGAAAGGCATGTGAAGGAGCATTACAAAAACCTATTTAACTTTTCAGCAATATGCAGATTTTATATGCAATAGTTTCATATTGCCATCACTACTGTAATACCTGTCTTGGGGAAATTACTGTGTTCAGTTACTCTTCAGAATTCTACAATAATTTAATTTAAAGATTATATTGGATTGCAACCACACCCATTTTATCATCATCACTTGTTGTATTTTAATGGTTTTAAGCTTTGCATGGACTGGTCTCCACAGCTTTGGAACCGTCTTCTTGAGGATCCCAGCCTCACAGAATCAGTAACATAGTTTAAGCCTTAACATATAGTTTTATGTGGAGGTCGGCAAAGGGCAATCTAACGTGCAAATACTAGAGACCTGCAGTAGGTGCTGTCAATATAGGCTTTCTTTCCAAGGCTGCAGGGGGACTGCTGGCTAACATGCTGTAATACAAGGTCATAGCCTCCTGTTTGTGTGCTGTAGCTCGCTACACTCACAAAATGTATATTCTCTGACTTATAATGTTTCACTTTTTGAGGTGTTTGTCTTCAGTAGTACTTTGTGACAGTTGTGTAAATTAAATTTGGCACCAGACACATTTGCTTGCTGTAATAAAAGTATATATTTTCCGTGGTTGTACTTGTCCAAGTTTTGCACAAAGCTTAAACCTACAACTCCATGTACACCTGGCATTAAAATGTACATCATGTCCCTTTCTAGTTTGTATTTTATTGTATTGGCTTGATTTTGAAGAAGAGGAGAATGCTGTTTTATACAGCTGCTTTCCTCCCCACCTCAGAACGTGGTTTGGCTGATTGGATCATCATCCATCCTCAATGCATCATGGGTACATTTATACTTGTATTTTCATGAGGTCAGACACTGTTTGATTGGGCCATATTAACTGGAGCCCTCTCACTGTAATTCTAAGTGGTGGAGAAGGTCAAAACACCAAGAGGAGGGAAACTGATGTATAGAAAACAGCTGGTGGATTGAGCCAGATCTTCACAGAATTTGTTTTACAGACCATTTTATATAATTTTTGGTATCAGTTGGTGTGATCACTGGAAAAATTTATAGATTTGGCTTTGCTTGTTTGGGTGATGTTTTGGGCTGAATATGTGTCTGCATGTGCA
The DNA here is from genome assembly GCA_038496675.1 of Rachycentron canadum. Lineage (NCBI taxonomy): Eukaryota > Metazoa > Chordata > Actinopteri > Carangiformes > Rachycentridae > Rachycentron > Rachycentron canadum. The sequence continues at coordinate 24,352,672 of CM076648.1, read as the reverse complement.
GCCTGTATTGGTTTACACATTATATATAATTTTTGTTTTTGTAGCATTGAGGCAGCAGCAGATCAGTAGATTGGACATGAAGGTCTGCATATTTTCAGACTAACCTCATTGGCTTGTGCCTCCCTGCTCTCTGCTTGCTGCGAATGAGGCAACCCCCCGATGTCTGTTGGAGGCAAAGTATCTGTTTCACTGGTGACGGCTGTGACATTTGCTTCAGAATGCCAAAGGCCCTCCCTCTGTCTAAGTGAGGCATGGATCAGTCTGAGGTTTAGAGATGGAGGGAGCAAATCGATGCAAACAGACAAATGCAGAGGGCTTGACTGATAGGCTGCAAGATGGCTTACACCAGGACTATGAACAAATGTACACAAGTCACGCACACACACACACAGCAAGTGCAGGTGCCTCAGATTTTATGTTTGTCCCTCAACCCCCACAAACAGAGCAATGAGATCACTTGGCATGGCGGCCTTCCTTGAGATCATCTCTCCAGTTACCCCGAGGGGATAGAGCCCACAACTGTATGGCTGCATGCATGTGTGTTTCTGTTTCTGTCTTTGACAGCCAATGGGGGATAGGAGTCACAGCTTGTTTGCTGAGTAACAGGCTAACAAATAACCTGCTCAGGGGCATTAGAGACATGAAGAAAAGAGAGGCCGAGAGTCAGCCCTCTGTGTCACTTTTCTTTCTTTCTTTCTCTCTCTCTTTCTTTCTTTCTTTCTTTTTTCTATCACTTTATCCCAGTGTCTCTCCAACTCTCTAACTGTTTTCCCTTGTTTCTTTTGGTTACTCTGTCCCTCTCTCCCTCGCTCCTCATCCTCTTCTGTTGCACTTTTATATATTTTTTAGCCAAAATTATTTCACTTTTTATTGCCGTACCAACACACTCACATACACACACACACACACAACCTTAATAGCTTGGAGAGTGGTGATGATGTATGAGGTGACAGTACACATGCACAAACGCACACAGCATAACCTATCTGACATTAATGCTGCAGCCATGTTGCTGGCTGTCAGATCCACTCTGCACTGCAGCCTGGATAAAGCGCTGCTACTGCTGCTCTAAGGCCTTTTACAGGTACAAGGATGGGGGTGTAATACTGCTGCTGCTGTTACTGTTACTGATGTTGGCCTCAGATTACCTTTCTACACTAAAGAGTGGACAGGGACTAGATGTTGTAGTGTGAGGAAGGAGCAGGCAGAAGGGAAAACGAGGAGAGAGGGAAGTTTAAAGGGGAAAGTTATTTAGATTTAAATAATTGACTAAATCTACTTCATCTGTTTTTCATCCTTAATCTAAGAGATGAATGCTGGCCTGTGTAAAATGAAAAGAGTATAGTTAGGTTGAGCTCACAGTGTGCTGTTTGCCTCTGTAAGGTATGCACCTTTATTGACCAAAATTCTGCACAAGAGACTGAGGGGTCTGAGAGACCTTCCTTTTAACTCATCACCTGGCTGCCTGTACCTATCTATGACAGTGCAAGGAAGCTGCTGAGAGGACGGAGAGCAGAGAAGCCAGGAAGAGAGATGAGTTCAGTTAAGAAAGAGTCAGTCAGTCATCTAGTTCCATTATATATTCCCAGCACCATCCAGTGCAGTGGCATCAACCGTCATGGCTTTCTCGACTAGCAGTTAAATCCTCTCTCATCTTCATTCATATGTCACCATGCAGCCACTACAGAAACCACCCAATCATCCAGCGTGTACACTGGCTTCAGAAACAATCCATTTCACTGTTTGTTCACTATATTGTGTGGAAGATTGCATTTTGAACTGAATTGAACCCATCGACCTACATGCAATATTCCATTATGGCAAAGTGAAAACATGGCTTTATGAACTTTTCAAGTCTCTACAAGCACTGACACTTGGATTTTATGCCATTCTTCCTGGCAGATTATCTGAAGCTCCATCAGATTGGATGTCAGATTGGAGCCTAGGCTTCGGCTGAGCTGCTTAAAAACAGTCATGGAATTCTCTTAAAGGCCACTTCAGCATTGTCTTGGCTATATGCTTCAGGATGTTGTCATGCTGAAAGGTTGCTTCAGTCTTAGATTGTAAGGTGGTTTTCTCCATGGACTTCTCTGTATTTGGCGTCATTCATTTTACAATTACTTATAATTATAATTACCAGTCTCCTTGTCCGTGTTGCTGTAAAGCCCTCCCATAGCATGATGCTGCTGCCACTATGCTTCACTGCTGGGATGGTTGGTATAGGCCAGGTGATGAGCAGTGCCTGGTGTAGTTGGAGTTCTCCTCCAAGAGTTGAATTTTTCAAGTTCATGTGTATTGTATTGTATATGTACAGTATATGAGCCTTGGATGACTCATGATCCTGAGCTGTCTTGTGAGCCAGTGCTGTTACCTAAACAAGGCTGGCAGCTGCATAAAAGAAAACTGCTAATAAACTCCTAATTGGAAGCTGGCAAGCAGTGTCTGGCAGAAAAAAAAAGACTGCTCTTTTTAGTGAATATCGATGAGGCTCGCAGTTTCAACAGTGCTGAAAGCAATGGGCACATAGAAAGGACTGTGTGTGCATTAGTATGGCATAGTGTTAACAGTACATTTGTCTAAAGTACATGTGTTTACATTACTGTGTCTACAGACAAGTTGTCTGCTTGTCTGTCTCGAACTTGACTCATGTCTGTAGTTGCAAGCATGGGCGTAACTAGTGGACTCTGATGTAGTAGACAGATTAATTAACTTTAACTCAACAGGCCATCTCTCTCCCCTCTGTTTCCTGCCTCCCCCGCTCCTCTCCTCTTCTAGATAAGTTGGGTTGGCAATTTATTGTTCTTTAATAATCTGTTTTCTTTTGAAAGGGAATAACAGCACAGAGAGTAAATCACTGCAGGGAGGTAAAAATCACACCCATTTTTGTAAAATTTGATAAAAAATTTTACTGAGAAACTGAAACAGTCAGTAAAGTGCTTAATTCTGCTCCTAAAAGAATCCACAGTCAGAATGCATAAGTGTTTTGACCATTTAGATTTGAGGTATATTTAAATGTACAGATGTTCCAAGTGTCAACTGAACACATTTGACATTAGGTCTGATTGGCTACTGCTTCAATTGTGTAGGGTGTGCAAATTTTTTTGCAAAATTTGCACGTATAAGCAGATTTTTTAAATACAGGTCAACCCACTGAATCCAGTGATTGACTCCCTTTACACTGCCAGACACACACAGAACTAGATGGAGCCATATTGTTGCATACAGACTGAGATTCAGTGCTTAAAATTGATTAATCACGTGGTTTGATGCTCCTCTTAAGTGTCTGAGCCTGCGTGTGAGACGGTTCAGTCCATGATTGTGTGCTTTTAAACACTACTTCAGGGCTGCACTCACTGTTGCAGTGTTTCTGGTTTAACAGCACTGTACTGGGCAGGTGGCAGGTCTTTTTACAGTGTTTGTGGTTTGAAAGATGTCAGAGCACAGTGAACATTAACATCTTCTGCCAGGTGTTGTGTTTACATAACCCCACATGATTCAAGCCACATCCAGTTAATACCCATAACTGTTAGAGAGTGTGAATGCCATTTGTACCCTCTCACATTGCTGACAAAAACCAGATGGTTTTTGTGTAGAAGAAGTGTAGAATGAGCTTTAGTCTGGTTGGCAGGATCTGCTGCTGTAGTTTACATTTTGGTAATGTAGCTGACCTTCTGTTGGGCCACAAATTGTACCTATAATGTCCTCATCCATTTGTACTGGTATACAGACCTGTGACTGTTTGCAGCCCTCTCTCCTTCTGGGTCACAACACTTCTTGATCCACAGCAATGATGCTACTGTCCTGGGTTACAGATTAAGGCAGATAAGGGGGATACATGTCTGCAGAGAGGAGAAGATAAAGGGAAAGTGATAGTGAGACAAAGTAAGGAGATAGCATAGGCTCTTGCCTGCTGCTGTCTATTCTCCTCAGTGTCAGAGTTCTCCTTTCCTGCCGAGGCTTAGCACCCGCCTAGCATCACCCTATCTGTTTATACGGAGGCTAATAGGAAGCCTGGTCTTTATCCCCACACTGCGGCTCAACATAATGGAATAGAGAGACATAATGCTGCTTGAGTCAAACAGTCAGTGGAGGCCTATAAATTGCTTCCAATCCCCTTAACAAATCTGATGGAGAGGCTATGAATAACTCAAGGACCGCTCATCTCCCCATGCTCTTCTCTTCTCTTCTCTTCTCTTCTCTTCTCTTCTCTTCTCTTCTCTTCTCTTCTCTTCTCTTCTCTTCTCTTCTCTTCTCTTCTCTTCTCTTTTCTCTTCTCTTCTCTTCTCTTCTTTCTTCTTCTTCCACTTCCTCTTCTTCCTTTCTCTTTCTCTCTCTTCCCCTTCTGTTCCAACATCTAAACATGAGTATCAACTTGAATTAACCCACTTTACTTCTCTGTTTTAATCAGGAAGTGCCAGTGTATATTCACTTGACTGATCTATTACAAGTCCAGCTTTCATTTCAGCTTGAAGATCCCAGACCGACATCTGATGACTGCAGTAACCCCAGGTTTTGTGAGAGGAAAATATTAGTTTTCCCGTGAATTCTATTTTTAGATAGAAAGAACACAGATGTCATTCAATCTCATGACGTGAGGTGACTTGTTGAAATAACTTGACCCTGATGGAGAGCCCCCTTCAAGTTTAATTTCCCCTTTATTTCTTGAGGGTCTGTCTTCACTCAGTCTTTCCCATGAGCATCTAAATTATCAGGAGGAGAAAAAAAACTGAAAATATATCTTCCATAAGGTGCTGGTAGAGGGCAAAGGGTGTTAAAATCTCTCTGCAGTGGAAAAGCCTGTTGCACCATCTATTAGCACTTTTCCACTGCATGGTACCAGCTCATCTCCTCTTGACTCTACTCGCTTTTTTGGTTTTCCATTGGGCAAACGTTGTGGATTGGACCTGGCATCTGCATTGGGGGGTAGATTAAGAATAAGGCCATGGCATGAAGAGCAAGTTGAATCAATTTGGTACCATGTGGTGGAAAAGCCACAGTTAGTAACAGTATTTCTAGCTTAGTTTGAACAAAAAGCAGGAATTACACAAGAATTAAGTGAAAGCAGGTTGCACCTCACAGGGTAGTTACAACATATGAGCCAAGACAGAATTTTAAATTTTCCTTGTGAGGCACTACTGAAACTTAAATTCATTTTTTTCTTTCTTTCTTTTTTTTTTTTATGAGAAGCAGACTGTTCCAGATATCACTTAGCGTTTATGATGACTGCTAAAGAGACTGATGAACGATCTGTGAATTGTTAATTAGGTGATAATAGAAGACATTAGCGAGTTCACACATCAAAGCTTACATCATGTTGTCCTTTGAAAGAAAGAACAAATCAGAAAGTGGTTTTAGGTCTTAGAGCCAACTTGTGGTTTCTGTGTCCATGCATGATGTCAAATTTTTCATCTGCCCACTCCATGAGGATCTGCATGTACAGATAAGATAACATTATGTTTTCTAATTTGCTTGTGTGGAACATGCCCACTCCCAAATGTCGTATGTACAGAAGTGCATGTGTTGTTCATACATCGACATTTATCCAGGAGTATACTTGCTGATATTTATCCAAACAGAAAAGGTACAGAGACCAACAGTTCCTCCCCGGTTTGCAGCTTGCTGGTGTGTGCTGCACCTCACCTTGTTTTGCTATTTGTTTTAATGTACTTGATCGGTGTCAGTTGTTGCTCTTAACGTCCTATTATTAGCAACAGTCACACTTGCAATTATTGTGTTAGGGTGAAAGGACTGGCTGATTGTAGATGATTAGCTGGATCACAACCCAATGACAAAGAAATTCACATGCAGATGCACACATAGATATTTCAATAACGTTCTGAAATCAGCCATGCAGTGTGGGGGTGGGTGTTTGTGTGTTTATGCAGGCTGCTCATCAAGTACTTGTTCATGTGGGTGTGTGACTCTGTGATTATTGAAGTGTCATTGGGGGAAAGAGACAGTTAAACAAAGCTTAAAAAAAAATCTAAGATTATGTCAGAGCAGAGGAACGCAGTAAAAATAATCAAGTGATTATAGATTGCCTCTCTTGCAATTAAAGGAATAGCATGCTTTTGCTTTGTAGTGATTTGTTTTTGAACCCTGTTATATGTATTCAGATGCACCTTGAAAGATGGATGGCCTCAGCATCTGGTGTCGCTTTCTGCCTCTCAGTCTCCCCCTGGCATGTGTTTTTCAATGCCCAGCCTTCACAGTTAGCATGTCTTTAATTATCTAGCGACATGACATACCACTTAGAGCTCTGAATCCCTGTTGCTGTTATGCAACCCCACCCACACACAAACACATTTATATACCTCAATTATGTATGCATCTTTCCCAGAGTTTGACAGCTCTATTAGCTCGTGCTTTGTGTGTGTTCCAGGCTCAGACACATTGTGTACCTGATAAAATCTGTTTGTATGAGGACATTGTGTTGATAGGCTTCCTGATGAGACTATGTACTGATCCGAGCACAGCCAAAGACTTTCACTCAGAAACATTGGTAGGAAGGAGTCCAAATCACACCTTCAGAATAATCAATACTATTTTAAATTCAAATCTAATTCACAGTGGTGTGCAAAGGAATACAGCTAAAATGGGGCTGCTATTGCTTCAATATTGTATTTCTTGTCCAGAGGCTGGTAGCAGCTTTTTGGACTAATGGAAGTGTGGATCTAGTCCTAAAGTTATGCAAAATAAATCATATCAAAGCAATATTTTGGGAAAAAACAATCAAGCCTATGAAACCCACGTTTCTAGCTATGTTGGCAGGTCACAACATTACAGATGTGTTCCTGCTCGTCTTTTTCTACTGAGCCGTAGCGTTATGGGATTAGCTGGCTGTGATGGTGTGTTGGTCAGCACCAATCATTTAGGTCTAACAGGATTACTCGTGGCTTGTTATGTGCACCAGGACAGCCACAGTGCTTGTTATGAGGTCACTGTGTGACCACCTCCAGGACAACCAGTCCTGTACCGTCACTTTCATCATTGTGTAACATAGCTATGTTGTAGTGTCAGAAATTGTAGAAAGATTTAGCCCACTGTTTCAGTAGAAGATTGTGAGTGTGGAGCCTGGGTGACTTGTGTTGCAAACCCAGCTGAAGCACCTCTTTTTAAAATTTGATAGCTAGTCAGTAAGTAAAGGTTTTTTTCCTGAATCAATGACAGTCCATGAAGCTTCTTCAGTGAGGACTTCACACCTACCCAGATGTGTCCTAAAGAAATATGACCTTGCCTCGTGCTCAGCTGAGTCTTGAAAGAATACTCCACCTGTCTAACTCATGGTAGACAGTAAAAAAGGAGATAAAAAATTGATCCAGCAAAAACTGACCACAGATGAGTTTGTCAGAGATTCAGGTGTGATATGTTTGTATTAACCTTAAACCTCAATCAGGAAGGAGCAGTGGGCTACAGAGGTCGGGTTAGTTTACTAACTCCTAATCCCCCAGATTGTTTTCATTTTCACACTTTAATGCCAGCCGACCCTGTGTGAGGCAGTTTTCAAACTTCATGCAGAGCCCTCTGGGGCAGCAAAAAGCATTATACCCTTTTTTCACATAATGCAGGAGCACTTTCCAAGACCTGTAAACAAACTTTGGTGTGTAAAAATCACTAGAGTTCCCCTTTAACTGAGGCCTGGCCCCCTGTGATGCTAGGCTGCTCCTCCAAGCACACAATGGCAGTTCCCAAAGGCCACTTCCACACAACTAGGTTTAAGTATTAAAACACATCTCTCTCTCTTTTTTTTTTTTTTTTTTTTTTTTTTTTTAAACATGTACTCTTGGCGTCTGGTTTTAGTTAGAAAACTCTCACCACCACTACCAGTGGTGAAAGTAACATGAGTAAAATATTACAAGCATTGATGACCTTGTCTTTTCTAGCAACTGTTGTGTAGTTCAATTCTGCATTTTAACGATTATGTCTATGTTGTTCCTTATTTGTAGTATTTTCATCAAATAATCACCTGTGTAGTAGACGGTCTTTCTCCTGTTTACACCAACCCATGCATGCCCAATGTATGTGAATAGTTAGATATACATGTGATAGTTTGGACGGACATCATTTCTGATCTGGATGGAGTAGTTTGGATGTAGCTAAACAGTCAGATGGGTCAGTTTGGATGAATTTTGTGGTGTAATATGTAGTGAAAATCAAATTTCTGAATTTGCTCTAAAAATTTTTATTCATTTAACTGGCTTCTTCTCCTTAGCATCAATAGTTTAGAATCATTGAGTTAAGAGCCAGCCACTCTATCAAACAATAGGAAACAAAAATATAGCCTAAAATTTCAATAACTTTTCCAAAACGTTGAGTTTCAGCAAAAATAGCCGAATATTTGAACATGTTAATGAATGAGGACTTTTTTTTTGGGTTGCTGAAAGATTAATAATAATTAGAATTAGAAACTGAAATTAAATCTGGGTAGAGCAGGACAAAACAACTAAACTCCTTAATTACACAAAGGACTTTCAGTTAGTATCCACTCTGTTTCTGTTCCTTTTGAGTCCTCTCTGAGGTTTGTTCCTTTTCACAATATCTCTTTTAACTTGATGACTCCCTAAAAGGCCTTTGGCGACCCACTAAAAGTCCCTGGAACAGTAAAACTGTGTTAAAGTGAGTGACGGTGGAAGCAGTTAGCCTTATATTGATAGCTAGCAGCACTTTATGAGACTGTGTAGGATACTTTCTGGCAGGGACCCGAGGAAGGGAGGGGAGAGCGGAGAAGGACAGTGCACTGAAGGAGGATACAGCCAACAGAAACACATTAAAATGACCGTATTGCTTAGTTTGCCAAAGGAAACTTTTTGTGTGTGCATATTCCTCTTCATGCACTACTTCTCAAGACAGATCAGCAAGTAAGGCCATGTGCTGGTTTAATGTGCTGCTTAAAGTGGATTTCCACTTTGAAATCATCACTTCATGATGATGATCATCACACTAACAGTGGTGAGAATCAAACCAGCAAGAGGAACAGCAGGGTAGCTTCAAGTTGGAGTGGCATTCAGTAACAGACCAGAGGAAGAGAAGTGGAGAGGAGAGTTTAGCAGTAGTGAACTTGGGTAAAGAGAGAGGAAAGACCCCCATAGAGAGAATTTTAAGTGTTTACAAGATGAAGATCTCCCTGTGCATGTCTCCGCTCCTGTCAACCCCATGCTTTCACTGACACACCGCCATCGCACCTAATCAGCCAATCACAGCTGAATTCTGTCTAAGAGGCCTGATTGGCTGATTACCCGAGCTCATCAACACACCACCCGGTGCGACTCCAGACACACACAGTAACACAGGCAAGCGCATAAAAGCAGTATGTTAATTACTTAGAGCATCCTGTAGTGTGTGTGCGCACATATGCATAATCTGTGCATGCATTTGTTATCTTCTTTGCACTGGTAAAATGTTTGTGTGGGCAACATGTCTGCAAGTCCTCAAAGCTTTAAAAGTTTAAGTTGAACTGTTGAGCATCTTAAAAGTGCTAAAGTAATATTTCTGATGGCTGGTAGTGTGTGTGTTTGTGTTTGTGTTGGTAGTAAAAAAACTACATCTTTCTTTTATACAAATTACCTAGCACCTGTGGATGGATTTATTTAAGTCACCACTATCTTTTCTGTTAAGTAAACACAAAGGCATAGAGCCTCAAATTACATTCTTACAAATATAATTTATACAAAATATTATAATCATGTTTGTATCTGTTTGTTAAACCACACATTTATATAGAATGTAATCTACATCTGGTAATATATGTACCATAGAAATGGCCAAAATCATAAGTTGTAACATAAAGTAAATTGATTGAAAAGTACTGAGCAGGAGAGCAGGTTCATTATGGCAACATCCTGTTCATCAGGAAGATCTATCATACAGGGGCATATAAATCCAAACCTTCTGTATATGAAATGTGAAGCTTGAGGCATATGTTCTTTAAAATAAATGATAAATAATAAAAATGATTGCTAACTCAAGCGTTCTTACATGAGCTGGTGCATTGTTCCTGGAGAGTAGAGCTCTTTTCCTCAGGTCTGGGGATGACTGCAGTGGAACTGTGGGTTAGCATTTCAGAGCACATCTGTGAGAGTGTAAAGGCTGCTTTAAATTGGAATGAGAGAGACACGTTTTTCAGTCAATGCAGTGTTTGACAAAAGTAATTCAGTAAAATGTTTTTTTTATCTATCATAGATTTCACTTCACTTTTTCACTTTAGTGAGGAGTGACGCTGCAGCATTTCAAACTTGCTTTCCTGCATCTGTTGTTACACACAACCTTCATTCTTCCTGTCATTATTGTGCCACCCTTTCTTCACTCCATTCATCCCCCATCCATTATCATTTGTATTTACCCATGCAGAGCACGGCAACACGTGCAGTAAAGCAGGGCCCTAAGGCAGATCAATGCCAATATTTATTTCATGTCCAATTACTGGGGCAGAACCACAGCGAAGTGAATGCAGTGATGAAAGTAAACGTCCTCTCACAGAGGCACACAGAAACCACATTACAAGTGCAGCCTGCAGCCTAAGCTTCAAGAGCAAGGAATACGAGTACAAGCGCAGGTTATAGGATTCCAATAGAGTGAGCTACAGGCATTACCAGGGGGTGAAGCCTCCAGAAAGCAGGGTGAAATCCTGTTGCTTTCAGAGGGAGATCCCCCGCTATCCTTTCACAGTCTCTTCAACTGTTTTTCTTCCATGACTGTAAGAAGCCAGTTCATCTTCATCCAGCTTATACTCTGTATTGAACAAACACTGCTTGTCAGTGCCAGAGTTAAAGTAAAGTCACAATATATCAAAGTCTTTCGTGCTCATCACTAACAGAGCAGTAAAAAAACTTATACTATTGAAATACTACCCCAAATCTTTTGTCAATCATCAGACTGGAGAGGATAGAATATGTCTTCAATTGTTTGTTTGTTTTTTTTTGTTGTTTTTTTTTTATCAAAACTAATTTTGAGATCATTAAGTCAACATAAGCTAAGATAAAGATTGCTTGAGTATGAATAAGGCAACATTAGCAGTCTAATCAGTAACTGACTTTTTATTGATTTTGGGTAGTGTATATTTTCATTTGCTGTCATTCCCTTTCATCTACAGCATTTTTTTCATGATAGCTCAATAGTCTGTCCGATGTTGGATTATAATTGCCAGATGAACTGATACGTCCCCTAACAAATTGCACCCTCCTCTCTCTCTCTCTCTCTCTCTCTCTCTCTCTCTCTTTCTCTCTCCTGCCCATCACAGATTTATTCCTGACAACCGTAGGTCCAGCATTTGAGACCTGGATCAGTAAGGTAAGAATCCTTTTGGACTTATTTGCTTCTTGTTTCTCTTACCTTTCTAAATACTATCCAGTCTAGTCAGGTCAGTCATTTCCTTCATTGTTACTTTTTTGACTGGCAATGCTGATATACTTTCTTTTATGACAACATATTTTCCTCCAATATAAAGTTTATAATACTGCAGAAACATGGCTGCAACAATAACATTCATATTGATTGATTTGTCATCTATTAGGACTAATACAATACAAACATTCAGCAGAAGTAACAACACTAGTTATGTTTCAAGGTAATTTCTCTTGATGTTTTAGCACCTTATCATAATGATGGTCAATCAATTATGCAAACATTTACTGAGTATTATATTTTTTTGACGAACAAATCTCTTCAATAGTGGGTTCAAACAGGTGTGTCAAACTTTTTTTTTTTAAGTTTTTTTAGGTTTGGTTGTCAACTGATGGGTCAAGGCCCAGAACTGCACTATTTGCTACTTCATGGTGAGCAGCAGCACAACAACATGAGCCTGTCTTGTGTTTTGACAGCTTTGTCAGTCAAGTGACTGCAGTGGTCTGTACAGGGTCTCTGTTGCACGCACCAGAGTCAAGGCAGGAATGTAATTTCTGGCTTGAAATAACACATTTCTTCCCTGTTAAGGTGAATATTTAGTCATCTGGCATACAAAGTCATCTGGTCTCAGCCACAGGTTGCCATTAGCAAAATACCTTTGATATGGCCACCAATGACGTGATTACCCACCCACTAGAGCTTCATGCAACAAACTGATCTGCAAAGCTTTGGTGGGCTCAGGGGTGCAGGACTGTTGGCACTGCTGCAGGACTAGTTAATATTCTGGGAGAGCAGAGAGGGGAGACCATGGCTTTGGGTTTTTATCGAAGGGGCCTATTTGACATTCAGCAGGTTGAGGCACAAGCAGAACAGTAGTCTATCTTATCACAGAGAAGGGGAATAGGAGAAAGGAAGGGGAGGAGGTGAGGAAGAAGAGAGAAACAGAGGGAGATTGAAGGATTTGTCAGAGTCAGAATGTGTGTAAGGGAAGAGAGAGACCAAGCAGGAGCAAAACAGAGCAAATAAACTGCCATGCCCAAAGAGGATAGGGTAGGATGTGTCATGGGTGACAGGAATGTTGATCAGGTGGAGGATGAAACAACAGAATTTCCAGAGGATTTCCAATTCCAAGCTCTTTTTTTAACCTTTGTGTTTTTAAGTCCTGTTTGCTGTCTGTCTGTTAGTGAAAATGTTTCAAAATCTTGTTTGGTGGAAAGCCCAAAGTCATATGTTTATAACCCTGGGATGACAATGTTAGTTATTCGGTTAGTATCCCATTATGGTCCAGAATGTAATATCTGGACAACTCTATAATGGATTACCATGAATTTTGGTACAGATAGTGATGAAACCTGGGAGATGGATCCTTCTGACTTTGGGAAACCTCTTTCCTTAGTGCCATCCATTGACTGTATATAAAAGTGGACATTGAGTCTGAGTTTAAAAAGTGAAGCCAATGCTGAGGAGCCTTAAACCTGCATTCTGTCTCTTGACCATCAAGAAGAAGACTTGATTTATTAGCCGAGTTTTCTTTTTTTTTTTTTTTTTTTTTTTGAGCAGATGTTCAGGATCTTTTGAGGATAAATTATAATAACTTTGATCCTTTGACTTCTCTTCTAGTGCTCTAACATGTCTGGCTTTAATTGAAATACCAACTGTTGGATGAATATCCATGAAATGTGGAACAGACATTAATCATCTCTAGATGACGATCAATAAAAAGTTTTGCTGCCATCAGCAGTCGTGGTATTCCTGCATCTAGTCTAGTATCAGTATGCTGACATTAGCATTTAGCTCAGAGCTAGTCTAGTTCAATGGTGTTTAATAGCAGTCTTTTGCCACTTTGTCATAAACTACTGAATTTACATGAATCAGCAAAAAGCACCACATGATGATTCTGTACGATCTGTCAGATCTGTATCTAGATGCAAAAACTTGTTATTAAAAAAAAGTAAATTTCCGCCTTGACACTCTTGGGGTTTTTGTTGTTTCAACCTTGAGCCTTTGTTTATCTGCCGTTAAACGAAGCAGGTAGATGACAGAGCTGTACTTTGCCTCAGTAAAAATAGAGTCATTTGACATCAAAGATTTGTTTTGTCTGTATAAGGAAACACAGTTAATCTTCTTAAGCTCACAGCAAGCTTGTTCAAAAATATGTAATGATTTAAATAGTAGGTCTGCACATTTGTCTCCCTGACTTTGTGTGAAGTGTTCTTTTGTTTAGCTTTGTGTCATTTATTTCTTACAATTAATGTATCACTCAATCTTTTATTAGTTCTTCTCCTTGTAGGAAGGGTCAGTGTCTTAGTCGGTGTGATCCTGAACACTGTTTCAACTGCTAATTGACTGATAAAGTTTCATTGTTTGCTGAAGTCTAGCTTTGAAATCCTGTTGGAACAGAGTGTGGAGCAAGGGATTTTGGGAGAAAGACAAAGTGAACACACACTCAGTTACGGTCAGAATGAGTTTCAGCCTTGTCAGTGAAAATCTGGTCTTCTGCAGTTTATCTGTAGCACTTCATCTCATTCTCTCCACCAGTCCATGAAAAATCCCAATGCTTTCTTTTCATCTTGCCAGCTTCTCTGTACCTGTTCTCCTTCCCTTAAATTGTCAACTAAGAGCTAACATCTACTTGGATACATTTAGAAATCCTCCTCATTCAAAGGCATCTGACATACATGCGTGTACACAGACATCTCGGCACACATATACACAAACACACAAGACTGGAGCCATTACCCAGCATCACCAGAGCATTAGACCCCTGTTAATCCCACTGCAGTCTTTGGTTCAATGCAGCTGCATCTATCGGTCACAGGCCAGCACACTCCTCTTCCTCCAGCACTCTGTTTTAATTACTTTTCTCTGTTTTCTCTCTTCCTAAGTCTCCCTCCATGCCTCCCTGTTCCTCTGTTTCCCTGTGATTACACAAGAGAGTGCATTCACGGAAGGGGGGAAAAACAACAGGCCAGAAAGAAGAGTGAGGGGAGGTGTTTTCATTGGCCAGCGGGCAGAGCAAAGGGGTTTTATAGGTCATTGCTATAATGGCTGATATAATAATTTAGTTAATTAGTGAGTGATATTCTTCCTATTCACTTCCTTACAAATACATCTGGTCGCACACACAAATATATACGTACTGCAGTAGGCTCCATAAACATATGTGTTCTCCAGACTGGCAAAGAGAGATATTCTTAGTCCTCTATAGAGTCATATATATAGATATATATCAGTGAGAGGTTAGTTTACATGAAGGAACAAAAAGAATTTCATAGTGCAAATTGTACTTGTGCATTTTGCTTCTGCGGGCACTTAAACAAGCTGAACCATAGGGCTGGGATACACTTCAATGAAATGGCCACCTGCAAAATAGCTAATTTCATGCTAATTTGGCTTTGTCATAACTATTACAAATGTTCCCTCTAGGCTTAAAAGAATAATACACCCATAATAGAGTGGTAACATGATCTTACATAGGTTTTACCTCATAGAGGGCAATAAAATACCTTGATGTGTGCATGAAAATGTACTTAAGTTCATCAGTTTCTTCTTGAAGATTATTTACTTTCGCTTATTTTGAGTATTATACTCGTGTCTCTTTCATCAGGATAACATCATGTGATCATGTGAGGATTCTTCAGCACTAAGAAATTATGTTTTGTTCTGACTTTGATCAGCTTCCTGCTTTCCTACTCTTTTTCACTTGAAAAACATTTTATCCTGACTGCTGTAGCCATATACTAAATATTAATACACTGCATGTCAACGGTCTCACGCACACAGGCACTTTGAGTAACTCTAACCCCTAATCCCACTGTTCCCAGCACAAAAAAAAAATGTTTACCAAAAATGCCAAGCATCAGTGCACAAAACTTGATATATACACATTTTTCCCATCAGCGTTCTCATTTCTTCTGCATCATATTCATCATTCTGTTGTTTTTAGCCACATTAAAAGCACCAGGATAGAGTCCTTCTCCTGCACCTCTTTGTGCTGTAAAATGTCTTACATCGCCACAAATATATGTATTTCAGCTGCACCGTTTGACGAGGGGTGGGTGTGTGTGTGTGTGTGTGTGTGTGTGTGTGTGTGTGTGTGTGTGTGATACATGTGTTGGCCGTGATGTGAACAGAGGGCAGGAATAATAACAAGACCTATAATCCTTTCATCTTTACACATCAATCATCTGTTCTCAAACTCACACACACACATACACACACACACTTTTAATCACTACATCTTGCAATCAGGCAACAAGCACCAGTCAATCACACTGACTAAGATCTCATCCTCAACACAGTTAAGACCATATGACCACATCTGTGGGTGTGTGTGTGTGTGTGTGTGTGTGTGTGTGTGTGTGTGTGTGTGTTGTGTTTGTGTATGGAAGCTTTTGATCTAATGCATTGATTCTCCCTGCTTTTGAACAGATCAGCTTCACAGTCTGTCATTTTCTTTTGCATGGTTCAGTTGAACATGTGTGCATGCATTAAAATAATACTGTGTTACATATATGTCTCTATATTTGATTAACTTCAGCATTTTTGTAAATTCTATTTCTATGAAAAGCTAAACTTAACTATAATTCTGAAGATTCATAGTATTTAACTTAAAGCATGGGTTCACAATAGGCTACCACATATGTATGTGTGTGTGTCTGTGTGTGTGTGTGTGTTGCTCTCATTTCCTGGAAGGTTTGTCTGTACATTCAATACACAGCAGTTACACAACCACTAATTCTTTACAAATTGAGACAAATAAGGTTAGGCAATAAACAAATGTATCCACTACCAGTGATAGCTTGAATCTTTGGCTGATGGATTTCTTGGCCCATGCAAGTCACCAAAATAACAGCCTTTACATTTGTGGCTCATTAGCATTCAAAGCGTCACACATGCTGCAAATAATTAACCTCTAAAAGCTCTTGATTTGTGTGCTTTGAATAATTGAAACAGAATGTAGTGTTGGACAAAATATACTGATAGTCTGTCTCTTAAGAATCACACTGCACGGGATAAAACTGACCAGCAGCTTCTGTGGCAGCTTTAATCACGTGACTACGTCTTCAGTTTGAAGGCTGTGTAGCCCAGTGGGTTACTGCAGCTTTTTAGAGACAGCACTAATCAAAACAAGTAAATGATCACTTTCATACAATCAAATGTTATCTACGATTTGTCCACCTATCTAGTGTCTCATCATTTTTCTTTACACCACTAATTACTGCAAAAACTGCATTTGCAGGGTTTCATACACAGTCAACATATTTAAGCTCTCAGTGATTAGCACAGGCTGAAGTCAAAGCAAATGAATCAGACATTCAGAAATAATGACTCCATTAGTATCTGTAAATTCAGCTCAATGCAGTTTTGTTCTAACTGTGCAAAACCTTAAAAAACACTTTGATCTTTCCAAACTGAAGCCTTTTTCTCTCTGCACATATGAGAGCATATGCCATTATTTTCTTTGTCTTTGACTAATGGTGGCTGTTGCCTCTCATGCTCACAACTCATCTCCTAGTTATTAAAATGCTTTTCTTATCCCAGAAACATAAAACGCTTCTCCTGCAAAGGATTTTTTTTCCCCAGGACACCTATGTTGCTCCAGGTTATAAGAACATTTACCAATACTCAGGATGTGATGTCCCAGTTTCATTAAGGGCATCACTGTACATTGCTCCATTCAGCTTCCCCTCAACCCAGACCAGTCTCTCCATCCCTGCAGCTGAAAAACACCCCCACAGCGTGATGCTGCCACCACCATCCTTCACTGTTGGGATGGTATTGGGCAGGTGCTGAGCGGTGCCTGGTTTCCTCCAGACACGATGTTTAGAATTGGGGCCAAACAGTTCAATCTTGGTTTCATCAGACCAGAGAATCTGGTTTCTCACAGTCTGAGAGTCCTTTAGGGGCTTTTTTGCAAACTTTCACTGAAGAGAGGCCACTCTCCCATAAAGCTCCGATCAGTGCAGTGCTGCAGTGATGGTTGTCCTTCTGGTATATTTATGGGATATATATCTACATTTCAGCCAACTTGCCGTTGTGCGCAATAGTAACTCATGGATAATATATGTTGCTCTTTCTGACTTAATCATTATCTCTCTCTCTCCTCCTCTCTCCCTGTCTCTCTCTATCTCATAAATCACTAATGTTGGCATCAGCAGGCAACAGTTTCCTGCTGCACAGATTCACATCTGTTCCTACATACACATGCCCACACAAGCACACACACGCTTATGTCCTCTCCTTCTTTTCTCCTCTTCTTTCTCTCTTCCCCTCTGTAAAGGGCACTGCACACTGGTGGCATTTAATGTGTTGAAACACTCACATCCTTAGTTTCTTATGTTGGCAACATCAAGAGGAACATGAACCTGTGATGACACGCCATGTCACAATGTGGAAAAGCCTCTGAACTTCATTTAAAGTGCACCAGAAATCTGGTGTGTGCTACAACCATCAAATAGCACAATTGTATGAGATGCAGACTGTGTGTTACTTTTAAAGGCAACACACAATAGCTGAAAATGATTAATTCATTAAGCAGTTGATCAGCAGAAATCAGTTTTAATGTTATATTAAAAATCAATGTGTCAGTGGGATCTGATAAATTGCAATGGACCCTTTTTCACTGTACTGATGTGTTACTGACCAACAACAATTTGCAGTCTTAAGATCAGATAGTGGTAATGTGATTACTTGATTTTAATAATTAAGTTACTGTCTTAGTAAATGCTTAAACAAAATCTGTTTACTTGTGAGTTTATAATCTCAGTTGGACATAATAGTGTTTTGTAGATGTTATTTGTGGCTCTGGTGATGTTATGATAAATCAATTATCAATGGTTTATATAAAGTCATAACAGAAGTAGCACATCTAAACGCAGCGTTCCCTCATGAGCACGGTCAAAGGTATTTTTTACTGCTCTTTGAGATTCAGCCTTCAATAAAAAAGGAATTAGTAGATTTATCTATAATGTTTTTAACATTTTACCTTTAATCTGCTGCAAATATCTGAGATTAGCTGCATTTAAAATAATAACAGCACACATTGAATTTTCAGTGGGTCACCTGTCCAAAATGTTCCCTCTAAACAGATTTAATTAAAAAAAAAAAAAAAAAACTCCATAGTTTCAAATGTTTAGACTTTATCAAAGGAGATGATGATCATCTTGTCAGTATTTAAGATACCTGGTAATAAAGGGGCTGAATGTTATTTATTGTAAATTTGTCGATACTCGCTGTTGCTGTGAATGTTGCATCTGAGTTTTTCCTGCATCTGATATAATATATGCATATATGCAGCTCCTGACAGTGAACTTTTTCACATATTTGCATTTCTCATGTTTATGCATGTACTGCATACAGAGACACACAAAAGCCATCCTTTGTAACTCAGTCCATTGAAGGCCCCTTGAAGCTTGGTCCTGTGGAGGAAAAGCACAGAGCCTGAATGATACTTTTAACACCTCTGCTCTCCATCTTTCTCAGACCTGAGCCACTGGATCTGTGACATTATACACCTCAGTTACTGAATTGAAGTTCACTTATTCATGGCTCTTGGAGAAAACATGTCTAGTAGTTATAATATGTATGGGCATATATGAAACTGCATAATCTCTCTCTCCTCTTCTTTTCTGTTCTTCTCTCTTTGGTTACTCTCTCAGGATGGGAACTTCACCAGAGCTGAGGTCATGCCAGCAAAGCCGCCAGTCAGGGTCGTTGGACAGTCCTCCTTTGTCGATTTCGGTGAGAGTGACTGATTTGTTGAAGATTTGTTATTCGCTGTCATTTTTGATGCACTTTGTATCCTTGTGTGTGGTTGTGACAGATGTAACAGAGATATTCACATTAAGCCTCACACTGCCATGTTTTCTGGAGATTTGGTTTATAATCAGTCAGAATACAAAAAGTCAAAAACACAGTGTCAGTGTGGAAACACTTTCAAGGTACTTAGGGTACATCTGAGTTGTACTGGCCAGATTACACTAAAAGTGCCATGCCCCATATATCTCTCTGTGGGCATGTGTGAGGCAGATTCATTCCTGTCCTTAAAGCTCACTCTGCATTTGTGTAGCTTCAAAGACTTCTAAATACGACTGTCTGCTCTTTTTAGCTTTGGAGTTTTCACTGTAGCTTTCTCATCACAACTTTTCCCACAAAAAAACACCAGCCATGCTCACCCCTCACCAGACAGGCTAATCTTACTCATGCACACACAGTTGCAGACACACACTGTGATACACACACTCAATCCCACATACAGACAGATTTTTGTGAACATCTTATCCCCTTAAACAATCTTGGCCTGTGGTATTCATTGTTCAGCTCAGCTTTACATTTATCCTCAGCAAATCTCTGCTGGCTCTCTAATCTCCAGGCTGCAGCCTGCGCGCCACAAAGTGGCTCTTCGTTGCTCTTGTCAGAGCAGCCACCTCAGCCTGGGGACGGGTAGAGTTGCTGTGGCTACTTATGCTTGTTTTTCAGGGTAAATACTATTCAGATAAACAATCTGATGGTATACAACAGCCTAGTTTTAGGAGAGGCTGAAGGAGATAGGTTATAGTCCTTTCTCACTCATTTTACCATGTAGCTGGTCAGGTACCAAAAGAAAGCCCCCTCCCCTTCCATGGTAAAGGTCATTTACTCTGTGTGAAACCGTCAATGATTAGTTCAATCCATGAAAGGGTTAATGTTTCTGTGAAACATCATTTAACAATAGCACAGGTAGAGTGGGGTCAAAGAGTCAATTGACTCAGTAATGTCACATCAGTGTTACAGACCAATGTCTAAGTGTAGGTTTGACCACATTAGTCTGCTTTAACCACCATAAGCCAATGGTTATACCAGAGCAGCTAAAGGCCTTTAACACCAGATGTTAGCACAGAGAAATTCAAAATATGCATTTCCTAAAGTTTGGTGACATTTGTGCTAGTTGGCAAACTACTGTCGCTGTTTACAGTTTACATTCAGACACGAGAGGGTTAAAATAAGGGTGCAGTGTGCAGCACAGCTAAAAAGCCACAATAGCCTTGAATGCTTTGGACTCTCAAGCTTTACATTACCTCAAGGTTAAATGCTGTCAAGCCAATTTCTCTCAAAAGAGAAGAGTCCTCATGTCAAAGTTCACCAAAGTTGAACATTATGCAAAACATCTGGGCAGATTTACTTCAACCCTGCAAGCAAATCCACTGACTGCAACGGCTCCTCTGACATTAGTTATTTTGCCAATAAAAATTCTGTTTTAGATGCTGGTGTGTTTAGGCCTTAAGGCTGTGTTTACTGACTTAAGCTCGGGGTGGGGGTGTTTTATTGCTTAAAAATTACATTTTTCATTTGTAAGAGGAAAGTTTGTATTACTGTTTATTTTCAAAGTTACATACTCTCACTAATCTGCAAGATTTTTGTTTGTTTCATTTTGTGAGAGAAATGCTTGAGAGAGCAAAGTAAGGTTGTTTTAAAAATCTGCATATTTTCCCAGTAATTCAAGAGAAGTGACACAGGACTGCCTGATGTTTCTGGGGGAAGGATTGCAGCGTGTCCTCTCACACATTGCTTTTTTTTTTTTCTTCTGATTTGATTCTTAATAACCAAACCCAAATGGACAAAGCATCACTGGCAATCTAGAACTACTGACATTGTAATTTGTATGAAAGGGATTGTCAATATTATACTTTAATAATCATCATGATCATGACAGATAGTTTCTTTATATAATATGTGAATGTCAAAGTGTGAAAAATCAGATATATCCTAACAAGTTCTGGGTATTTTCTGGGTTGTTACTCTCTTTATTGCCTTTTCCTCATCTTTTTTATTTTTTTTTCTTCTTACAACATTAACACCCTTATCACTCGGTCTGAGCTATGTGCTGTCCTTATATGTGCAATGTTGGATGCATTTTAATTAACTTGTGATCTGGTGTGGCTCTCATGCACACAAACACTCACACATAGACACACACAAGCCTTTGCACTGATAAACACATCCTTATTGGCAAGATTAATCTGTTAATCTCATTGCAGCTGGGGGTGTCCATCAAATATTTAGTGAACAAACTTCCCCTTCCCAAATTGGCAATAATGTATGAGCCAGAGGGGCAATGACCTATATGCTGTGGGCTGTGTGTGTGTGTGTGTCTGTGTCTGTATGTCATGTGGGAATCTGTGCGACAGCGTGTGTGTGTGTAATTTGCTTGCCTTGCTTGTATTTAATTCATCATCTCGGGGGGTGGTGATCTTTTTTTGTTTAAATCTCGAGCTTATCTTGAGAAAAACTTTTTCATTTCTTTAATCCTTTTTCTTTTTTTTCTTTCCTCCTTCGGCTCGGAAATGTCATTTCAAGACGTTGCCCTCGTTAGCTGGGGATTGAAGCCTGTGAGGGTCACGCTTCTAATAATCTGCCAAATTCTGGGAGAGAGATGCCTTGTCGGATGTACTGTTTTTTTTTTTGTTTTGTTTTGTTTTTTTTTTTTTGTTCCATTTTGTCTGCTTCACTCAGTCCCTCCTCGGCTGTCGCTGCCTATCTTTATTACTCTTGATCTATTGTATGTTTGCTATCTCCAGCTCACTCACTTTTTATGCTTGCTCTCCTTCTCCTCCCTCTGTTCTTCATCAACACAGTTTTAGGTATCGCTGGATCTTCAGACTTTATTTCATTGTTGGTGGAGAATTAGGGTGACCCACCCTCACTTTTTTTAAATGATAATTCATCAGAGGTTTTCTTGTCACTATTCAATTTGCTGAAAAGAAACATAATTTGTCATGATTAGGTTTTAAGCTTATATAGAACAAAAGTATCTGTGATGTAAAGACATAATATGGTTGTAAAAGCAAAAATAGAATTGCTTTATGCAGTTGAAGCATGATTGCGTCAGACATACTATCAAATAAAGTCAGACCTAAATTTGAAGGACATTCATCACCCTAACTATGACTCTTGGTCTCTGTCTGTGTTTCTAATTCCTATGTGAGGCAGAAACAGAGAGAGATGCTCAGAGTCAACGTGAGTGGAGTTAGGGTTTGTTATAAAATCAATAGGCCTGAAAGAAGACTCTTTATGAGTCATGGAAGATTGGAATGAGATGCACACAAAGCTGAAAAAACCCTGCACTCTTAAAACTCTTTGAATATTTTAATGGCACATGTCCAAAGGATGCATGTCAGCGTGAAGCATCCTGCGCGTTTTCCCTTTATAATCTACTATAGTAGTAAGACAAACACATGCACACAGAAATCATCCCTTTTCTCAGTGTAGTCAAGTATTCAAGTCCTAATCTCAACAACCAGTGTTTAGGTTATGTACCCAGCAAGGAGTTTAAAAGGGCATGGTCGATGGTCACCAAATGTTTCTATGTAGATAACCCCGCACAGTGTGTTGTCATTTTATTAAGATACACCTTTTACATTTAAGGGGCTCTGCCACTTTACATGTAAGTATACAACAGTGAGCAACAGGATTTTAAACTATATGTTATGTAAATGGTATGAGGAACTAACAAAAGATAATAGCATTTACATTTTTGGCCACACTAGCAGCGTTTAAGGAAGATGAATTGGCATTTTGTCATGTTCCCCAGATGAATCTAGATGAATTTTTTTTTTTTTTTTTTTTAATATGTATATGTGTGTGTGTGAAGTGATGTGTATAAGTTTTGGGTAACTCCCATGACTCAATTTTCACAATCATGAGGTTGACGTTTATGGTTTTGAGCCCAAAAGCCACTGGACAGATGGCCATGAAACCTGGCACAGACATTCATCCCCCCTCAAGATGAAATTTGAATTCTTAGTTAATTCTTTAAGTTCTCATCTAATGGTATATCTAAGGGAATATCTTTTTGTCCAGGGCTTTGATTTATGACAGCATATCAAGCAAATGACATCCCCATTACCCTCAGATGTATGTAGTGATAAGTTCATGTTGGTATGCTAACATGCTAAACTAAGATGTATCAAAACATCAAAATGTTAGCATTGTCATTATAAGCAGCACTAGCATGGGTGTAGACTTAGCCATGTATCACTGATCCCTCTCGTTGCTAACAACCTTTTATAAGCTGCTGATAAATGTGTTACATTTTTGAAACACAAGTTCAGTTAACCAGTCTGATACATACGAGAAGTGACATTAAAATGTTGTCAAACGTGATCAGTTCAAGTTGAAGTTCTTAGTGGACCAAAAAAAAAAAAAACGCACTGAGTGGTTACTTCAACATGAGTTCCCAACAAGCCGAATGGTGAGGGCAGGACACCTCTTGATTATTGTCGCTGCTAAAAAGCAGTCAGAGGGCAAGACAGAGTGAGGAGTCAAGGCAACAGTATTCGGTTGCACAAAACACAAAGTTTCCGTTATTTTAGTGTCACATTTTACTCATTTTCACCCAAGGACATTTTAAACTACAAATCCTCTTGAGACCTCTTGGAATTACAAGTTTGAGTGGAGCCAAGACTTCACAGGGTGCCGGTTTAATAACGGTAGCATCAGACATCTTGCTTGAAGGCTAACCTAAGGCTAATTCATTTGCTGGCCATTTAGCTACTGAAAGAGCAATAAGAGATAGTTCTAGAATCCCACTCAACCCAATGAACAGACACACAGACTTCTTCTCATTTTGTTAACCACACAGACAGCCATATTATTTATCTGACATTTGCATAAAACAGGATTCATAAAAATTGGGCAAAAAAAAGTTGTGAAGCTATGGAGACTAAATATTGTCCAGATTGTTGCTGTTTTTGCTGTTTTACCTGTGTTTATTCTATGTAAATTACCTCACAAGTCTGTTGATGTTGTTATCATTCAGTGGCTGTCTCTCTGTGTGTTCCCGTCTCGTGAGAGCTGACCGTCTTCCCTCTTGGCTAATTAAAGAGCACATCTTGGCTTTCCCGAAAAACCTTGAAGGAATGACCGAGGAGAGGCTGAGTGAAAGGAAGGAGAGTGAGGCAAATGAAAGTGTTAGGGGGAACTTCAAAGATGACGTGAACAGAGATAGAAAAGAGGATAAAAATATAAATATATGTTGAGGTTGATGATCTGCAGGGGAGGGGTGGAGCGAGATAGCTGGGAGGATAATGAGGGAATTAAGGAAAGGAGGAGTAGAGGAGAGGGTTCTCTGTCTTTCAATTCAAAGGTATACATTATTTATTTGATATTATATATACACATATGTATATATGTGTATATATATAAATATATATATATATGTGTGTGTGTATATATGTGTGTATGTATATATATATATGTGTGTGTGTGTATATGTATATATATATCTGTGTGTGTATATATATGTGTGTATATATATAGTGAAAAGTGAAACAGCAATAATAATAACTCTGACTCATACTGTAAAATAAAAAGGACCCAGATACTCAGACCACTGACTGCTCAGTGTCATCCCAGTTTTATGTCCACATTTTTGCAGGCTGTTAGCAAAACTGTGTTAAAGCTCTGCCTCCTTACTTCCTGAAAAATGTAGAGTTTAGTTTTATCACAAGCAACTCATCTGGGTAAGCTCATTTTGGGAAGCTGCAGCAACTTTAGAGTCACAAAAGCAGCTTAGTGTTATGTGCATTCATTACACACCAGTCATTAATCTTGACATCTTCATGAAGCCATGTTTAGTAAGGCCTGCCTTTCTCTTTGGCTAACTTGTGATCCTTATAGTAGCCACAGAATTTCACAGCCTTGTATAATCAAAAATAATACAATTTGAGTTGTGTGTTTTGATTATGTTGTGAGTTCTGTCTTCAGCTGCTGGAAGCTTTTGTTACTGGGATTCCTGCCTGAGCATTTCCCAACATGTGATGTTCTTTAGTAGCATGTCTTCAAGGGGTCATTGTATCTAGTGTCTGAAGGATCATACGTCATCTTACTATCATATCACATCTTTGAAGATCTTAGTCTATTGAAATGTCAATTTAAATGTGATTTTTGACAGTAATGAACGACGGTGTCTGTGTTCCCCTTCTCTTTGTACAGTCACATTTCCAAGTTAAACTTCAGTGACATTATGTGTTACCTTTGACGCCTTTATTTTCCTTTTCACTGATTCACTGATCTTGTATTTCATAGTATGATCTTGTATTTCATAGTCTCATAGCTGAACCTTGAAGGGATTTGAAGCTGTATGTGTTGCAGTTTGTCATTTAAGGTATAGAGATTTGAGATTTGGTCAGAATGGAAAAAAAAACAATAATAATTTCATTTATTAATCCCTCACTCTATTTTGCCACTAATGTCCCACACACATTGCTGACCTGAGCTTATAAGACACATGAGCAACATTTTACATACTGTAAACACAAAACACTGAGAATTCATTTGGATCTGTAAGTGTTATGTCTGTTTTACTGATCTGTTAAAAGTTATCTGCTTGAGTAGCTTCCACAGGCAGCACACACAGGCTGAACTCTGTGTGTCTGTGTTTGTGTGCGTGTGTACATGTGTATGCGCATGTTCATGGATGCGTGACGGGAATACGCCTGTGTTTGTGTGCAAGCAGTTCTGTTTCCAGCTCTAGACTCTTAATAGATGCACAGCATATGCCAGACAAAACAGGCCCATCTGCCTTATCACTGAGGTAATTGCATTTTTCAAAGTGACAGCGGCCGATGCATAATTCATCATTAGGTAAAGCACAACAAAGTCCCACAACCAAGTGTGTCAGCTAGCTTCACTGCAGGTAGGACAGAGGGAGGCTGCTCTGCGACCAGCAGCTCACGAAGATAGGGAGATTTTTCAGACAGCGAGACGGGAATGTGTTTGGAAGTGATATTTAAAATCGGAAAGGCTGTCATCATGCTGTGTTTGTGTGTGTTTGTGGGTCTATGTGAGAGTTGCGTGTGTGTGTGTGTGTGCATGCGTGCAGGTAAGCCAGCATGTTAACAGGACAGTGTATTTCTCTCTGCTCTCCCCCCAGGCGTGTTTTCTTCCACTCATCCTATTATATTGTGTTACATCCAACCTCTCCTCCACTCCATCTTTCCTGTGTGCCTCATTCTCTCTTCAACCCCAGCACACCTTTCACACTATTTTTTTTTACCTTCATTTCCCTTTGTTTTTTTCTCTTTCACTGACTGTGTTGTCATGTTTTCAATCAGACTCTCTCTTGCTTTGCTTTTTCGGATTCTCCATCAATATCTCTCAGTCTCAGAGCTTTGCAAAAATACCTGCACCTGTAAAAAGAGGAACCTGAGTGCTGCTCCGCTAGTCAAGATCAGAGTCATTTGTGTGAGCAGTATCACACAACAGCATATGTCTGCAGTTATGTTTAAGGCATCCCTCCAGAACATATTAATGAAGTAAAAATGCAGCAATGGGAAAAGTAAAATCTCCTAATCAAGCACCATTTTGTGATCTCCCTTGCATTTAGAAATACTCCAATCGAAATGCAAATGATCAAGTCTCTTGGGTTTACAGCTTCCTGGTTCAGATATTAATTTGCAAATTTTAATATGCAATTTGATGCAAATTGTAAAGTACATCTGACACAAAAGTGTCCTTCATTGAAAGTAAAAAAAAATCTCCCTTTTTCTTATTCCAATATCTGCTGCACAGTAATTATGCGTAAGTAGTACTCTCAATTTTAAGGATCCACCCACAGTGATCTACACACTAATTAACTCTTTATATTTGAATTAATTTGAAAATGTCACAGTGTTGCACATTACATGTGTAATGTATTAAAAGGGAAAAACACAACTTCTCTTTTGTGTTTGTACTCACCATTATAATATGCTAATGGTTTTCAAACTTTGAGGCATGCTTGCCCAGGGGATTGTGGGAGATTTAAGGAATGGGGAGAGTGAGGTAAAGAGACTGCTTAAGGTGAAAGTGACAGGTGCACATGAGTAAAACAACAGGAAATTAGTTGTAATAGTGGCCTGTTGATCAGGCACTTCATGCCAGCGTTGCGTGTGCATGACGGCTGCCGTCACTGACCTGCTGCAGAGAGGCAGCATCCCTTTATGGCCTCAGTTTACCATCTTGTAATGGATACTTTAGTGCTAGGAGGATCAGGAAGTTTTGCATGATTCACATCACTCATATCAACATGGACCAGGATCTTAAAGGAATGTTTCCAACATTGGAATCAATGGCACGAAGGGGTTTGGGCTGTTTTAAGAGCAAGGGGATGAGTTGTACTTTATTAGTAGCACCATTATTTCTGAAAATTAGGGCATTACTTTTACAAAATAAAACAAGCAATAATAACCATGTTGCAGATAACAGTTGGTAATAGTTTTATCGGGTGTTGGGGTTCAGGCTGTCTTCTCAGTTTTGTCTGCGTCAGACTGTAAAAAATATACTGTGCAAATGTTCTCAGCAGTTTAAGGTGTTAAGAATCTTGTTTATGTGATACCATCAGGGGGAGATTTGTCCTAAATAGATTCTGTCCCAGCGAGACATGTTTAAAGGCAAAGGGTTGCCCCTCCAAATATTGATATGATTTAGGTTTCCTCTGTCTGCTGTAGTGTTGTATGAAGTAAATTGGCATTACTTTTAAAGCCTCCACACCATAGAGCATTTTTTTTTATCAAGAGTCCAAAATCTCAACATCATTTTTAAACTATTTCTGAATTCTGCCGTAGAACTGTTTTCTCACTGATGCTCCACTCAGACCCCGGATCCAGACTGAAAACTGAGACTGTTATTGTAACTGTTCACATGTATACTCCCCGGCATATTGTGTGAATTGCAGCAGGGTGGTGCTGTCCCAAATCAAATATTGCTGTTCACTCTCCGGAAATGACGATTGCAGGAAGTGACTGGGATTGTTGCACTCAAAAATATCTGCTGGCTGCTTTGCTTACTCAACATAACAATTTACTTCCCTTAGTGTGCCCCCTTTGTCATGTGACATGGAAGTTTGGCTCCTTCCTCTACCACCAAATTTGAAAATACTTTGACAGTCCTTATCCTTTGCTATGTAGCCAAGATGGCGATCGTTGAGGGTGAGAAGTATGAACTTTTTGGCCATTTTGAGTTCACCCTCCAGGTACTGCTGCATGTTGCTGTATTTCTCATTGTAAACACACTTATTCACTCAAAACAGAAACTTTGAGTATGGAAATATGCAAATTCAGACAGCATTCTTGTTCCCCAAGGACAAGACCATATCACACACCTCCCACTTTATTACTCCTTTAATGCACACACTTTCAAAACACTCACTCAAAGCTCTGATCCAGTACATCAGACAATGAGACACTATGCTCCTAGCAGCATCCCAGCATGTGCTTTTGTGCATATACATATTGTGATTTGTATTGTTATTGGCGCCACACTGCACTCTATGAATGCCAATGTGTCACAATACACAATATACTCTGTGTAATCTCTCGTTGTCTTTCCAACGTTGTTGTCTTAAGCTATTTTCTCCTCTCTGCCCCGTCCTTCTCCGGCCTACCTTCTCCTCGCAGCCTTCTTCGTTTCAACCCTGCCTGCAGTTTCCTCCCTCTGCGACTCTCTCAACCAATCTCCATCACACCATGCATCTTCAGCAGGAGGGAGACATGAAAAGCTGGAGGGAGGGAAAGAGAGAGAGAATAAGGGTGAATAAAGAGGAGGAGAAATGGACAAAACAGCGGCGTTGAGACTAAGGAGGGAGGGAGAGAGTGACTGACAGATAACTAGAAGAGGAGGAAGAGAAAGTGAGGAGGTGGGCGAGAACAGAGACAGGTGAAGGAGAGAATAATGGGAATAAAAGAGAGACAGATGAATTGATAGAGGAAAAAAGGTGTTTGTGGAGGAAAAGACAGGTGGGACAGAGCATTTGTGTGTGTGTGTGTGTGTGTGTGTGTGTGTGTGTGTGTGTGTGTGTGTGTGTGTGTGTGTGTGTGTGTGTGTGTGTGTGTGTGT
>CM076648.1:24284230-24323451 GCA_038496675.1 Rachycentron canadum | reverse complement strand
GTGTGTGTGTGTGTGTGTGTGTGTGTGTGTGTGTGTGTGTGTGTGTGTGTGTGTGTGTGTGTGTGTGTGTGTGTGTGTGTGTGTAACAGAGCTGACAATGAGCATCAGAGACAGAATAGCAAGTGATAACCTCTGTAGGACTGAATTAGCACTCATTCTGTCTCTGCCTGCTCCTTTGTTCTTCTCCTTACAGCTCCTCATCATCAACACATCCTATCTCTGTCTGCACTGCAAAATTTTCAAATGGTGCACTTGATGCGCTCATACATAGTAATTCAGGGGGTTTCCATTACACCCACAGTAATGCAGCTAATTGGAACACATTGCCCGCATCTAAATGTTTTGTCCTGAAAAATAACTGACTTTTCTCCCAACCAGTGCAGTGTGTTACAGTATGTCACATTGTGGTTTGGTATGTTACAAGTGGCAATCCACCGGGATGTCACCGTTTGGTTTATGAACGTCATTCATGAGCTTCCAGTTTGTAATTTGCCTGTCGCCATCTTGGAGGAGAAGGTGGAGCTGAGGAGGATTGAGGGGTGAATCTGACCTGCTCTGTAGTCTATCCTGATTGCACAGTACAGTCTGTCAATCACACTGTAGCCACACCCTAATTCATGCCCTGCTTTATGGTTAGGGTTAGAGTTAGGGACTGAGACCATAAACTCATTAGGAAAACATTTACTGAGCTAATAATGAGAAGTAGGGCCATTTCCACATAGACTTCAATACAATCTGACTTTTCATTTGACTTTCCTGTCTTGTCAAAATGTTGACTTAATTCAAACACCACACCTCCACTTTGTAACACAGGAGCTCTGTTTAAAATCTGTAGTTAGCAGCTACTGTGATTAGCAAACTGATCTACACGTGTAAAATTTGTGGAGTTCCTGTTCCTGTTCATCAGTAGCAAAAAATGGAAAAAATTGAAAATCAATGAATTGTCATCTACACTTTTGAGAGATTTCCTCACTCACCATTTAACATTTCTCTCTTTTTATTTTCCTGTCCATACTTCAAAAGACATCTTTAGTTCTTCACTAAATTTTTTCAGTCTTTTAACAGAAACTGACAAGAAACAAGTGCATTTTGAAAGTAGCACAGAGGAAAATCTGTCAGGTTTATTCTCTTTGCCTAAACCCGCATGCACTATGTGCTCACATTTAGTTTTGACCTTTCATTTAATTTATTTTTCTTGTTTTTGATGTTACATTATTACAAAATCAGATATGATGGTTTGTGTGAGCATGTTTTGTTTTGTACAAGGATATTTCTGTTAAGCAACATTTTATATGTTTTCATCAGCCATTGGTTTCAAGAAAATCAAAAAACAAATTTTTGGCAATAATGACTGACAGATAATAATTATTTTTAAAAGAGTATGATTTTAAAATGTAATAGTATTAAGGACAAGTACAAGGACTTGTTGACTTATCGTCTTCTGCAGTATATCTGATTATCTCCCTCACTTTTTCTCCCCCTTTCTGCCTTTTGCTTAGTTGCCCCCGACAGCCGCATTCAGTTTCTTCTCATCCCTTGCTTTGTACTGTCATTCATCATCAGTGGCATTCCCAGGTTTGCGTTTAGCCTTGAAAAAGATTCAGATACACTGCGATGAGAAGCCTAAAAGCACTTTCACCTCTATACGTGTGGTGTCAATTTACTGCACAACAACTCCTGAACACAGAGTGTGTGTGCAGTGTCTCTATGAAGCTGAAGTCTCAAAAGCTGTGCAGGACACCAAGTATCTGATACTAAAATGTTGCATTGGTTGTGTCGGCTCAGATGTCAGTAAAAACATTATGGCTTTATTCCATTTAGGTGTCCCAGTAAACCATGACAATGAGAGTACCAGCTGTGTACCAGTGACCTGGAACTGAGCAGCTGTGAACACTACTAAAAAACTTACACCAAAGTCCTACGAGGACAAAATGTTCACATCAAAAAGCTGCTCCAATAATATAACACATTAAAATTAATTTCCACTTTCACGTAATAATTTTTTTATACATCATCAGTTCAGATCATAATGGCCAAATATTCACTCACTTTCAATGTGTTCACATAATGTCAGTGTTGTTTTTTATGAATATTTCCCATACAGTAAATGCTGAGGGGACATTAAAAATCATGCCTTGAGAACCACTTGCTCTCAGGCCATATGGACACACATTCACATACACTTTCATGTAGGCAAAGAAGTAGACCCTACAGAGATGCACACACCTCCACTACACACCCAACACACACAACTTTAAAGCTCGTAGTAATAGTACTACAACTCAGTAGAAATGTGCCGCACCTATAAAGTATAGTATAGTATATTATGTTAAGTTTGAAGGCACATGTCGGGACATGAGTGTGCATGTTTGCATGAGAGACAGGGGATGGAGTTGTCTTTAACTCTCACTACAGTCATACACACCACTCCACACTCTGTGCCAACACAGCCACATTTTAGTTACATATATTTATTCCAGTGGCCAACAGGGCTCTATAGTGCAGCAGCTATGTCCGTTGTGGCAACCAGGAAGGACCAATGAAACTTCACCTGGTGGGAAATAGTAAAAGTCTAATAAAGAAAAAATTGTGTTTTTTTTTTGTTTGTTTGTTTGTTTTTTTATGCTGGATTGGCAGTGGTATCAAAAATTCACGTTCAGAATCAAAAATTCAAAACAGAATCAAAAAATTCAAAACAGAATAAAAAAAAAAAACAGAACAAACCTGCTTAAGGGTGGACACAGGTTAAACTCTCAATGACAATACAGAGCTGATGTGAAGTGTTGAATACACCTGTGATGTTTGTCGAAGTGTTTGGAAAAAATCTGTCGCTCACAAAATGGGAACATACCATCACGTTATTAAACGGTGACATCCAATATTATTAAACAACTATAAACCAAATGTGCACATTATCTGTTGCAGACCTAAATTTACTAATTTTTAGTTATTGCACCATTTTTGGTTAATAAACTATCTCTGTCCCATTTAAAGAAACAGAGTGAAACAAGTCACATTGAGCCAATGTTAAACAAAGTCTGCATTTATGTCAGAAAATCAAACATATCAGAAATAGAACAACACATGAAAATATGCACTAATGCATAATCAGTTTTGTGTAAATGCATTATTTATTTTTGCATAACAACCTGGAGTGTTTAATGATTATTTTGTCAATGTCAAGGATGGTTTGGTCTGAAAAATATTAGAAAATAGCTAAACATGCTGCTCACAATCCTGTAACAGTTTTTTTCTGCTCTGTTTTAAATACCTTAAGATATTAAGATATTAAGGTTAAAAACCAAAACATCTTCACTTCTCAGGAAGTAGGCCAGCATAATTTTGCATTAAAGCATTACTAAAATGATGAATCGATTATCAAAATTGTTGCTTATTGATTATCTGGCAACTGATTGAATGGCTAGTTGTTTGATTTAGTAATGATTATCAAAGAAGATATGACCGCTGAAACCTGACTGTTTCAGAGGCAATTTGAGCAATTGTCCTCAACACACCACTGTCTTTAGTAACAGTGGCACATGAAGAAGGATTTATTCATGTTTGTATGTTCTTACCTGAATCACCAGGTGGTTTGTTACCCAGAACCATCTGGTAAGGTCTTGATGAAAACTGTTTGGAAAAGAACAGCTGAAAAATGTAAAAAAAAAAAATAATAATAAAAAAAAAAAAAATACTTGGCACGTGATTGAATGAAACAGCTGTCCATCACCATCTCTCACTGACACATCAGGTTGTGTTTCTTCGACATTTCTTTCACCACCAGCAGAGTAGCAGTGGGTGTGTGCAACTCAAATCTCCTCAAATTTAACTAGTTTTATACTTTTGAAGGAATTTGAAGGACTTTGATAGTACTCTGTTTTCTCTCAGCAATGTTTTCATGTGCCAGTTTGTTCCTGGCCTCACAGGGCCTGAAGACACAGAAAAACAACAAATAGTTCACATTCATGTCTGTTCTCCTGAATGTAAATGTGGTGAAAAGGAATTTACGATTCAATCAACATCACTTAATGAGGTATTGTTTTGTCATTTGTCAAGTGTGTGTGTGTGTGTGTGTGTGTGTGTGTGTGTGTGTGTGTGTGTGNGTGTGTGTGTGTGTGTGTGTGTGTGTGTGTGTGTGTGTGTGTGTGTGTGTGTGTGTGCGTGCGTGCGTGCGTGTGTGTGTGTGTGGCTGAACCTGAACCTGGTGTATTTGAGTGTTTGTGCTTTGAAGAGTTGTTGCTTTGATTTGGGAGGCTCTAACATTGTTTGTACATTAGATGAAGCCTGCATGTATAATAATGATGGTAATAATAATAATAATAATTAATAGTGGAGAAAATGATACTTCAGTAAGACAACTGACATTATTAACAGGCATCAAAGAGACAAGTGCTTGCTTGGATGTGTGTTTGCTCATAGGAAACAAGCAGGTGTGCCTGTGATCCAACTCACACATGGAAAAAACGAGGACAATTTTCTTTGTGCCAGAAACTGAGCTGAGCTCAAAGCTGACTCTAGAACAAATCTGAAGTATTTTGATGGAGTGAAAATATTAAAATAGCACAGTTTTAGAAAACAAAGCATCACACTTCCCACTGGTTCAATCCAGCACTGTTGTCTTTCGATCTAATTCTCTGTCTGTTTCTGGCAGATGGTGACGGCTACCAGGACCACCTCCTCCCCGTGTGTCTGGATAACAACTGTCAACGCAGTGCCATCTACTTGGCCAAGTCAGGCTCTAAAGAGGTACGAAATACACACATGACCACACTGACAAATGTGATTCAAGTCGGTCTAATGAATTCGCCTGTTTTCTACTCAGTTAAACCACTTCATTTTTTGGCTGGACTGCAACAGTGTGACCAGATGGAGGCTGTTCTCTGTGTGGAAGACAAAATAAGAAAGATATTCTGTTGCTTCTAACTTCTCTCTTCTCTCTGAATAATAATTTTAAATACAGCTGTAAACTCAGTTGAAGTCCTGACTCTGTGTTTGTCTCTAACTAATGTGTTTGGTGAGTTTGTCAGATGACATCATTGTTGTAAAATCAAGATTTTAGCAGCAGAACAGTGGCTTTGAAAATGCTTGACTGCTGGTAACAAGTAGTTTTAATGGGCGGTGTTTCAGTCACTGGCAACAGAAACAACATGTAAATGAGAGCAGCTTTATGTTTAGCTTTATTTCATATTCAACTATATTAATCGACTGTATATGTGAGCACAGAGAGTATGACGGACACACACAGATGAAGGCTAAAACCGGCCCACTCTATACAGTATACAAATAGGTTGCAGTGACTTCAGTTGTTTATGGCACTTTCACAACAGTTTAACTCATTGACCCTATGCTGTGTAGCCATGTACTTGGCTTTGACCTAGTTTTGTTTGTTTTGTTTATCACTCTTCAATGTGTCTATCATTCTCTTCTACTGTTCTTCTGCTCTCTGTCAGCAACCCTCTGCTCAAAACTCTTACTTTCTGACGCTACTTTGTTCTTTGTTAGACTTCCACTGCTCTGCTCAGCTTTCCTCTTTTCTTCCGGTTTTAATTACATGGTCTAAAGAGAAATTGATAGGCAAAGTACAGCTCAACTGGATTGCTGTCAATTTTATTTAAGTGACTTGTACTCATTACAGCACTACTAGTTTAGCTCATAAAAAATGTAAGAAATCCTTATCCTGTCTAGATCGTTTAAGATTTTCTGTGTTGCTCCGTTGTTAATTCCTTCATCAAACCTTTGACCAAATTCAATAATCGATGTCTGATATTTCTAAAACACAAACTCACCTTATGAAAAATATACGAAACTTCAATATACAGGTAGTAGTATTGTAGTAGTATTATTATATTATTATAGTATTAATATTATAGTAGTAGTAGTAGTATTGAGGGCATGTTCTGTTTTCACACATGCTTAGAACACTTTTATAAAACGGCACAAATCTGAGGAAGGAGGATCAGGGCAGAGAACAAAGTGTGTATGAACAATATAGTGTTAGTGTTGTCATAGTTTCTAAATAACATAATGTTTTTTATTACATTAATCAGACAATCACAATGACAGAAAACTATCTTTTAGTGATGTTAGTTATGGATTTAAAAATTTAAAAATCCAACAATCTGAATATGTGAATATCTTTTGGTTTTGGTGTTTTGATGTTGCATACACAAAAGTTTGATTAATTAATCAAGAAGATGATCTGCAGTTTGATTATGGAAATAGATTTGCAGGCCCACGATATCCTCCACCTCTATTCTGAAATGAAAATTTAAAAAATGCCAAACTCAATTCAAATCTAGTCAACAAATCCTCATACCTATGCAATAAAACAGGGTGCTCTTCAGTGTCTCTCCCACACACTGTAAGACCGACTCAATGACCGGCTGCTACTGTGGTTACTGCCTGCTTAAGTTGAAGCTGGTAGGATAGCAAATAGGATTAACACAGAATCATGAGGTTAAAAATCTGCCGTCATGGCTAAAATATAAGTTCACTGCTTGGAGGATAAGGCACGTGAACTGTAGTCTGAAATTACCTCTGCTGTTGCTGCTTTGAGAGGAGTGCAACTGCTCTTATGACGGAAAGAAGTCGCTTCTAAGCAGTTTTTCAAAAAAACAGTCTGTCTTTTTTCAGCTTCTTTCTTGTCCACTTTGTTCTCCTTTATGTTCTTTAAGACTTATAAAAAGACGACCCTACCACAGGCTCCATCACAGTGCCAGAGCCACTGTTTTTTATGTGCAGTGTCTGTCTATTTCAGGGAGCCATTGAGCATGCAGCTCACTGTGGGGGTCTCTTGCTAAGAAAGACATCGGCGCTGATCCAATGGATGTCTTTTTGTTTGCAGAGCCATGCAAGATTGAAGTAACAGATACGCACACACAAATGCAGTCCCATCCGATTAATGTACACAGAGATATGAATATATGTGTGCAGACTTGTTCACTCCCTGCCGCTCTTACACTCACATGAATACAGACACACGCACATACACGCGCGCTATTTCCACCCCCACTACCCACGTACCATCTTGTGTGATTCTTTTCAGTTGCATCCTACCATTTGGCAGAAGACCCCTCTCCTTTTTCTTCCTTCCTCTGCCACCAGAGAACTAGCTTCCACTTTCTTTCAATCCAAAATAGAAATATTACAGGCTTATCTGCATGTCCGCCCCCACATACACATGTACACACAAGAAGACACACACATGGAGTCACACAGACACACACTCCCCATGGACATGCCTTCTTTTGTTTGCCTGTCAGAAACAAATTAAAAAAAAAAGAAATGATTGAAAGACGAAGTGAAAGAAGGAGTGTTGAAGGAACAGGAGGGGAGGCAGAGAGAGGAAAACTTATAGGCACTGACGGATAAAGTGAACACATGTTGTCTTGTGTGTCACTCTGTGTTTGAGAGACAGTCATCACTGTCAAAGAGAGAGACGGGTGGAAAGAGAAGGGAAGGGAAGGGGAGGGTGGGCGGAGTGAGGAGGAAAACAGTCTCTCTAAGCTTCTGTGCTTTCATGGAACGATGATAACAGTACACAATCACAATGATAACCTCCGTCTGCAGACGCCAGAAAGCCATACATCACAGTATTGATCTCATCAGCTTATTGTTATTTGTGGTGTTCACATTTTCTGAGCTGTAATTATGATCTTACATCACGTGCGTAGGTGTCTGAGTGTGGGCGTGTGGCTCCGCAGCCATGTTACTGAAGCAGCTAGTCAGCAGATGTCCCCCCTAGAGATATCGGCCCACTTACAATGATAGAGAAAATCAAGAAGGGGAGGGTGGAGGAGGAAAAGTGTCACAGATAGAGAAAATAAAAGGGGGAGAAAAATGGAAAGAAAAGAGAGCTTGATTTCGGAAAGACAAATGGAAGGAGAGAGAGGAGGTGGAGGGAAAAAGATTAGAGAAGGTGGGAAGAAAAAATCATTTTCTGTTGTCCCCTTATTGCCACTTTGAGAGGAACATCCCATCACATGGATAGAGGGCGGGGGAGGCAGAAAAGGGGAGTGGAGAGTGAATAGTGCTAGTGATACATATGCAGGCAAAGACATGGTGAGATGCCTTTGGGTGAAACCACTGTGTGTCTGTAGTTCATCTCCAAGCAGCAATTCATTGGGTCCTTCCTGCAGCCTCAGCCTGTGCAGCAGCTCCAGAGGCCTTCAGTTCCTCATATTGGAGGAAACTGCAGGTGGCCAACACCTCTATGCCTCATTCTCTGTTCTCTCAGACACACACTCTTCACATTTATTGCACGCTGGACCTCGCTTTTTCTGCTCTTAAATTCTGTAACACAATTAGATATTACTGCAGACAAAAGTGTGATTATGTGGTTGTGGGCGTTACATGAAAAAAAACTAATTGTAGCACAGAAAACAAAAAACAGAAATTAGCAGAAAGACCTCCTGAAGATGACAGAGCACTTTCACAAGAATAAGCGTGGTATGCGTCCAGGCAGTTGGCAAGTGAGTTTATATTTAAGGCTGTGGCTCATTTGCAGTGGAGTACAGGAATGTTTATGAGCTAGAGCTGAGTAATATTGCTAAATAACAGCTCAGTATTTCAAGCCTTGATGAAATGGCTTTACAAATGGATTTCTCTAATCAGAACATAATAATTTAGACCAACCACCCTCTGTTAAATGCCATTAGATTTACAGAGTCCATTGCAAACTTTCTATTAGTGGACATTCTTTAGACTACACAAAATAGAACTGAAATATAACCTGAGTCTAAATAAAGTAATAACAAAGTAGTAGCTTTATACTGCATCATGCTACGCTAATTAGTACATGGTGCAAATCTACTCAGTTAGAGCCTTGTTCCCTCATTCCCTCAGTAGAATCTGAGCATTGGCAGGCGACAAACGGTCAATCAAGTGAACCTTATCCACCCTCTTTCTCTCTCACACATATTTCCAGCCATTGCATGAGATTTTTTGTTCTGTTTTGTTTTGTTAGAAAGAGTTGAGGATGTGTCAACATTTTATCATAGAAAATGCCATGAATAGTATTTATTTATCTTTATAAATTAGGTGTAGAGAAAAACAAAAATGCCATTCATATCAATATGTAGCAACCACTCTCTGCCAATAAAACAGCAGCAATTTCCTGAGGTGTACTTACAGTTTTTCAAGCTACTTGGCAGGTATGTTGTTCAAGTATCTTGGAGAATTTGCTGTAATTCTTCTGTGGCTTTAATCTGTCTCAATGGCTTCTCTCTCTTCATGTAATCCCAGACCGACTCCATGATGTTGAGATCAGGGCTCTGTGGGGGCCAGACCATCTGTTGCAGCACTCCTCATTCTACTTCTTGCTGAAGAAGGATAGAGCAAATAAATGAGCACAAAAATAGTTAAATCACTGTAATGTTGTCTACAAATCCAAGATATAGATAAAAGCATATCTATATCTTAATCTATATATATCTGCCTTAGTTGTTTTTCCTACAAAGAATATACTTTAAATATATTCTCTGCATCTTTTAGTTTTTTAATCTGTGTGTGTGTGTGTGTGTGTGTGTGTGTGTGTGTGTGTGTGTGTGTGTGTACGTGTATGTGTGTACGTGTATGTGCACGCGCATGTGCACGTGTGTGTGTGTCCTTATGCAATACATTGGAAGAATGGCACATTGTCATTGCAGTGCTCACAGTTCATTTAATAAATGCATATTTTTTATATAGTTCAGTGCCAACACACTTACCTCTATACCTGAACAAGTAAAATTGTGGGTATTAACCTATTTGATACATGTTTTTGAATTGTATTTACATTGGTGTTTGTATGGACATTTCTTTGTAAATTTGTTCTCTTGTGAAACGCCTGCTGTGCACATATGCACACATGCACAACACACATACCGCCCCCATGAAGACTGGGCCAGCTGCCTACTGTTGCTGCCCAGACAGTGTAAGGGCAGCCAGTGTGAGCCAGACAACTTCCTCCCAGTCATCCCAGTCAGCCGGTCAGTCAGTGGTCAAAGAGGTGACACTGACAGCAGGTAGCAGCGTTGCTACCCTGCCCGGCTGACACAAAGACATATGGTCTCACTCCATCCCTGGCTCCTGACTGCTTATTTCAGAGACAAACAAAGGCCTTATTTCCACTTGATAATAAAATATAGTCTGTATCTTGGTATTTTGGAGGAGGACTTGTCAATGCAGATGTCATCAGCACAGATAGAGGCACAATAGAAACATTTTGGAAAGGTTGGAAATGTGGAAACATGACCACTACAGGCAGCAAGTAGTAACAACATCAGTCTACAGTAACAACACTTGACTCTTACACAAACTGTGGTTGCTAGAAAACTGTATATTCACTTTAAAGCAAAAGTATGTGTGGTTTGGTATAATTAGTTTAGCTCTGTGAGCCGTCTCTTTTCTGTATGCAAGCCATACTTAGGTAAAAGATAAAACTCAGCAGACAAGGGTAATCAACTCTATGTTGCAAATTGCACACATCAGAGATTTGGGAAGGGAGAACCATTGATGACTTGCTGAGTGAACTGCCAGCCAGCCAAATTTAAAAACAAACCACTTTACAACAAGTTTGATATGTGGAGAAATTGATGCTTTTTCATAGTTAGATGAGATGGTCGATACTACTGTGGATGCTAAATATAAGACAAAAAAGTCAGCAAGGGAGTTGTAGTAGCCATGTAAACACCTTCATTCTCTTAACAAGACCGTACTATGATATAAAGAATACAAGTCTTTTATCAAGTTTCCACATTTTTTATATTCCCCCAATTAGCTGCTTTTACAAATCCTTTGCACAGTGTCAAACTAACACCTCAGGGTGATCTTGAAAGTCAATTTTAATTTGCATGTCTCTGCTTTTTTCATTTATTTTTCATTCTACCTTTTTGGAAGTCATATTTCTATTGCTATTTGTGTCACATTTCATAGTCCAGTATGTTATGAAATGAGGCCGAGCTTGGTAATTACTGACAGAAAACTACTTTATCTTATTGAATTGAATTAACTCAATCTTAAAAAATACAAAAAAATAAAAAATAAAAAAATACTGACTGAGTTGGCATCAAATTCTGGGCATGCAAATTATATTTGAGTTTAGAATATTTCAGACATAGCATCACCTAAAATGCTGCCATAACATACATGTTGATGATCATCATCATTCACGGCCTTGATCATAGCAAGACTAGCTGGAGTCATCTGCGCTTCCCACCCACTCCTCCAGTGTTCAAACCCATGCTGTCTTTCAGTGCCTGTTCTAATGTGATGAGCATTACAGTCATTGTATCACTGGGATCATAAAAAGCTATTGCTTCATTACACGCCTGTTTTTTTTTTTCCCCCTCCTTTATGTTATTACCTTGGACAGGCTTGTTGTCTGTTGATGTTACAGCACCTCCCCTCGTCAACCCATAAACCCCACCACCAACTCCCACCTCCACCGCAGGCCGCCCACATTTTAATTTCTTGGCCTAATGAAGCGGGAGCTCTCTCCACCAAGTTGAATCAATGGGAGCACGTTGTCGCTTTTTTTCACATTAGTCGTCAGTAAAGCCAGGAGAGTGATTTTATGTAGGGCGTCTGTGTTTGTGCCCTTTCTGGATTTATGTGTGTTTCTGTACGTGTTTTTCCATGTTTTGTGTGCGTGTGCGTGCGTGTGCATGTGAGCATGTGCCACAATAAGCTGCTCACAGTCTGTGTTTTCCCGCTGTTAGCTAAAAAGCCATTTGTATGCGGGATCCTTCCCTTCACTACCATTTAAGGTTTCAGATTATCTCGCAAGCGCAAATCCCATCATTGTCTTCATTTCCATTAACTAGGTCATTTGGATCTCCGCCCTAACGCACCTACACAAACACAAACACACTCGCACTCAATTCGTTACTCAATATGTTAATATGTTGACATTTGAACAAGCAAATGTCAGTATGGAGTTAACTAGACTTCGGAACAGTCTTTTTGACCAGGGAGACATTGGGCCACAGATTATTCCATAAAGACACACACTTGATATTATTCAAACACTCTTCTATATTTAGTGATTAAATGTCAAAACTTCTGCAGCCGCAAGGAAGGAGTAACTGCTTCATCATTTATTTAAGGAGCTCCTATGTCAGGTTGGATATTCATTGCAGCTGCTAAAATAAAAAGAATTTGATCAGATTAGAAACCTTTAATATCCTCACTAACGTTCATATCATTTCCCAAACATTGCTGCGGAGCAGTAAAAACAAAACACAGGGAAAATGCTGCATGTGACTTTTTTCCCTCATCGCCTCAGAAAAGACTGATCTCATGACTTCTACCTTTGCTGTTGTGCTTTGTGTTGCATGTCTGCTAATTTACTACAATTAAGTCTTTCATCATCTGCTTTTGTTCTGCCATATGTTCATTGTCATTAGATAATGTAGGAAACAGGATAATGTATCAATTACAGCCAGACAGTCACAAGCACTTAAGTTGGAGCCTTAATCTTGGACTCTTGCTTGATTAACCATCTCTCCTCCATATGTTTGAGTGAACTCATGCATGTGTGCACATGTGCATGTGTAGTTTTGATATCATCATTCCACTCTGTTCCCTCTTAGGCTTCCGTTATTTTACTTTACTTTCATCATCCTTTTGCTTGTGCCTTTTCTCTTCTCCCATGCTGTCTTTAAGTGATGAACATTAATTAGAGACTAAAGATGACATCTCAAATTTTATTAAAAGCTATCTTTCCATCACAGAACCTGCAGATGAACCTCTTAACCCTGATGCACGATAGTGTGTCTGCGTTTTTGCAGGGTTGACTGAATGCTGTTGGTATTCCTCCTGCTCTTCCTCTCTCGTCCTCTAATCAACGTTAGAAAAAGCAGCAGACAGTACACTGATTGCCTCGGGGTAAACACCAGCACAGTGGTCTGCTGATAAGGCTGGCGGCCAGCAAAGGCCTCCCTCTGTCCTGAGAGAGAATGTCATGGCAGCACTGAGCACAGACCAAAGGACTCGAGCGTGAAGATAACTCACCGCTGAATTCATTTGCCTTGCAGACTAAATAGAAAAAAGATTGAAGATGTAGCTCGTATTTGAAAACATGACCACCTGCTCTGTGAGAATAACTGCTGACATGAGAACTGTAGGCAATACAGAATCTTTTCCTTTTTTAGACTAGCACACCTTCAGTGTGTCTATTCATATGTATAGCCTTAAATATTCAGCAGATACTAGAGTTTGGATTGGAGCCAGATGTCATTTGGATTATAAAGCAGAGCCCCCTCTGTAGGTATTGAGCTTTTAGTCATCCAAACTACCTGCATGTCTTTCATTTTCACTCATTCATTTTCTCATATCACCTATTTTTTTCTCTTCCTTTGTCTTTGTCTCATGAGTTACTTTCAGAGTTAATGGATCTCCTCAGATTGAACCTCAGCAGAAACTGTAAATAACTGAGATTAACACCTTGGCCACTGGCATTTTTTTTAACAAGGCAACAACAGTCCCACTTCTGTCAGTGTGTACAAATGTGAATGTTTATGTGTATCCATGTCTAGCATTGTGTTTACTGGCCACAAATGGGCTGGCAGCAGCCTTTCAGGTCTCCCTCTATTCATTTTACTCTGCCAGCCGCAGCGCAGTGGTCATTTCTAGCACTCCCATCCACTGTGGATGGCAGTAATCGTAGCCAAGCTTCACGCCCATATGGCAGGCAGTCAGCCTTTCAAATCACATTGCAACATCACTCAACAGCCATTTAATGAGAGCTTGACTGGACAGTGCTGCATTAAAGCCCCAAGTTCATTCTTACCCCATGAAAAATATTCAACCTGGGTCTTGGTTTATCACTCGCTTGGTTTTATGACACCATCTGTATGTAGAGAAGCATAATTACTATCGTCGCCCACTCGCTGCTGCTGACACTCTGTCCAAAACATTCCCTGTCCAAACTGAAGGACCTAAACTTCACTATGTCTCTATAAGGCTGTAAATGGAAAGGTAGAGTTGAATTAGAATACATTTTAGAGTTTATTTGAATGTGATATTAAAAGACCTTGCCATTGAGAAAAAAAAAAAATATATATATATATTTTTGTGCATTTTAAATGCAAAATAAGTCACATTTCTCACCTTGTTAGTAACCAGATGTGCACCATCAGTAGAGTCAAACCAGGCAAATGTCTTGGGCCCTGAAAGGGAAAAAGGGCCCCCAATGGCTCCTAATTTTGACACATTGTCCAATGTTGACATTGGAGGTATATGCATATCAGTGACATCAAGTCTTAAAATTTTAAACTATTGGAGATAGGCAGCCCTTCTCTTTTGTCTTTCCCAGACATGCTGGTCATATTAAGAGCTGTTAGTAGCAGTTCTGGTGAGTGTCTCTCTGGTGACTCTCCCCTGCACCTCCTCTCTGTTTAAGATTCATGAATAGTTTAAACCGCCAGCATCTGGCTACACACCTCTCTAGGTTACACACACACACACACGGACATGGACACTCACACAGATACATACATATTAGTGACATAAATTGGAAATTTAACTGTGAGTCTATATATTTTTTGTCCGGACAATGGGGCCATATAATTATAAATATCAGTGACTAGCTGAGTGACTGATTGGAGTGGAGTGGTCATATTTCCACCATTGGTCAGCGGAAAGATAGTATCATCACCATGTTTACCATCATTTTATTTGACTGTCCCAATTTTCACTGAAATATTCCCACTTCATA
Organism: Rachycentron canadum; assembly: GCA_038496675.1. Lineage (NCBI taxonomy): Eukaryota > Metazoa > Chordata > Actinopteri > Carangiformes > Rachycentridae > Rachycentron > Rachycentron canadum. The sequence goes on along the minus strand of CM076648.1, from coordinate 24,308,753 downwards.
ATGCCTTAAATAATTATCACAATGATTTGTGTTGCATTTAATAGAAATTACTGGTATGCCATTCTTCAATTCTCAGTGATGTGTATCTATTAATTGTCTGAAATCCCAATTTGATTCTTACTCTAGAGTCTATTATATGGTAAGTAGCAAATGAGCACAACCCAACCCAACATTGGTAAAAGTGGTTTTGAATTTACATTCCACATGTGCCTGGACTATAAAATTTCTTCGGTTATACTAATGAAGTCAAAGTATATGGATCATATGGTGTAACAGTCAGATACTGCATTGACTGTCGATAGATGCTGCTCAGTAGTTCATCAGCTCATGACATTGTGGGGGAGAGAATCAGGGGTGATAACAGTCTCTCCTTGTAACACCTCCCTCTCTTGTATTATATGTAATTCACAGGAGTGCTGGCTAACAACTCATTGAAATGACACTAATGAAAGCAGAGAGACCAGCATGCCTGTCACTAGTTGGAACGCTATTAAAATGAATTCACTGGGATTAAATAGGCAGTTATAATAAATCTTTCTTTTGCAAAATGAAAAGTAATAGCTCCTATTTTTCAGCTATGCTCCCCAGAGTTTGGTGGAATTGTAGGAAGAAGAGTGCAAGAGAAAGGTGTTATGACAAAAATGGAGAGTCAAGGCTTCAACCAGTGCAAGAGTATTTGAGAAATGAATCAGTTGCTAAATGAAATAGTATTTATATTAAGTGAGGTAATGATGGTCTGAGCGAGGTTCTTCAAAGCACTGTCTCTTGCGTGCAGTTTGTTTTTATGTTGTTTACTATATGCACCTCTTTAGTTTGACTGTTTTTCACCATAAACATCAGTCAGTAGTAACAGTAAAACAAGACCCCCTTCAGGGCCCTATTACCTCAACATTTGAATTGTCAAGATGAGGGAAAGAAGCCTTATTTGTGTTTGCTTAAAAGAGTGGGAGAGCTTCTTCGCTGTGTGTACTTGAAGTGTAAAGAGAAAGGCAATAAAGGCAAGCTACGACACAGATGTGTAGTTTATTATTAGGCATTGAGACTATTTATAATGAAGCTGAGATTTGTTGCCAGTACATGTCAAATTTAGACTGTTTTCTTTGATTATCTTTTGTCTAGTTCTGATTAGTTCAGTTGTATTTTGGTAATTTATTTCCCTCACTGTTCAGCTTTGATTTGAGACAGTACTCCACAGAAAGGAGAGGAGGTACTAAATTGAGGATTTACAAGAAAATCCCAGCAAATAATGTGATTAGCATTTCTCTTCTCAAGTAGATGCTTTTCTGAAAGTGATTGTGTAAAGTGTTGTTTGCTCTCACAGTGCTGTAGGTGAGTTAGTGTAGGTTAGGTCAGAGCCTACAAATAATTGCCATTAGGTGGGAAATTTAGGATAAATCTTGTGTGAAAGTCTTAAAAGTTGCGAGCATGAGACCATCAGGGAGCAGCATTAAATGCACTGAAAGTGGTAGGTTGGTGATCCCTTTGGTAGTTCCCCGCACCATTCCTCTCAGTCCACTTAGATTATATGAAAACATTTGAGTATAGACAAACAATTATTATGAGTTTGAGATTATTCTCTATTAGTTTGTCACCTTGGTCAAAATTCCATTATGTTGGTGTACTGTATATGTTAGTAGGTGTGTGTGCACCATGCTGCACTGTTAGCAAGTAAATTTGTCTGTAATGCAGGCATAGTGCTATTCCTTTTACATTCATAACATGTAAGTTTGAGCTTTGGTCTTTGTTCTGCTTTGTTGTCTGCACATATTCATCTGAGCAGATTTCCTGTGGCTTCTTTATTTTCTTCCTCTGACTTCCCTCCAACACCCTGATCAGTTTTTGTAGAACAAGAGTTAGTAGCTGGTATCATTGGTGAATATATCAGCACAACATTTTGGAATATTGATACAAATTTCTAACAAAAATTCATAGAATAGTTTTTAAGACTAGAAGACTTTTGACACTTCCATCCATCCACTCATTATCTACACTGCCTATTCGTCAGGGTCGCCAATCCTAGCTCACATTGGGTGAGAGCAAGGTACAGCTTGTACAGGTCGCCAGTCCATTGCAGGGCGTACGTATAGAGACATACAGAGAGAAACAATCAGGCCTACAGGCAATTTAGAGTCACCATTTAACCTAAACCTGCATGTCTTTGGACTGTGGAAGGACGCCGGGGTACCTAGAGGGAGCCCACACATGCACAGGGAAAACATGCAAACTCCACACAGAAAGGCCCCAGGACTAGGAGTTCGAGCCCAGGGCCTTCTTGCTGTGAGGTGACAGTGCTAACCAGTGCCCCACCCTTTTTGCCCTTTTTGACACTTAAATGTGGTTATTGTCATCTACGTTTAACTTTTATCCTTCACCGTTCTCCTGTCCTTTCACTGTTATTGTGTCCACTGTTTAATCCTGATCAGTGTTTTTTTTTTTTTTTTTTTTGATGTTGTTACAGTGGGTAGCAGTGCTGTCAGATTTCCAGCGAAAGGAAACCGTTTGGAGCTTTGTGCCAGGGACATCAAGCCAACCCCTGGCCCTGCACCTTGGGGACTACAACCTGGATGGCTTCCCTGATGCCCTGGTGGTCCTACGCAATACCAGTGGCAGGTAGGGGAGAAATACACACACTCTCACCTAAGCACCTCTTAATACATGGTTAGAATGGGGCCATGTTTGTCTTGGAAAAAAAAAACTACCTGTGTAAGTGATGTTGATAGTGTGTTTGTCATTATCGCATTTATTTTGGGCCTAACACACGCAAGTATTACTGTTCCTTTAAGACCCGTATTTAAGATAATGTCTAGTAAATTAATGAGATATTGCTGAATTTAAACTAATCCCTACTTGGCAGGGGATCTCTTGGAATGCAGTCAAGTAGGTCTCTGAACCCCACTCCAACTAATCATTTCAGTAGTATGCCTCACTTCATGAGCCATCACTGCAGAGGCACACAGTGTCAGCATGTGCAGGTCCAGGGCCTGTACATGTAGCACATAGTCACATACAAACAGGATTTGCATTGTTATTACTCTGGTGTCAGGAAACTGATAATCATCATAGATTTAATGTAAATCTATATTCTCTCTGCTTCTCACGACTGCTTGCTTCAATTTGCAACCTACATTTGAGTTTGTCATGTAACGTCGCACATTTTGATGAGATTATACTAACTATAGTATTCCAGTGGAACACAAAATTGAATTGATTGGAACCTAATAACTCAAGATGCATACTTAAATGGCTTACACAAATCTGTTTAGCTTCCAACACTATGAATGTTTTTTTCCCAAAGATGGCACATGGAGGAGGGATTTACTCATTAAATTACTGTGAAATTACTGTACTAGCAATGACACGTTCTCATGGGGAAAAAAACATGTCTCCATTATAAACAGTCGCTCCTTTCATATACAGTGTTTTTCACTTTTAGTAGCTGTAGTTAACAGTTGTCAGGCTCAACTAAAAGCATTTAACTGGTTTTAAAAAATATATTTTATCTGGGCTACACATTGATACTGATACACGCTGGCAGAATATAATTTGACTTGTGTCGTGTGTTTGGAAATGGACAGTCTTTAGTCAGAATAGCAGCAAACTCTCTAGTTTTCAAAAGTACATTAATTAAACATTACCATTAATAAATCATAAGATATTAGCTGAAGTATAAATTAGACATTAGACACAATTAACGTGATTGCTGACAGCTTGACATTCATGACACCCTCCTGAGCTGTAGAACATGTAGTTTTAACATGATTTGTACTGAGCAATTGGAATCTGTGACATTGTGATATAATAAAGAAGAGATTAGCATCCAGTTTGCCAGAGCACTGACTGGGAGAGAAGACAGCTAAGGTGAGTGTGTTCTTCAGTTTACGGACATGACAGCTGATAAGCCAGCCCTTTAAAAATCATTACAGCATGTGCTAGGACATAAGCACCATGGACATTTGGATGTGTGTGGGGGGTTTTGTGTCTGTGTGTGTTGGAGGACCTGTGTGGATTATCTGGCCCCAGAGATGAAGATAAGATATCTGAAAGGGTTAGGGCTGTTACTGTCTATGCATACTGATTGTTCTCTGTGTGTGTGTGTGTGTGTGTGTGTGTGTGTGTGTGTGTGTGTGTGTCCATATTACTTAGTGTTTGAGTGCTTGTTCTGTCAGAAATTGTGTTGATGAAGAGCTTCAAATGACTTCAAATGACACGCACACACACACTCGCACATATACATTTGAACCACTCTTTCTTGTCAAGGCGCTATAATCACCAGTAAGTACTGTCAGGCTTAACTCTTTCTGGTCACCCTCATCTAGAAATGACCTCTGTCTCAATCAGCTCTAATCACACAAGCCATAGCTTCTCTCTTTATTTCCTCCCTTTGCTTTAAGCCTGAGCATTGTAATCCTGTACTCAGCCATGGACATTTTTGTAGAACTCCTTCCCAATACAATCTGACCCCAGCGGTAACATTTAAAGTCGCATCATCAGCATATGAAGCAAAGAGGAGGATGGAGGGAGAAAGAATGAAGAGATAAAAGGAGGTCTGGGTGATGAGAAAGAAGAATGGTTTAAAGGTCAGCAAAAGTCTGCTTGGATGCCTTCTGTTTTGAATCCTTAAAGCAGGAAAACCAGACCCCTTAACTACCACTGATGCACACCAGAGTGCCAAACGGTATCAGTGGCTCATGTAGGAACGTCTTTGGTGTGTGCACAGTGCCCTCACATCGTAATCCTGACATGCTTTGCTTCTTTTTAGCAAATGCACAAGATTTCAGGGGTCATGTTTGAGTGATTAGATGTGCTTGTTTTTTGTTTTTGTTGAGACATTTTATGAAATGCCTCCTGTTGACTCGCCTGCTTTGGATTCAGCAGCACTCCACAGTCCATCCTGCACTAGGCTTCACTTTGTCTTTGATTTCCGTCTAACCACATGCTCTCTGCTTACCAAATATTTGTGCAGTCCACAGCTGGTTTACTTTAACTCCCACTCCTTCTTTCTCTCTCTCTCCTCCCTCTCCATCTCTTCTCTCTCGTCCTTCCAACTGGTTATTTATAGCTGCTTTTCAGTTGAAAGTCCTGCTAGTCTGTGTCACTCCTCCTCCCAGCAAAACAAATGCCTTTTTAAGTATTCAAAATCAGACGACGGAAGGAGAGAAGGTGTGAGATGAGAGTAATCGAGTGGAATCAATGGAACAATGAACAGATGGGGGGAGCAGAGGAAATAACTGGTCACAATTGAGTGACAGATGAATGCAGCCAAACACAGAGAGGTTATTGAAAAAAACCTGCTCTGAAGTGCACTCGACCTGAGACTGGGGCAATGATTCACCTTTCAGCATGACAATGACCTGCAGCAAACAGCCAAGACAACACTGGGACTGTGTCTGTGACAAGCCTCTGACTGTCCTTGAGTGGCCCAGCCAAAGCCCAGACAAACCGCATCATTTCAGGTGCCAACATAAATAAGAGACACAGACATTTACTGTGTGTGTCCAGTAGATGATGAAGGAACCCATCAGACCTAAAGTAGAAGAGTCTCCTGTTTAATGCTCTTAAGTCATTTTCCAGTGTCCTTCATCAGTTGCTTTTGTGAGTTGTGGCGTTTTCCTTCTGCCGCTCATACTAACAGCTCTCCTTCCTATGAAATAATTACTGGTGTCGTGGGAGTTTTTTTGTTTAAGTATAACTGTACTGTAGGCACTGTAGGGTGTTGTCAGTCAAAAACAGGCAGTAACAATACAGATGTTTATTTTATCTGATGTTATGGATTATCTTATCGACAGTCTGCTTAATGGTCACATTACTGCTGTTTGGAAACACAGTCATTAGAAACTGCAGGACAGATGTAGTGTGCGTGCGTGCGTGTCTGCGTGTATGTGTCTTGTGTCCATGACCATTTATGTTTTCATATCCGTGTTGTATGTAATTTCCATCAGCAGCTTCTAAAACTACACTCCTCAGGGTCCACATTATATCCAGGTCACAGGACAGATGGAGCCTCCAGACACACTCTCTCTGTCTCTCTCTTGCTCTGTCTCGCTCACACAGGCGAACATTGTTAAATCACAACAAAGAATACAAGGCTGTTCCTGCTGGAACAGGCTCCTATAGGTGTTTCCGTGTTTGCAGAAAAATAAGCATTTGGGATCTTGGGGAGACAAGAGGCAACAGTGAAAGAGATACAGACTCGGAGAATGGCACTATGAAGAATCAGTGCAAGAAACTTTCTGCAGGGAGCCTGATGATAAGGTGTAGTCCTTTCAGGTGCAGATGACAGAGCATGGCATAGCACTGCACAGCATATAGCATGTATGCACCAGATTTTTAACTCTCTCTAGGCAGAACAGAGACTACACAGATGTCTGACTATTCATGTGTATCTACTATAAGCATTTGACATCAAGAAAGCTACAGAGTTCTCCTTCACTGATCATTTGCAATCGCAATTATACCGTACAGTTAAATAGCTCTGTTTCTTTATTAATCATAGTTAGTTTCTACAAAACATTTGTCAACAGTACAATTATAATACTATACAATTATCCCCAACTTTTCAATTAGCTAGAATTATGCAGCAGTGGCAAGAGGCATTACAGTTGCTATTCAAGCTGTTTGTATTCAATTATTGATATAACTAGCCAAGGACATATTAAATTTACATCACAATTATCATTACAATTTAAATGAAATGACTAATGGAGTTATGCAGTGTTATTGCTCTGCTGGATTACAGAAAAAACATTTACGTTTAGAGAGAAATGGAACATGAATCACCTGTCTGATCTCCTCATCCTCCAATTCCACTGGATGATGAGTAGCAGCTCACAAGGAAAGGACAGTCATAGCATATTAATAACAATAACAATAGAATAAGGTGGAACTTCAGCCCACATTAATGTTAAATAAGTAGAGACCAGTGTTTCAGGTTTAATGATTGAACGTGTATAACTGTAACACTGATATGACAGAATGAGCAAGTAGCGGCAACATCTAATTGACAAAGTGATTAACCTGATGGTAACCTGACAATGCAGTCATATTATAGTTAATGTCACCAAGTATCCGAAATAAGCTTAAGGAAAGAGTTGCGATCTAGCCTCAATCAGTATATCAGAAAAAAAGCTTGTTCACCATAAAACACTGACAGTGACAGTTATTAATTTGCAGTGTTCCTTCTTGGCTTTCATCTGTCCAACACTTTCAATGTGTCCCATGTTCTATCAGGTGTATGGTTAATTTTGAAGACTCCAGTTTCCAATTTGTTTTGAACCCAGAAGAAACCACATTTAGAGGAGATGGTTGAGTTTAAGAGGTGTGAGGGGTGGCTCTATCAGGCAGGCCACCCTGTGTGGCCTGTCAATCAAACAGTAGCCACACCCTGAAGCATACCCTGCTTTATGGTCTATTTTCCTCTAAATGGGACCATCATTAAAAAAATGGACATCATGTTTTATTGAAAAAGACTTGAAAATAGAGACTGAGACAATAAACTCATTAGGGAAATATTTACTGAGGCAATAAATCAAGTGAGAAGTAGGGATATTTCCACATAGACTTCAATACAATCAGACTTTTTTTTTGCATCCATTGGAGTCGCCTCCTGATGGTCATTAGATGGAAGGCAGGTTTAAGGCTCTTCAGCATTGATTTCACTTTGCAGACCCATCCACTTTTATTTACAGTCTATGGTAACAACCCTCATCTGTAACTGACAATATTTGAACTTCATCACTACCAATTATACCATACAGATTCCTAGCTGTAGTGGCAAGAGCACAGTGTCTCACAGACAAACAGCAGCATGTAAAGTGAAGCCAAATGAAACCAAACCTATTACTGCCTCTCTTCTTCTCTTTGCTTCCATCTAAAGCTATAATACTGTCTTTTCCTTTCACAGTACCATCATCAGCGTTCATGCTGACAATAAGAGGCTTTGAGAAGTGTCAAAGCCTCAGATGACATATGACGCACGTTGTAATAAGGGAGTATTTACCACCTGCTGCTGCAGTGTTCTGTAGCCACATCACTACTTTCTAGAAATAACATCCACTACTGGTCACAATGACATTGCTCCTGTGTGTGCGTGTGTGTGTGTGTGTGTGAATGTGATATAGGATTATATGTGTTAGCCATCAACCCCTATAGAATGAGATTATCCTCAGCAGTAATAATGTTTTTTCCCACTTCACTATATCACATCCATACACTGATTAACAGGCACATAGGTCAGCTTTAATGTGTGATCTGCCTCAAGTGACTTGCATATAATTAAGTGTGTGCATATGTCTAATCACACATCAGCATGTGTTTCTTAAGCAATTGAAAACAGTCAGACCACCTTCCAGGCAGCCGCCCTCTCAGCCAGATCAGCACTCCTCTAGATCTGAGGCTTTTGGAAAGCCAAAGCTGTCATCATTCTCAGTGACCTTTAACCTCAGCAGATGACTACAGGTCAGATGAGACCAACAGATTACAATGAGCCATCGCTACATCATTGCCCATCTAGGCACACACATAAAGACCATGGTTTTACTCCGAATGCACACAGACTGAGCCCACTGTTCATTTCTGAAGAAATGTGTGGCACTCACATGAAGTCAGTCTGAGACAATGAGTAATACTGATTTGTTATTCTACTCACAAAAAAGTATTTTCCTAGATTCAAATAGAATAATATGCACTTCCTGCACAAGATGGATTTGTTGTTTTTGCCTCAGGGTTTCCCTTGGAAGCTGTTTGCCACCAGCATATAGCAACCAATACTTCAGCATCACCTATTCTGTTAGTCCCAACATAGGAAACCTTCAGACTGATGATTTTCAAAGTCATTGAGTCAATGAGCACCAACATGGCATGGCAATGATAAGCTCCTGCCCTTCTTTAGATTATAGAAGCATGTCCCAGCAGCTGGCACTGACTCATTTTAAAGAACATAGAAATGAATGGGTGTTCTCTCTTCATATGATTCAAATATTGGACTAATAAGACTGCTCAACCTTAATGAATGTATTTCCCTGGTATATCTAATGCAGCTACCAGATATTTGTAATTTACATGTTTCATTTTGGAAAGAATAATTCATTAATTTAATGCTTGTCTTGCTTTTCTCCAGGACAGCCATGTTGTCTCTTAAGGGCTGAATAATTAAAAGTAATTAATAATGTATCACTTTCCGTACTGGAGCTTTTTACCCTCACAATTTTGCAGCTCCAAAGTTGCTAGATGCTAAAATGGGGAATATAATTTTTTGGTTTTGGAAAAAGTAGGGTGTGTGTGATATTTTTGGAAGCTTCTTGTATTGTCATGTTCCTCAGTTTACTATAGACAGTCATGTGGTTATACCTGAGTCACTGACCAAAGATATAATGCACTGATGCAAATCTTAAACCATTCCAGTGGTTTATTAGGGTGGAAGCAGTATCCACATACCTTTTACATACCTTCAGGGCAGTGCGTGTAATATGTGGTTTATACAATCATCACTGTGTGAGAATGATCAAAAAATAGTGGTGAGAAAATTCCTCAACTGACTGTCGTGTGTTAGATGTGGATTCAAGGCAAAGTGTGTTGATAATGTTAAACCACATAGCATATTACTGAGTCTACTGTGTGGTTAAAAAAACTGATCCTAGTACTGATTGATCTGACTGTATTGATTTCTTACTCCTAAAGATTGAATTGTTTTGTACAATAAAAAAAGAAAAAAGAAAACTTAAAAAAGAATAAGATCCCAGTCAAAGATCCTGGTCAAACTTATTCAAACATGTTTCTGTTTAGACCCATCTTAATTAGTCTTTTACCCAAAAGTAAGAGTCAGGTATGTTGTAACAGAAATATCATATGTTTTTGTTCGACTGTCTGAATCTCAGGCTTAAGGAATTCCTCGTCTCTCGTTTAACAACAGTAGAAACCTGAGATTGAAAAGGTTTTGACACTTTTCCTGAAATATTTTTCAGAGGTAAAAATCAGCATAGCTACATTTTCTCCCACCTGCTTAAATATTATAAAAGTAATCCAAAGAGCAGCGTGGGACAAGAGAATAATACTGATACAGTCTCTGTCTCTCTATGAATTAATGAAAGAAGTTTGTGTGCTGTAAATGTAACAATATTGTATTCAGCAGAAAATCCTATTTTTGTGCATGTGACAATACAAGCTTTTGTAATTTTGCTTTTGCATAAGTCATCCTTTCATGAGGTATTTTGTACCTGACCACCCACACTGTGTTTTTGTGTGTGTTTGTGTGTTTGTGTGTGTGTGTGAGTGGTGAGGTCTGCAGGTGTCTGCATGTTTTGTTTGCTTGTGCCAGTGGTTAAAGGACATTCATATGCATGCAGGTGTGGAGATTTTTACATCAGTCAACTCTCCTACTGTGCTGTGCTGTTGTACTTGTAAAAGTGCTAAACTCTCCTCTGATGATAACGTGTGTGAAGTGTTTTTGTTTGGTGTTTGTATTAAAGTGAAGAGTGTATGAGCAGCAGTTAACAGCACTAACAGCATCGCTCTGCTCTCTCAGCTCTGATCAGCTGATGTAAGAGGAGGAATACTGATCAGACCTTGGAGTCCACCTCTAGGCTTTTAGACACACATGTGAGACAGGTTGTGACTGAAAACTGTGATAAGAAAAAAATTGTTTCTAGTTTGAACAAAACTGAAGACTGTAAGCTTCTGGGTGAGAGATTGGTATTTCTGTCTCTTGTGGTTCTCGAAGGAAACTTTTCCTGTTGAACCCAACTTTTTTATGGAAGATGTCTGGATAAATCATCATTTTCTGCTGGTTCATGGTATATCTGGTTTGCTCAAAATGATTTTTCTCCTATATTCATGAGAATTCCCCAGTAACATAACAGATCTGACAGTGAAATATGCTTCAGCAAAAGCTCTTTGTTTAAGGCTTCCTATGATGAATTCCCATTATAATTAAAATGTGGCAAAAAGTCCTGTAACCTAGAATTTGGACGTATTTGGGCAAAATACTGACCATCTGCCTGCTCATTGTGTCTCATTGTACCGATACAGAGAACAATCAGCTTGTGCACATTCCCTTGTTCTCTCTCTTTCTCTCTCCCTCATTTTGTACATCAAAGCCATAGTGTTTCCCTGAATACCACCAGAGATGCTCTCTCCATGGAAACACACAACTGCCTCCGTTCAGCATAAAGATAATAGCTCCTTCTTTGCTCACCCATTTACTTTGAAAATTAATTAAATCTTCCTTGTTAAGGTTTTAGGGCTCTCTGAGGGATTGAGCATGAGACAGACAGTGTATGTTCAGTATATGTGCACGAGAGAGAGGGTGGGGTGGGGGGTGCATTGATATTGCCAAGGTTATTTGAAATATTGTCATGTCTGGAAAATGCTGTAGGGAGAGGGGGAGGAGAGCTTCCTAAATGCATGAAAACCTCACCTCTGTGGTTCCAGTCAGTTGTAATCTGACTGTAGTGGTTTTGTGCAGAGGAGCAAGTCATCATACAACAGTGGAGGCCACTTATTCAATCTTAGTCTACATTCTGGAGATAAATTATGGAATCTAAAATCCCTAAAAAAAATCCCCAGATAATAGTCTAATGGGTCTTTGTTGCTTTGCAGTGCTTTACTTCTTCCTTGAGCTCCATGTTTTTGAGAGTATCTTAAAACGGCTGTGAACATGTGAACATATTCTAGGTTATTTGAATTTCTTAAAACAATTTGATTTGTTGAGGGCACATCTTAACTGCACTATTCTGGCTCTTCCAAACTGCTTTGTGCTCTACTGCAACGTTCATTTTTTTTTTGTTGGAAACAAATCCATTTTTTTGTAGGAGGCAGGCATGACGGTGATTTTGTGAGTCAGCAAATCACAGAGAAGATGAGCAACCTGGTCTCAATTCGTAACATTGAAACCAACGTGATCTTCATTTCTTTGGAGTAGCAGTGGTAGCAGTAGATGTAGTTGTTTTTGCTTATCATAAAGAGTCAGAGTGGGAGCACTTTAGCTGAATTATGCAGCCCTAAGTCTTCCAGGGCTGTAGCACTGATGAAGCACCTCGTGCAGCTACCACAACTAATCATTAGGTAAACAAAGCACATATCTTGATTTCCATATCAGTGCAGAATGTGATCTCTCTGAACATTTTTCTAAATAAGCAGTATAGTGTGAATGTGTCCTTGCAGAATTTCCTGTTCACAAGCTTTATTAGATTTAGTCAGTGATGTAATGATGAAAATAAAGAACAAAGATTGTTGCAGTCTTTTCTTAAAGCAAAATGGTGCTGTGCAGATGTCAACGGATTATTTTTATATACTGTGAATGTCTGACAGTGCAGCCAGCAGCCCAGTCACTCTCTTTACTCAGGTAGGCTTCAAATTCACAGGACGAAACACACACACACACACACACACACACACACACACACACACATACACACACACACTCTCACACACTCACTCACTCACTCACTCACTCACTCACTCACTCACTCACTCCATTCATCCAGCGCCCTCAGGGAGACAGAGCTTCCTGCTGGCTGTGAGTGTTTGATGTTGCAATGGTCCACCCTGGCTTCATAAGAGACCCCTATTGCAGGAGAAATGGTCTAAATGTCACACTTCAACCTCCACTGGGCTGACCTGCACTCGTGTGTGTGTGTGTGTGTGTGTGTGTGTGTGTGTGTGTGTGTGTGTGTGTGTGTGTGTGTGTGTGTGTGTGTGTGTGTGTGTGGGTGCAAGAGTTTACAAGCAACATGTAGCTAGGCATGTAGCAGTATGTGGTGAGAGGGAGCTATTTCTGCAATACGAAATGAGGTCACAGGTGGAGATGGGTGAATTTAAGTGATTTCTGTTGTATATGACAGCACATCACGCTGTACACTGCTTACTACTGATTACTGGTGTTTATAGACACCTCTAAATTGAACCGTTGATGTCCGTCAAGATGCACTTTCAGATGACACAAGTGGCTTTGGCAAGGAGCAGTGTGACTCACACAACAGGAAAAGTGGCACAACAGTGGACACACAAGAGATGTGTGTGGTTCTGCTGCAAACATAGCACATACACACAATTTAAGTTTAGAACTCTTAAGGCTGTAGGTCAGTCAGTGTCTGACAGTAATAACATAATGTAGTTAACCTCTTATGTTACCCAGCAAAACCACAACAAACATCTCTATCCTTATCTCGTCTTTCTGTCTCACTTCCTCCAGTAAATATGTATTTTATAGCAGGATTTACTCACATTCAGTTGGGTAAAATGTCATTTCAGTTTTGTCTTGACTAATATTGTGCTTTATTTGACATAAATTGTGATTAGAAATGTATCAGTCTCATCTACAAAACATCCAATGTATAGCTTAAACATATAGCCCTTAAATATAGCTTCACATCAAAAGAGTCAGATGGAAAGATTAATTAACACTAGTCTTCCCAGGTCTCTTATTCAAACCAGAAAAGTTAACTTCTATATTAAATCCTGACATTTCATGTCATGACATCAAAAAGTGCTGTTATTTCTACCAAAAACAAATGTCCATTGAGTGACAAACTAGTGGTGTCACATTTGACTGTAAAGGTGTCAGAGTGTAATGATGTTTCACCGATGCCTACGCCTCTGATCAATTTGCAAAAAAAAAATGAGATACAAAAAATAAGAAACTTATACTGTTGACAGCTCTAGACTCCAGCTACTTTAGCTAGCTTTAACTTTACAGACTGTTAGGAAGGGGTGCTTCACGGTCTTAAATCCCCAGGGTCTGGATTCAAAGCTTTTAGCTTTTAAAAAAACTTATTTCCTTTTATCAAAAATAATTCTTCAAAGATACAATACAAGCATAAATAGCATAGGCCATGAGTTTATTCACTGTTGTCCATATTAGATATTACTGATATTTAGAAAAAGGACTCTAGTAACATCTGGTTGTTGTCCTCTATGTAGGAAGTAAGATATTTATTATAGTTAGATCGTCTTCAAATTTTAACTTCGGTGTCTGCTAATTAATGGACTCACTTTTTTATGGTGTAGATTGACTATGTACATATCTATCTGGTTTTGAGTCGACCTCTCAGGCAGCTTTCTGGTTTGCTTGCTGTGGATTTGTCCACGACATAAACTGCATTGCTGAAGTGCAACGGCACTTCTTCAATTTTCCAATACACATCTGAAGCTGTACAAATTGTTTCAGACACCAAGCTATGTAAGTGCTTAATGTCAAAATCTATTGGACGTAACACAATTATTAGCATTCATTCATGAGGCAGCTGTGAATCTTTATTGCTCTACCATTAGGCTTGCCTTTGCCTTTTCCTTCTGTGAATTGTAGTTATTGGGATCAACGACCTCTAGAAGAAAACAAGTCATAAACTACTGGACACTTAGAATTAAATCAGCCTTTGTACAGATTTATGAGTCCTGGTTTGCATCAATAAACAGGATCAAAAGGATCATGAACTACATAATAATTCCTAATTAGTGTCTTTATAATGGACTGCAAATATGGTAGTGGAAACTGGTAGCAGTTAACTTGACAGTACTGTAAAGTTGACCTTTGTGGTAAATTCAGATTTAATGTGATAAACTCAGAGCTGAAGTCAGGACCACACCTCATTCTGTGCCCAATCACATTCGGAGGAGCAACAATTGATGTTCTTGGTCATGTAAATCTCACTGCTCTTCACCTTGTTGATGCCTTCACGACTTCCATCACATTAAGTTTTAGTGTTGCTGTGAGTGTTAATGTGTGTGTGTCTCCATCTATCAGTATGCACCCCGACCAAGCAGCTTCCAAGAGCTTAGCAGGCTGTTGCTAGGCAATGCTATTAAAAATCCATTCCTCTCTGTATGTTAGCTCTGTATGGTTGCTCTGTTTGTCTCCAGGTTTTTGTTGCTAATACCATTGTGGAGACTGGAGAAGCACGAGATATTTGCCTTGTTAGTCCTACATAATGTTTTCTTTGCAAAGTGCACCTTTCTCATGGGAGGCTGGTTTGGCTTCAGATAACTTCTTAAACAAAAAAAAAAAAAAAACTGTCTTTCTCGGGAGCTGCTCAGTGTTAGCATAATAAAAGAGGGTGTTTGCCATTTGATGATTAGTTTTAAAGAATGTCATTATGCCACCTTCTAGTGTGCAGCGCTGCCGTGCTAGTGCAGCAAAATGTGCGGAGGAGTGTTATCTGTGCTTCATTAAACAGAAAGCTCATCTGTTTCTTTGAAGTCATAATCTTCAATGTGTTCATATAAATACATCTGTAGTTTGCTATCCTCTGTCATGTGTTGGCATATTATATATGTATGACAGTAGTAATTCAGCCCATATCAAGGTTATGTAATGTTAACTGCTCTGAGTATCGAGCGCCTGACAGGTCTGACTTGGAAAAAATCCTCAGCTGTACATTGCATAGACTCATTTAAGACTTATACCTTAGTCAAATACTACCAAGTAGCACCTAACACAACAAGTACAGCTGAGGTTGATGGGAGTGTCAGTATTTCTGCAGGTGTTTGTCCATGATTAGCATTTGACAAATAAAAATTTTGACATCAATGAATGTCTGAAGAGAATTCCATTGACAATCCATCCAAGAGATCTTGACATATTTCAGCCTGGACCAAAGGGGTTGACTGATCAACATTTCCATCCCTTGAGGCCACACAGCTAGCATGGCTAAAAACAATAAAGCTATGAACACATTGCATCATTAATGTAAGTCTGTCTTGTGGTACTGTGTATAAACAGTACACATCAGTGGGCAATGCATTATTTGTTTCATTCCTAAAAAGCAGGTCCATCCAGCAAAAAGATGGATTATCCATCATAATCCCACAGAGCTGAGACCACGTCTTTTCTTTTTTTCATTTTTTTTTTTTAGTTTCCTAGTTCAGTTGAATGTAGCAAAATGTTTACATGCAGCCTGTTACTGAATCAGAATCTCAGTCAGTCATTTTGAAAGTGTACACCAGTGAAAACATTAGCAAAGCCACTGCTAAGGACACGGGGGTTTCAGTATTGTTGGGACAGATGGGGGCTTCAGACCCTGTACACAAATTCTCATCCAGTCTTTTCCACAGATCAATCATCGTGCTCAAACTCCAACCAACCATACTACTCAGCTATTCAGTGTTATTCAAGTCATTATTGTTTCCCAGCTGTGTTTCTTGGCAAGCTAAACACTAATCCAAGCTTCATACGAATTGCATTACACGTGGAACTAGTAGCAATACTTTATTCTTTCTCAGGAAAGATTTGGAAGGGGAATTGGTGTGTTTCTTGCTTTACACTTCATGGTTTTATTTTCCAGTGAAAATCTTTCTTTACATCATTGTAAAACACTAATTTGTAAGTTATTGTTGTGAGATCTTGTGATCAAAAAGACACACAAGGACAGACTCAAAAGAAAGCGGACTTTAAAACACAAACGTGGGATGGAGAAGCAGCCAGGGACAGACGAGAAATGAGAGAGTGAGCAGCAGTCGGCAGATCTAGATGAGTAACACGACCAAAGAATGTACTTTGACTTTGATTGTGTGTCACCATGAGTCATTGCCTGTGTACATCACCACAGTGGCTAGCAGGTAGAGAAACACTGGGAGACAACATAATACTGTCTCACTGTCACTTTATTTTTGTGGACCTGCCCACTCCTTCCCTCAACTTACCTTTTGTCTCTGTCTGTCTCTCTCTTTCTCTCTCAAAATGTCTGTCAATAGTTTGATGACTAGTGACACTTTTTCAACAGCCCCATTTTACAGTTTTTTTATTGAAATTGAGGCAGTTCAGATAGAGTGAATTACCTTAAGTCCTACAAAGACAAGTGATAAATTGCCCAAGGGTAAAAAAAAAAAAAAAAAAAATCATAAATCAACTATAAATTTCAGAGGAAGCAGGAATTATGAAATTTGTTAAATTCCTTTTTTTTCAGCAATGTTGCAAACTACAGAAATTCCCTAGGCTGCCCCAGCTTTTGTTAATTATTCACAAACTGTCATGGTGTAATCCTGAAAGGAATATTCCACAGCAAGCAAACCAGAAAGCTGCCTGGTGACTTTATGTTTGGATATTTGGTTATTTCCTATTTTTAAATCATTTCTCTTGTGTGTCCACCGTTGTCTTATTTCCTGTCTTAATTTTTCCTCCCACTGTGATTGTCGGTCCCGTCCTAATGTGTTTTGCTTGTGTCTTGTTACCTCACTTGTGTGTTTGGCCCCTACATGCTTGCTGTACCTGGTCTGTTTGCACATTCACATGGAGGTTGATGCAAGTTTACAAACTACACTCCCAGAGAGTCCAGGATGGATGAAATGTCACAAACCTACAACTCTGAGTTCACTGTGTTTATTTCCAAATGGCAAGTCATGAATTACCTCACCTCAGACAGGCATTTGACTATTTTCAGCATGGGAAGAAGTTCTCAATTAAACAATTAATAATTTTCCTTTCACAAGCTCATTATGCCATGAACGTGCTGGGTCACTGCCCATTAACCTCTGTCTGCGTCAGAGCTGTGTATAAGATTATCTTTTAGATAAATATTGATTTAATTATTACCTTCTTCCTGACATTTTGGGGAACAATGATGCAAGTCTGTGACTCCACACAGAGTTGCAATCCATCTCTGAAGGGGAAGGTGAAGGAGCCAGATTGGGATTAGGCCTTTAAGTCTCAGACCTCTCCTCTGTCTGTGGGTCTGTTGTGTTCCAGCATGTATTACCAGTACAGTTTGACTCCTAGTTCTTATGTTTGGTTTCTGTCATGATTCCTCATCCTGTTGCCATAGTTTTTGGTCCAGTTTCCTTGTTGCCCCAGATCAGACTTTAGTTTCATCTGCAAAATAAGACCTTTGTTTTTCTTCATCAAATAAATCTTTGAACAGTGTCAGCTCCTTTCTTTTGTCTGCATTTGGGTCCAGAAGTCTTAACCTGTGGCCCTCCATTTGCACAATAACAATGTTGGAAAAAACCTTGGTCCTTCACACTCTGATGCTTTAAGAAAATACTGTGCTACAGGAAATAGTATTCTATACTGCTATCAGAACAGTGAGAAAAAGACAAGTGTCAAAGGAAGACAGAGTGATTGTTAGGTGTTCATCCTACAGCAAGATATTGAGCCGAGGGTCGGGGGGTGCGAAAACTATACATGTGGGCTCTGACAGCTTTGTCACAACCAAGATGTCAGTGCACCCACACAAACACAATCTCAGACATGACATTTGCTTGAAAACTCCTATACCTATAGAATTTATTTAAAACATTGTCTTTCATTAATACAGAACTGCAACTTCAGTCTGTGACATCTTACTGAGACAAACTAAATAAGGGAAAAGTCAATTTTGAGTGGAAGAAATTCAAAATGACACGACAGCATGTATCTTCTGCTTCTCTCAAAACTGCCTCTTAATATAAAAATGGCAAGTTTACCTGCTCCCTGGGAAAAAACAAACACATTTTTTGCAAGTACTTCACTTCTAGTCATACAATATTTTCAGTGATTGATGGGGGGCTTGATCCATGTTGCAAATCCTCTCAAATAGGGGGTGCAGCTGTGAGACTGCCACTCTTAGCTCATTTTCAATGTCCACTTCTGTATTGTTTCTTTGTGTGTGGTCAGTGTGTGTGGTCAGCGCACTCCTCCCTGGCTGTGGGTACTGCTTTTCCACCACAATCCAAAATGCAGCCAATGTCTTGGCCTTAAACTGCAGCATCATTGTTGAATCAGAGGTGACATCAATGAACTGTTCGTCTTCTGCAGTGCTGAAGTCAGCAGCAGGTGTTGCACTGAAGGGCTCTCAGATCAAGCCATGTTGTGCAAAATCCTGCACTGGGAAATCCCTCTGGAAATGTTTTAATAAGGCAGAGATATGAGTTTCCGTACATGGGATCACTGTGTTCTGCAGCTTGTTGATCTTGTGAAAGGTCATTGTTGGTGTCCTGCATCTGCACATTCAGTTTCTGAAACATTTCACAGTTTCATCGCCTTCTTCCTCCAAGAGGGTACCAATCTCATCCCACAATTCAGTGTGTACAGTGTGTCCACTACTCATTGCAGGACAACATGCTTGACTAATGTTTGCTCATTTCCCAGACATTTCCTGACCCATTCGCAAATAGTCCTCCCATTTCAAATCAGTCTCTTTTGTCTGCAGTGGCTTTCTTAGTTACACATTTGCTGAAAAACAACAACTCCTCCAAGTCAGCTGCATTAATGAATCTGTGAATGCATGTTGTCAATAAATAGTCTTTGTCTCTTCATCCATTAGCTGACCAAAACAGCTCCTCCATGTCTTTTGACATGTCCCTAGTTTCCTTCATCAGTCATAGGCCCTGTTCAGCCCTTAACCGACCATCTGATCCAACCAAAGTAGACCTCAGACCGGACCAGACCAGACCATTCAGACGTGGTCTGGGCCACATTTGGCCACATACTTGTAGTAGTGTGAAAACAAATATGTCCTGATGCACATTGAAGGACTGCCTACTCTGCTGATGTCCTCTGTCATGGTTAACTAGTCCCACCACAGTTATATAATGAACCGAAAATATTTAACTGTTTCAAATGGCCAAAAACTTATTTTATTATAGAGCTGAGCTTGTTGAGTTAAATGGTATCTGTGCAGAGACATCCATACCTATGCAACGCAAAACCTTCTGACCCCCTTATTTGTTTTCATTCATTTTAGTTTTTCATGTTTTCAGATCACAGCACAAATAGGACAGGGGGTTTTAGCTTAATGCTGCATGCCACATTTCCATCACCAAGTTTAACATGTCCATCAAGACCACAGCTTCCCCTCTCTATAAATGCAAATCCTTCATCAGCAGACAACAGCCCAACACACACCAAGTAGTCCAGTGGCTTCTGTTATCAGGACAGGCCCCTTGTGCATGTGCATCTTAGACCCACATGCACAAAAACACATTCAATCAGACTTACACTCAAGTACAATATACTGTATTATAATGTGATGATAATAATAATATTCCAGCAATTCATATCTGTATTGAACATAATATAATCATTTACAGTTACTACTCTCACAAATTACTTTGAGAATAATAGGAAAGTAATGTGAGTCTGGACCTCACCAGGGAGGGATACATGAAGTATTTACACATCCAGGGTAAAAAGATGTCCTTTTTTTGGACAAATGCTTTTCCACTTTTCCACATGGCCTTTAAAAGCGTTTCACCTGAATTCATCTGCGAGTTTTCAGAACCCTACCACTCTTATGAGCTGCTCTCAGGTGACAGTCCAGTCTGTCTACATTTTCATATCATTCAGTCCATTTCCCACAATATCAACTTGGTCTTCCATTCATCGTGGTTTCTTGACGTCAGTGTTGGTGGTGGTTCATGGGTAATTGTTACTTTGTAGTAGAAGCAATAATTACTACATTCAGAGGTACTTTTTCTCAATGTTTTCAAAGGTTTTAATTAGACCTAAAGTAGTAGTTCTAATAAGTTGGTAATTTACTACTACTAATTTACTTAAAAAGTGCATGACTTAAGGCAGACTGACTGAATATATGCAAGCTAGTATGTGTGACTGCAGGAGGATAGTGGAGAGCATTAATAGGGATAGAAGGTAATTTTGTCAAAGAAAGAAGAAAGGAGTTTGCTGTTGTGTATCAAACGCACCCACACCACACTGTGTTAAAGTAACACACAACTCAAAGGCATTTTAGCAGAGTCCTTGTTTTTTTGATTGACAGGCTAAAAGATGAAAACCTGGAACAGTCGTGTGGATGGGGGTGTGTGGAGGGGGAGGGGTAGTGGATGAGTGGATAAGAGGAAACGAGAAAGAAAAGTAGAGGAAGGACATCAAGAGGGAGGTGGCCAGGTTAGAAAAGCCTCACGGCTAGAGGGAGATGAATAGACAGATGTAGGGACGAGTGGATGGATCGATGAGGAGGGGGGGTTGGAAAAAGGTGGGCAGGTAACGGTAGCCTCTCGAAGCATTTTAGGTGGGGGGAGAAAGGGGTCATCGGCGCAATCAGCTGCTCAGCCTCCTGCCAGCCAAATGCCCCTCTGGAGGCCAATTAGAGGGGAGGTGGATAGAGCTGGAAACACTGGAAGACTCCCCATAGGCACACACACACAGTAGTACACATGTCAGTGCTGACACCAGGTTCATACAATAATCGAAGCCCCCAGGCGCACACACATGCACACACACACACACCCACATTATTGCAGACAGAGGCTGAAAGTGCACTCAATGCATAGTCTTGGTTTTCAGTCATATTTAGTTTTTTTCTCTCACTCCCTCAGTCACATTTTATCAGTTTCATCATAGTAATTTCAGTTGTTAGATTATTATTGCTGTGGCTACAGAGATGGAAATGGTAGGTAGTTATTTAGTTTAAAGTTTGACACTGCCGTTCATGGTGCCCAGATGATGCATCTTAATAACTCTGAACCATGACATCTTCTCTAGTACCAGAAAGAAGGTCACAATTCAAGTCCTGTGTCTCAAAAACTACTAGATGTATGTTTTACGTTGGAAGCACATTATGAAGGGGGGTCTCTTCGTGGCCAATGTGAAAACAGCAAGCAAAATCTGTTTCTGATTTAATATGGGTACCTGAATATTGTTAACAACAGATTTGAGAAATAATAGTTGTCATGAAAATATGCCCTGTAATGTGTTTTCTATGTTGTAATATGTTTTCTCTCATGCTTCTAAGTGAGGAGCCTGAACTTGACAGAACAGCAGACTTTCCAGAGTGTTGTTTTATTTTGTTAATTAGGTTTAGCATTAACTTGAAGTAAACTCTCATAATGTCATAGTCATGAATGTATCAATATGACAGTGATTCTTGTCCACAAAAATACTGATGCATATTCGCAACCTGCTGCTAACACATTTTTTGGTGTTTGGTTCCTAGAGTGACATTTGCTAAGTGGCCAAAATGTCATGTTTTATGTGGCGATAATGCTGTGATTTATTTTGTATGTACCAATGTATCTAGAACATATCAGTAGGTCTGCAGTCAAATTTGCAGCAGTCCACACAAAACCATCAAACATGAAGAGAAAAGTAGTTTTTTTTTGTTATCCTCTAGAGGTGTGTGTGTGTGTGTGTGTGTATGTCTGTGAATGCATTCGCTGGCGTGTGTGTGTATGATCCACCCCATGACCGTGAGTTCATCTCCTCCATCACCACCCCTGCAGTGTTTGAGAGAGGTTCTTTTGATGTACAGAAATCGCAGAAAGGACACACACACACACACACACATTATGCCTTCTAAAGTTCAGCCTGTAACTTTGAAATAGCTATATTTCTTCTGCACATGCGCACGCACACACACACACACACACACACACACACACACACACACTGTCCCTGAGAAATTGTGACAAATTCCTACAGTTGGAGGCCTGATTATCTGCCAGTAAGCCAGTCTCACCATTAGCATTGTGTCTTGCCCAATCGGTGCTACAGTGGCAGGTCCTTTGTGACAACTGGCCACATTGTATGGGTGCTGTTCTTTTACCTTTAAACCTAATGAGGAGGGAGGAAGGGTCTTGTGTTAGATGCAGTATTGATGGATTACAAAGAATGACCTTTAACCAAACATCCAACTCATATACGTAGCTAAAATCAGTTGAACCTGCACAATCCCTGGCCCCAAACCTCACCTCCTCTTAACACACTCACAGATGCAGACATCCTGAAACACCAGCACATCTACGTAAAAAATCATCATCTCCACTGACACCATTTTAATCAATGTGCCTGAAGCACTGTATGTCCACTTTAGGAATTAATTAAATTCCTGCAGAGTTTTAAATACAGACGTCGTCATTATTGGCAGATGAATCAAGGCCTCACCCACTGAATGAGCATTTGTACATTTAAGCTCCGTCTACAATAACAACATTATTGCAGAGTGCACTTACTCCTCATATTGCAAAGCCTAGTGATTCCAGCTAAGTGTCTGGATAAATGTAAGGGAGTATTTGAAATGTTGCCCACAAAATGAAAAAGTGAATCAGTTGGGTGCAGCCACTGAATCAGTTTCTTGCAGAGAAAAGAAAAAAAAAAAACATTGGAGGTTTTGATAATTAAGTTGATATCTTGCTGCTATTTTTGTGCTGCCTAATACTAATACTAATGTTCAGACCATAGCTTTACTGCTCTATAGAAAACGTTTCGATCAGACCAGTCCAGTAATGTCATGTTTATTGTATACCATTATTTGAATTTCCATTTCAATTTATACACCATTTATTAGAAAATAATACAACTTTTTTGTAAAAGTATGTGTAATATTTTAGATCGTGGTTTAAACTTAGTCCTCTTCATGCAGCACTGCTAATCATAAACCCAGTGCCAAAATTGAAACTGCTATCCCTGCTGCCGATCACTGTGGTTTGTGCACTTTTTATCAGCCATTAGATGAAAAAACTACAATAATGAAATATGATAACTTGCACTCTGTTACTGTTTGTCCACTTAGCCACCATTTTTCCTGTAATGAGGCCTGAGAGAGCTGGAGAGGCTTAAAAAGCACATTTCAAGCACCAATCTGACCACTTGGATTGTTTGGTTGTTTATAACATTGAATACTCTGGTATCTGTATTTATACTGTGCACACAGAGCCCATGCTTTATACAGTACATACTGTGTCTATGTGTGTGTGTGTGTGTGTGTGTGTGTGTCTGTGTGTGTGTGTGTGTGTGTGTGTTAATGTATATATTAAAGGGATAGTTGTAAATATTTGACATGGGGTTGTGGAGGTAGTCATACATAGTGTGTATTACTATGAGTGATGAGCTGCTAGAGCATGGTCTGCAGAAAAAACAGGTTTTAGACACAAAGATTCCTACTGAAACAATCCAACATCCTTAACTAAACTAAATAGAACAAAAAATATACTAAATAAAGCACACATTTAAATGATCTTGATTTGTTTTGGTGGTCATCTTTTAAAAGAGTCTAAAGTAATGTTTTTCTGCTGGCCCTGCCCAGCAGCGCATCGCTCTGCTTCTGTGCCATGTTCTTTGCTGCCACGCCTAAAATGGCAGCACCTGAATCTACTGCAGGTGATAAATCTACAGACTATGCATGACTACCTTTCACAACCGTACGTCAAATACCCTTTAATGGAGGACACTTGTCATTGTTGGAACCTCACATTTTACTGTTTTCATGCTGCCGGATATAGTTTTGTGGGAAAATTGAATTGAATTGAAAATATAGTCTCATATAACTGATAATGTTCAAACCACATTTAACCAAGGAACACTTTCTGCACATTCTGATATTTTTTATGCCTTTTCTGTCTCAGTGACAGGTGAGTACATTGCCACAAGTAAGGCAGATTTGATGTTTTTCCACCACTGCCTCTCACAGTCTTTCAAGTTTTTAAAGCAGACTAGCTGGCAGACGTCCCATCAGACTCATAGCTAGTGGTGTTCCTTCACCTCTACTCCCAAGACACTTGCACTGCTATAGTGTGTGTGTGTGTGTGTGTGTGTGTGTCTGTGTGTGTGTGTGTGTGTGTGTGTGTGTGTGTGTGTGTGTGTGTGTGTGTGTGTGTTGTGTGA
>CM076648.1:24114197-24283885 GCA_038496675.1 Rachycentron canadum | reverse complement strand
GTCATTTAAAATCCTGAGAGAGGGAGGCCTTTTACAATTACTTTATTTTTAGTCCAGCACTGGTGTTTTTCTTTTTTTCAGGTCACCACTCCCACAGAGATCTGAGAACAGGTACAGAAAAAAGACAGGCAAAGACAAAGACAGAAAAGACACATAGATGAAGAGGGGGATTCAATCTCCTCACAGATTCAAAGGGAGATGGTGACAAAGTCTGAGCACACAAAGCAAAGGCAGAGGAAAAAAGAGTCTGAATGTAGCTTGGTTTTATTTTGTCTCCTAGTAAATCACTCACCACTTCTTAGAAAGAAGCCACAGGGTGGGGTTAGAGAAAATTGAACACCTACAATTGTGTATTTTGTACAAAAATGAACTTGTTGGTAGACAAAAGTACATTTTGTTTGTGATGTACTTGTGTCCAGTAAAGCAGAGAAAGAGCATGTAGATTTGCTACTATAACAGGTGCTTCCAGGGGTTCTGGCCTTAGGCAGCTCTCATTCTCTTAAACACTGATGCTCTTACTCTGAAATGAAAACATACACCTGAAAACTATGTTCACTGCTACATATGTAATATGTAGCAGGCACTATATACTCTTAAATCATTGACCACTGTATGTTGAGAACATTCTGCCATTTGCACAAACCCTGACCGGCAAACCTAATTTACATTTTTGACTGACAACCAACTGCTAATGTCTGGAGGTGAAGGAGTTATAGTCCAGCCTCTTTAATAATAGTTTGACAATAGATTTAAGAGTAAAGCCACCTCACATCTGTTCACTGAGTGGTAACACTTCCGTTGGAGCTATGACATATTACATGAGTAAAGGTGATGTAAATACAAGTTATGGAGAGATTGAGTGTTACTAAAACGATTTTTAAGACAAAGGGCCCTATCTTACACCTGGGGCAAAGCAGTGCCAAGCACAAGTGTCTTTGCTTGTTTCAGACCAACCTGTTGTCATTTTCCTATCTAGCACCCAAGTTGTTTAAATAATAAATAGGTGCTGGTGTGGTCAGGAGCATGGTTGGCACATTGCTTGAAGCAGTGGAAAGTGATTGCATTATCAAGATAGTTACACTGGCTTCTGACTTCACTGTTTGTTGAGTGTAAGTGCCCCACTGATACTGAAATAGACCAGAGGAGCTCATGGACAGAGAGAGTATGGGGGTTTCTTGGCTTGCTTTCTTGTCATGGATGTAAATAAAACTTTGGGCCCCAATTACATTGCAGAGCTGTAAACCATAAAAAGCTGTTTCTACTCTACACACCTCCCTCACTTTGACAGAAATCCATGTCCTCTGCAGAGTAGGATTTTCTCTTAATGCCTGGCAAATCTGTTAACAGCAATCCACCAAGGTGTGAACACACTTTCTTTTAGAGGGAATGGGAGATGGCACGCTGATTGGTTTATAGCATGTTACACCCAAAACACACCCATGATTTTTTCACAGGATACAACACTTTTGAACCAAGTGCCTGACCTGCATCCATCTCTGCCATTCAGAACATGTACATAGATCATTAAAATAGAGCCCACTTGCTTTTTTTTTTTTTTTGCTTTAACGCTGTTTGCTGTAAAATGTCTCAAATGTACATATATAGACTTAAACACACCACTGTGATCTAAAACCAAACCACTGCATCAGACTGAACTGAGAAACAGTACAGCACTTGTAGCAGGAGGTGATGGGTAATTTTGCTGGGACCAGGGTCAGCATCAGGGTCAGTCAAGAGAGTTTTTAAATTATAAACATAAACACACTGGTCTGTTAAAATACACTGGCACAATTCAGCTGACAAACTGCCAGACTGATCAGCTGATGGCATAAACATATTTCCTGTTCTTCATGAGTTAGCACCGCGCTTCATTGTCACCATCTCAGATGCCAATGATGACATTTCTCTCTCTCTCTCTCTCTCTCTCTCTCTCTCTCTCTCTCTCCTAGCGGTCAACAGGCCTTCCTGTTGGAGAACGTGCCCTGTAACAACGCCAGCTGCCACAGTGTAGGAAGAATGTTCCATATCCACTGGGACCAGTCGGATTTGGGAGCCATCCAAAATGCCATCATGGCAACGTTCTTTGACATCTATGAGGATGTGAGTATATAGGGAATGTAGTTTAGGGTTTGCTGTGGTCATGCATACAGCAGAGCATCCTTTTCTCTCTCTCTCTCTCTCTTTTGAGCCTTTCATGTCTGTTTGTCCTCTAATATCCGCCTCCCTCAATGTCTCCTCTTACTTATCCAATTAATGTACAGATATCAGCAGCGATACTGGCATCAGACAGTTAATTATGCAGCTGAATTGACATGTCTTTATGAGCATTTCCACAAAATGATATCTTGATGCCAAATGAAAAAAAAACCAAAACAAATAAATCTAACAGAGCAAACAAGAATATTTGATTTCTCTAATGCAGAAAAGTGGATTATGTGTAAAGCTTTTTTTTCTACACTGACGTAACCAAAATGATTTAAGGTCATAATTTTTCCTTTCATGCTGAAAAGAAATATTCCAGATTTGGACTGAGGACAATGTTAGGATAAGTTATGGTTTAAAAACACACTCAGTAGCTTGTGTGCAAACCCACTTTGCTGTGTCTTTGCCAGCTATTGTATTCACAGACACTTATTTATCCTCTTTCTATCTAGTCTTTCTTCATGTCTTTCCTCCTGGATTTCTATTCATAGCGACAATGATGTGTTTATTTTAAAAAGGAAAACCTAATAATACACTCTTGAAGATGTATGCACTATAATACATACACACTCTGTCACATGCACCTACTCTTACACATGGAGCACATATGTTGTAAAAATCCTTAGTTTTGTCTTTCATAGGCTCCACTCACAGACAGAATACAGTAGCTGTATTGCAATCTACTGTATGTGCTTGTCTTATCAGTATTAATTATTACTGCCTTTGTGGCCTGTCTGTTGAATTCGACTCTCTCTCTCTCTTTTTATCCCTCCCTCTCTCTCACTTGCCCGTGAGACAGATTTTTTAAATGGGAGAGAGAGATGTAGTGAGGAGAAGAGAAAATAGGAAGACTAGAGATGATAAGATAATGCTGGATCAGTCACCCAGTGTGTTAGAGGGATAAAAATGTACATCAGAAGATACACACACACACACACACACACACACACACACACCATGCTCTCATTGTCCCTTATCTGCATGCCTGTCTTCATTTGCAGGGTATATTAGACATGCTGGTTCTGAGCCAGGCAGCGGGCAAAAATGACTTGATCATCCATGCTTTAAAGAACAATTTTGAAGCTGATGCCTACTTCGTTAAAGTGATGGGTAAGTGACTTATTTGCCCTGTATGCCCCCACCCCTCCACATACCTAAACTGTTTTTTTAAAGGGGCCAAGCTGTCCTCCTTCTATTACATACAAAACTGGAATTTGAATAATTTATGATTTAGTGTTTCTTTTTAACTTTAACAGCCCCAGCTACACCAGTTATAATGATCACTGAACATTAGCTGCTTTTTCCCCCAGACCTAGAAAGCAGATGGTCATGACCATTATCTGTCATATTAGTATGATTTTTTTTAGCCCAGAGCTGCTCAGTTGGGGGTGAAAAGGGGAATCTTTTGTGAGCTTTTTGTTCTATTTCAGCCCAAATGAAAATGACTACTGTCAGCACAAAACTGCTGTTGTAAATGCACCTTTTCTCAAACTGTCATTTTAAATGCTGCCTTCGACTTGTCTTGTAGAAGCGTGTATATTAATGGTGTTTCAAATTATTGGCTAGTTGTTTTGTAAAACCAACATCTGGTCTAAAATGTATGAGTACTGATTCTAAAGTTACTAACACATTGAAAAATTGTTAATTTAACTGGTAATGATTTAATATTTTCCTACAAAGCGCACATGCCTCATGCAGATCACAAAACTACAATATCCTGGGTTTGAACTTCTCTTCTTCCTTTCCCCCTGTTGTCTGTCACTTTCCATTTTTGATTGTCTGATAAAGATGTCAGAAATGCCAGAAAAATAACTGTTTCCATTCCTTCCTTCTTAACCCTCTTTTGTCTATGCAACTAAGACGACTAAATGTTCACTAATTCTACAGAAACAGCACATGTCGTCTGTGCCATATGTTACATTTGAGTTTCAAATGACGTCTGACTAGAAGCAACTGTAGCTTCAATATCTGTTCTCAGCGCTCAGAAATAGTTTCATATATTTTTGGCACACAGCTGTTTTTTTTTTCTTCTCTGTTAATAAATTTTATTTCTTTTTTTTTTTTTTTATTGTAACAGCGTTTGAGTAAAATCAAGACGTTTTCTTTTGAAGTCAAAATGTTGGTACAGCGTTAGTACCTAGTGACATTTGAGGAAAGCAAAAATAGTTCCACTCTAGGGTGGGCCTTTGCACAGTTTAATCTGTCACTCTGCTCTGCTCATTAGTAGGAAAAGGATCGTTGTTCATTTCTGTCTCAGCACAGTTGGCGAACGGTTGTTGTTTTGTCTTTTGGGAAGGGAGGGGTAACACTTGCTCCTCTCCTTTCAGAATCACACACACACAAGAAACACACACATACATCATCATCATCATCGTGTTCCTACAAATGCCCACCAGTTTAATGAATAACTAAAATCTCAGTGTAGTGAAGTCATATTTCATACTTAATACATAATTTAGGGGCTATATACAAGTTTTAACTGCAACTGGTCGTGGTTTCTTGATAAAAGCTTCAGCCATCTTTGTCTCTATAATACAAGTTTAGAGACTGCTGTGGGTCGAGGCGGGGCTAGCTGGTTAGTGTACTAACTTCAGTCGGAGTTAACATTGGCTCTTTGCAAATAAATGAATGCACTTTGATGCTGAACTTGCAACATTTCTTCACAACTGGTACAGCTGTTATGCTAACACTAGCTATGTAGCAATAGGAAAACTTACTCCTTTAACGTTTGTGTGTATCTTTGGATGTCCATATCTACCATTATGTTAAGAATTACAACTAACACATAAGACGTGTAATTCACAGGGTAGGAAGTTAACCCTTTAAGCACCTGGGTCTTATAAAAAAAAAAAAAAAAGTGGATTTTGACATCAAGATTTCAAAGGCTATGACTTGAAATTGGTTAGAGATAAAGGCCAACTGTAAATGAGAACAAGGTTGAGTATGACCACCGCTATGCAAGGACGCAGCGTCACTATCACTGCTATTACACGACCGATCGTCATCTCCTCGAGGCAGATATTCTCCTTCAGAATCAGAATCGATGAATAAGAGATCCATAACTTCATCATGAGTGAACTTTTCTACTTTCTACTTCAATTTGCTCAAACACAATGGACAGAATTGCTTCTGTATCAACGCATGTGAATCAAAGTAGTGCATGTCCGCTAAATAGTGATAGAGAGCAGAAACAAGATTTGGCACTGTAGTCATAACTATTTGTTCTATTCAGTATTGTTTTTTGACGTAATTTTGCGACCTTGTGCTCAGGGAGTTAAAAAGAACAACAAGATATCTTAATTGTGGTTCTAATGTAGGTCTTTGGTGTGATACAGGAAGCAGTTGACCACTCTCAGCCACGTGACATAGTGCGGCCTGATATTGAAATGGGAGCTGTATTAGTGGTCTGTTTGGTCTAATTGATTGTAGCACTATTTTGAGTCCACTTGAGGTTGTAACCAGGAACTTTGCAACATTCAAGTTAGTTCCATCAAGAGCAAATGTGGTTCCATGGCAAGGTTAGACTTGCAGGACATTATGGTTTCCAGGGAGTAGATCTAAATAGACCCATTACATAGCAGACATTTTGACTTATCAAAACAGGAGGAGGAAAAGCAGCAGTGGATGCATTTCATTTAGGTGAGCCAGTTCCAGGGCACAGGTATTGTGCATGCTCAATAATGGAGCCATTGTTAATATTATTTACACCAGTGCTTTTCCTGCTTTGACAAGTCAAAATGTCTGCCATGAAAGAGGTTTCAGCTGTCCCCAGTGTCCCAAGTCCTGGCATGCACCTCAGAATTTGTGGGACATTTGTTTTGAATGCTAGGTTGAGATAAATGCAGGGTCCTAATGTAGGACCCAGTGGTTTTCAGGTTCCCAGCTGAGAAGCATGTGGAACATGTGGATCATATAACTGTTGTGATTCTCTACTATTGCACATACTGTCATATGTTCATTCTAGGTCTGAAGTAATTTAGGGATTTTGCAATTTTCAATTTGCAAAAGCCCCTAATGTTGAGTTAGTGGTAACACACTTTGCTAGTTGTCATCTGCAATTGTGTGTGTTAATTGCAATTGCTAATTGTTGCTAATTTTGAAGTGGACCACACTAAAAAAATGTTTGGCTTGAATGTTCTTATTCAAGAAAAGTAACACCACTTTGTTTCACAATGTTGTTTGAAATGACAAAACAAGGTCAAAATCTAATGTAAGGCTGGACCTACTGTCATACTCTATATTGTCAATGTCCAACTGTAACTACTATAAACAACTGTTGTCATTGTGTCATATTTCCATTCTGCCCAGACTGAGCTGGTTTCAGCCTTTTCTCTGTTTGCTTCTCTCCTACTCTCTGCTCACTTAAGTATTTTAATACAGCTGAATTCACAAGAAAGTTGTTCTCATTTACATGTTTTTCTGTTTCTGTTGTTAGACAGCGTAAAAAGATATGAAATAGTGATTGAAACTGCCCATTAAGACTTGAACTTCCAAGCCATTTCCAAGCTGCTGCTCTGCTGCTAAAATACAGGATTTATAGCTGTGGCGTCAGTTGACATAATCAGTAAATGCAGACTGTGCTGTGAATTTGACTGTGATTTACTTGTAAAATGATCAGTCAGAGAGAAAGTTAGCAGCAACAGAATATCTTTCTTGTTTTCTCTCTAACACAGTCCACAGCCTCCATCTGGGTAATAAACCGCCACTCCACCTCTCTGCCTCTCACTGAACAAAGAGTGGGCATTACGGGTAACTCTCTTTCAAGTAACTAAGGTTCAACCAAGAACTTGTTCAATTTGGCATTAAGTGCTTTTTTTTTTTTTTAGAAAACCAAGTCTCCTAACCTAGCAACAACTAGGTTGTTGGTAACAAAGTTGGTGACACTCAGGTTTACGCTGTAAACTCTCCCTTTGTAGAAAATGTTTGCACCCATTCATTTTGAAAGACTAACAGCCAATGGGGAAACTCAGTCATGTTGCATTCAGCTGACCAATGGAACCGTGGTCACTGCAGATGAATGATCCAGCTGATCACCTCAGCTCACACTCAACCCTTAACGAGCTATCTCATTAGTGTAAACGACTCACACCTGGCGGTCACTGACCAGCAGTCAGAAAGTTCCTGTTTGTATCCTGACTTGCAGGATTTGGAAAAGCAACATACACCTTGTCAGTTAGGTGAGTTGTTGGATGTCATTAACATAAATACCATAAGTGAACAACTGTGTAGCTTTACCATAGGTACTTGATAGTTCTGTGCTAAAGCTTAATGGAAACTCATCTTGTCCAATACTAACTATAACTATAGAGACCAAATGCAAGAATTGTACAAGGTCCTGCATACATGCATTAGACCTCTGCTTGAACATGACCCTATCCTTTCCTAACAGGTGCAAAAATTCAGGAAGATGTTAATTAAACAGTTTGTAAACTTCTACTAATCAAAGAGGTCTAATCAGCTAAATCAAGTGAAATCACTTGTGTGGGTGAACCATAGGTGTCTCAAGTCACAATGAGATATTTTCCTCACATCCTTTATCCAAAGACCACATGATCCAAATAAAGTCCATCTTGTAGATTGTTTTAGGTGGATTCTAATACATGGGTTGCAACTGAGTTTGGTTGGGTTGGGTGTCAGTGGAGCACACTGTAGTCTAGATTTTCTTCAGGTATGCTGGGTTCAACGACAATGCACAGTGATACAAAGTGAGAATTAGTGATGACTATGTTTGGGAGAAAATGTTGTAAAATGCTAACGTTACATATTATATATCAATAAACACAAAGTTGTAAAAGGAAGAGTCATGTATTTTCAGTCATCCTGACAGCCGCTTTGTGTACTGCATGTCTGTCTGTGACCTTGACTCGTCCCCCTTCCCCTGTGAATTCGTTTTGTGCCATCCCTCTAAACACCGCTGTTCTTTTCGTTATCCATGTCTTGTCTCACTGCAGCAAATCAAACAAAACACACTAGTACACCCACACCAAAATGCCTGCTTTTTTTTTTCTGCTGTTGATGCGAACGCTGTCAGCTCCCCCATTTTTCCATTCATTCGACTTCAGTTATTACATTTTTGGTTTTTAAATATTTCATACGTGTTCAGCATTGCATTTTCTACATCTATCTGACTACTGACTAGTGAGCAAACAACAAGCAACCAAAATAAAAATGTATCTGTCAAGTGTTACACTCTGTTGACATTTCATTTATCTCCCCTGTGAATGTGAGCTCAAATGCAGCTTAATAGCCTTGCACCTCCCGTGACAAACCCCTGAGGGTAAATAGTTTATTTAACATTCTTTTCAGGCACTTTTGATAGCATAGCTGATAGTGTTAGACTGTAATAAGTGAGAATGAATGTGTGAACTTCATATTCAGACTTGACACTTTATGCTGGCCAGTGATGTGTCTTTGTAGACAGCCTGATCCAGTCCTCTGTTCTCTAATGTGAAATCCTCTTTTCTCAAGATGACATCCCTCAACCCTCCCCTGAGCATTATCGAACAACACCAACTAAAGGATTGACTTTGTGTCGGGTTTGGTGTGTATATATGTATGCGTGTGTATGCAGTTTGTGAGTGAAAGGTAAGATCCCATGATGCATGCAGACTTCCAGGGATAAATCCATCACATGCTGGCCTCAGACAGCAGCCATGCCTCTCTGCCTGCCAGAGGCCTGGACTCTTGCTGGGCTCTTCACACTGAGATGACCTGAACCTGTACGGGTCTGACATCTTATCCTCCTGTGAGCCAGACATGCAGCAGTTCGCTCACTGGTGCATTCCATCAAGACTCTTACCTCTGTTGCCATAGGAGCATATATTATTCAGGAGCAAGCTAGAGGTTTTTGAGCAGAGCTGCAGCCAAGTGGAAGACTTGGCAGCTACGATGCCATTCTGTAAAAATAAATATATATCCTTGAAAGCTGAGAAAAAAGATATATCAGGCCTCTGTGTCATTTTGTTTTGACACTCCTTCAAGTAAAGCTCTTCTCAAAGTGGATGGTTCAATGTTATGTAGTGTATAGTTGCAGTACAGTTTCATCCCCTTTTGTTTTTCTTGGCAAAAGCAATATCTGTTGTATTGCATGGATTGAGGTGTACTAATCATTGACATCCAAGGTCAATCAATGGTATTATATTTTAAGTGTTAATATAGACAGAGATTATTTCTGATATAGACCCAAAACACTCGTCATTTCAAAATGCTGGTTTAGATGAATGTGTTAATGTGGAAATAGCTTTTTAGTTGTGTTGTGTATACAGTTGTATGTCTATTAACACCTCTCTGTAATGGTGTCCACAAAAACAAGAGTGCTGGTTTGATTTTTGTCCCACCACTTTTCTGCAGGCATCAACTTTGCCACTTATCTTTCCAGGCGTCCCAGCCACACAATCAGATTAGCCACTTCTCTGTCGATCAGCATGCATCTGTCCACCCTGACAGCCGCCATACTGCAACTCCCTCACTCGTGCTTGCCCAGTCACTGACTCTTGCTTTTAGATGTTAGCCTGAACACTGCTGCTAAGTGGTACTAGGGGTACTGTTGGTGCTCGTGGCATGTGGATTAATAAAGGCAAACACAGTCACGATGACAACATACTGTATGTGTCCTGCTGCCTTCAGATGATGCAGGAATTTAATGAACTGGGGAAGAGGAAGCTTTTCATGCTTTACAAAGTCATATTCAATTATAAATCAATGTGTTTACCTGCTTTAAACACATTGCATTTCCAACTATACAATGAATGTTCACAGCTTGACAATGGAAACCAAGTCCTGTCCTACAACCCAGGCCAGGCCAAGTCCAAAGTATATGTATTAAGATCATATCACATCTGGTCTGCTGCTTTGCTACTGGTTTCTATTGTTTCTTATGCCCTTTTCAACTGGTCATAAAAACTTATATCCAGCTATTGTGAGCAATGGAAAGTATTTAGACCAGGGTCAAAGGATCCGCAGTTGATATGGGTATTTATTGGCTCCAGCTCCAATTAGCATTTATTTAAACACAAACACAGGGTGAATCCAGCAATTTTCAACCTCTATCCAGCGTCAGAGTATAACAATTGTATGAGTTCTGGTGATGTTGGTATGTAAATAGCCAGCAGCTGTTCTGGGAGTTTGTGGACACTACAGCAAAAGATATTTAAAAAGTAACCACTGTAACACAGTCACAGTCACAAGCTTCCATGTTGCTTGATACAGTTCACAAAACTTGGTCTCTGGCTCATACATGACATTGAACAAGACAAAAAGTGAAAGACAATCACCTCCTGGCACTGGACACATGGGGTCAGTCGGTTTTTATTAGCAGGTACAATCATCTTTAAAAAACCCAGATTAATTCAGTGGAAAAAGGTTATATGGGCTATTACAGACTTGCTGTCAGCTCTGATCACTTGTCACATCATAAAATCTATTAGGATCAGCCACATTTTGGATCTGGTCGAATTCTTCTAAGGTCTATTAGAATAGTGTTTGATTTTCCAATGGTTCACAAGGTTCACAAGGTTTGGAAATGTTTTCCACTGGTACATTCCAGATTTATAAATATATTTGGGACCACTGTAGGCATCTCTGAAGGAGTGATATATGATTTTGCATCTTCAAGGAACTATATAAGGATCCACTTTAAGCTATAACAATGATGCAAAAACTGGCTGCAGGGTGGCCAGATGGAGCAATGATTACTTCTGAGGAGAGAAGAGAAATCATAAACTCCAAAATTAGAAAGAAGGATAAAATGATGGCTGATGGGGATGGGAGTGATGCTCTTTGTGAGCATCTCAAGTGTGTGTGTGTGTGTGTGTGTGTGTGTGTGTGTGTGTGTGTGTGTGTGTGTGTGTGTGTGTGTGTGTGTGTGTGTGTGGAAAAGAGATGAAGAGAGAGACTGACAGGCAGAACTATATGAGTTGATTAGTTTCCTGCTGACTTATTAGGATGCAGATTAGCTGCATTGAGAAACATCTGGGAGCTTCTCTCAGGCCCACATACTCTCTTCTCCTCTCTCCACTCCTCACCTCCTCTTTCATCTCTTCTCCTCCTATACCAAATCCAGCTCCCTTCTTCTCTTTCTGTATCGCCTTTTCCCCCCTCTCTTCTCTTGTTCTCCCATCTTCATTTAGGCTTTTTCATTTCCTCCCCTCTAACCCTCTCTACCTTGGGTTTTTATCTTACTCTCACCTCTCCCCCTGCTCTCACCCCGTCTCCCCTCTTGTTTCTCCTCGACAAACGTCTTGTTTCCTGTCCTGCTGCTTCCTCTCCGCCTCCCTCAGTCTGTCAGTCATAGCTGTCTTTTATTCCCTCTTTTCATTTCATTCAAATGACAACGAGGAGATTTACATGAAGTCTTTCAGTGTGGCTCTGTCGTCCGGAGGAGGATTTGACTGGAGGCTGCATATTCAGATTTTAGTGAATACTTCTTCTCTGCTGCAACACACAAAGACGACTGAGTGGGAGTGCCTGCTCCCATGTTTGTCAAAATAGCATCCTGCTTCAGCTTATGTTGACAGTTAAAGTTGTAATGGCTTTGCCGGTAAATATGACCATAAATAGGCCTTTCAGTAAGATATACTACATATTTCAGGTATTTTATTCATCATCTGCATGGAGCAGTTATTCATATTTCTTCCAGAGCGTTTGTGATAAGATATACTCTTGTCCTTTATCACTAACTGTTGCAGATCCTAATCAAAAAAAAAAAATTGGTCAGCAGCTGGTAGTTTTTCAATAATAGAATCCAGATATGGTGTAAAGATGGCCTCTTTTCATTCATTATTCTTTTTGATGTAAATAAGGTGGAAACTTTGCCACTTATCTTTCCAGTAGCAGCAGGTAGGCTACAGCGATACAGCCTGAGTGAAGCCAGCCTGAATCAATTTCAAGTTTTATCAGGTTCAGTTTTATTAGTGTGGACCCCATCCACTGAGAATTGAGGTAGCTGGAAGGCAGACCAATTAGCAAATTATGGGTAGTGGTTTAGAAGATGAATACAACAGGCAGCGCCTAATTTTAAATAAGACTTGGCCACGATATTTGATTTATGGCTCTGAAGGCTAATCCAATCGCCTGCAAATTAATTTTGCTCCCCGGCCACTGACAACACTCCAAACCCTAGCAAAGTTCCACTGAGCCCCGCCAGGCTACTGTAGGCAGAGGGGAAGTTTGTGGGCTGGTTTTTAAAGCTAACATTTGCCTTTATGAACCACTGGTGCAGGCCAGTCAATTATCTTTTACAGCTGTGAGAAATTTTACAAAGCTGTCAACCTGCTGGCCTTAAAGGAGGACAGGAGAATACTCACTATTTTATGTGTGTAATCATTTTTATCATTTAATTATTAAAAAAGAGGGGGGGTTCCCTGTCTTGGATAATTCTGATACAAATTATGCTTTGGTTGATTTTATATATTGCACACAGTGTAACGTTTTCCAAGCAAGTTTTTGAAAAGCATGTTTGGATATTTCGTCACATCTCAGGACAGGAAGCAAAACAGAGGTGGCTGAGACCACAGTGGATTACTACATCTGATTCAGTGCTGTAATATTAGCGTAATGTCTGGATGTTTAGTCGAGACAGTTAGCCTCAGTGAGGATGTTGAATCTTATTCTAATTGATATGGCCAATTAACGTGCTGGTCGCATTGCATTTGTGGTGTTCGTCTGAAAGTGAAACACAGTAGAAGCCACCGCCAGCTGTTCAGGGACAGTGAGCATACAACAACGCTTTAATGATGTTACCCAAAGTGAAAACAGAGCAGGAGAAGCTCCCTCTGGGATCTGAACAGCAGTGCGGTGCCTTGTCTTACTTACACTTGGACCAGACAGTAGCCATTAAAGCCTTAATATCTAATAGGGGCAAATAAGGATTTTTTTTAGTTTTCAGTCAGGCACTGATGAGGCAACCATTTTTTTGGGAGACATTGTGTAAAGTGACAGCTCTTTATTGCAGTCTTTGTAATAAAATCTAAATGTTGTATACTACATAGGCTTTTAGTAACCAAGCAGAAACTCTGTAAATGCACAGATGTTCTCACACATATGCAACACATAAACACAGTATGTGTTGATACTGTGTAGATTATCCCTGTAATATGTATTACTTAGCCATGAGCAGGTGGTCATGGCTGGTGGAGTTGCTATTTCTATTTAAAAGCAGATGTCGGCTCATCTGTCAATCAAAGTGTGTGTGTGTGTGTGTGTGTGTGTGTGTGTGTGTGTGTGTGTGTGTGTGTGTGTGTAGGCATATGCTGTGCCCATGCATGTCTGTGAGCAGCCCTGCGGTCAGCAAAAGCACCCTGAGGACAATGAGAAGTGATGAGCATCTCAGAGCAAATGCTGCTCAGCTATCACATTGTTGTTTGTGTGTCAGTATGTTTGCATGTACAGTGTGTGTCTGCGTGGCTGCCATGGACTTGTGTTTGTAGCTACTAGCGCTGATACGGCATGTCGTGTTCCCCCTTGAAGGTCTGCTCATCACATTTTGCTCTATTTGCACGCGTGTGTGTGTTTGTGTGCATGTGTGACGTCAGCTGACCCAACACTTAAGGACTGTGTTGTGACGTATGGTTACCATGGCTCCCCATAGTTTCTTTTTATAGACGACCAATGAGGCTGCAATTACAGGTGAGCCTCCAGTTATATAAAGGCAAATATTATATAAACAGAAACAACCGTCTTTTGTGAAAACACATGCATGTGGAATTGTGTGTTTGTGTGCAGTTACTAAAATTTATTTCCCATGAAATTACCTCTCTCTGCAATCTGAGGACAATATTACTGTGTTTGTTCTAGTGGGTGAAAATGTACTGAAAGAGCATATCTGTTTCAAACGATAAAGGTTTCATGGTGCACTTCAAGTGTCTTGTTCCAGTGTATTACAGAATCAGACTATGAAATGCTTGCTACTGCAAATTTCAAACTTATACACCTAAAATTTTTTTGTGTTTGCATCAATAATCCTACATAATAATATTAAGTGATTAAAAACCCAAACCAGAAACTTCCACAAGCATAAATATTACACTGGTCTTTAACATGTAGTGGTTAAGAAGGGCTACTATATGTTGTTTATAGCAAATAATCTACATAAGATGGAACAGACATAGCCAAGAAAATATGTTGACTTCCTGCTTCCTATCACTGCTCACACAAAGTGAAATAGGTCATAGCTAGTTTTTTTTTTTTTTTTTTTTTTTTTTTTTTTTTTTTTTAAATTAGGCTATTTTAATTTCCATTCAAATACACAACAATTCAAGAGGCCAATTCAATTTGGTATCTGCACCGCAGTTGATGGAAGCACAAATCAAATTCTGGCGTTATTTTCTACAACATTTAAAGCTTTTGCTTGATATTCATTAGAAAGTCAGATGAAATTATTGCTTGTGCCTGAATGAATGCTTAAAAAACAGCGAGCAACACATTAATATTTAATGTCAACACCTCAAACCCAAACACTTCAATTGTCAGTAAATCCATTGCAAACAACACGTTAGGTTCTATCAGGAAGGTGTTGCTTTGCAGAATGTAAGAAATGGCTTCTTTTAACACATCATCATATCTGAGGAGTCTAGGACACACTGAAGGGGACTTGCATCCCCAGTTTTCTGGAAACATCCACTGTAGCAGGAACCAACACAGAGGCAGTTTTGAGTTTTTTGGCAAGTGTTTATGTCTGTGGAGAAATTTTGTCACAGTGACAGCATCACAACTGTGTGTAGTTTAGTTCAAAATGAAGGCCATCATGATGATGATCCCATTGCAAGATGGTGTGTAGTTAAATGTGAATTATGACTAACAAGCAGCTGCAGCTAAGTTGTCACTGAAACTAGATGAGACCCAACATGCAGTACATGTTAATGAGCAAAGCAAGTCTGATCATAGAGCCTGACCTCTGCTTGTCTTTATGTTGCAATAAACCCACACAGTGAACTGTGTTTCCTTAAACCACATATTTCTTCCTCATCAGGTTCTTGGAAAAGATGAGTTACATATTATTCAAATCCAAATCTCTGCCCACATCAGATTTATTCACCACGGAACAAGATGCTGAGACATCTCAGTGACATCTCAATCATTAGTTTGCTTTGTAGGGAAAATGAGTGTTGTCCCTGATTATTTGTGACCGGCTAGTGCATATTTAAACTGATTAGAAATATAAATAACTAATTGGGATGAACTAGTAAAGCCAATCTCTCAAGACCAGAATGAGGATATTAGTTTATCAGCAGGAGAGTGTATTCAGCAGTGTTTGAAAACCACACAAGTCATTTACCAATGGAAACATTCCCATTAATGATGACGTATATATACACATATATACAGCCATTTCCTGCTGCTCTGCACTGCTGAAATCCTAATTTATAACCTTGATGAACCTGGATAAAGATGACCCAGAGAAAAAGTTAGAAGCTCATTCATGTCAACTGCCATGCAGTGGGAATAAGGGGGGTGTGCCTCTGTAAGGAAAGCTCAACCTGGTGTTTGCAGAGCATTGCTGGCAACTGTCTTAAAGTTTATCCAAAAATTCACTGGATTTGTAACAAGCCACTAAAAGGTCTGAATAATCAGTAAATCTGTGACAAAGGTCCTAAGTTGGCTGCACTTCTTGTTCATGAGAAATCTTTTTGAAAGAATAGCAACCAAAGAGGAAACACCCGGCCAGGTGACCAGTGGTGTGAATGATCACTCAGTCACACAGCATGTAATTCACGAATTGATCACTCAGTCAGTCAGCGACGGACCTGTTTATAGGGTTGAACCCAATATTGTGGTCCAACCAAAAAAGAAAAAGTAGACACTTTGGTGATAAAATGCTGTTCGCTGGCT
This sequence comes from Rachycentron canadum, assembly GCA_038496675.1. NCBI lineage: Eukaryota > Metazoa > Chordata > Actinopteri > Carangiformes > Rachycentridae > Rachycentron > Rachycentron canadum. Next base: position 24,267,856 of record CM076648.1, on the reverse strand, counting down.
GACTCACTGATGGAAACACAAACACATACACACAGAGACCCACACATAATACACAAACCAGTTCATCTTCACTTGATTAAGTTACTCCTGTGAAAGAGCTGCCATCAGTCTTAATATTACACTAGAAAATAGGCTAGCTCAATCTACTAGAAACTCTATAAGCTGAACTGTATCGGTGTGCGTGTGTGTGTGTGTGAGACACTCTTGTAGAGACAAAATCTGTCTCCCCCAGAAAGTGTGAGAGCTATTCCAGGGATCTTGTTTAAGCCATGGAGGAGCTGTTACATACTTGTTACATGTCAGCCAGAGATTAAAGTATGAAAGACAAAGCGGCCTCATAGAAGAAACACTAGATTTGAGTTTCCTCTCTCTGATAAGTGTTGTGACAGCCTTGCCTTGTCACACGTACACTCACACACAAATACCCACCCTGCACAGACTCATCTACTTCCTGGAGCGACACCGTGCCCATTGAGTTGTGAAGGACTAATGCATTCATGCAGTTTGTGTCCATCTTTTTCTTTCTCTTTCTTTTTATGCATCAATGAATTTGTGTCATGTAGAATCTTAATGTAGAATGTGTGTGTCCCCTCTTGGAATTAAATTCATAAATGTTTCCATTGCCTCACATATTGAACAGAATAACAGAATAGTGGATTTGTGAAGACATTTGACTAAAAGTGCCTCCTTTTTGGTTTTAATTTGGACTTTATTAGGTACTTCATATTTGACAGGAAATAAAAAGGAGACGGAAAGTTTGGCATGAGAGAAGGGTGCGCTGACAGTGTTACTTCCATGGGGTGCCAAGTGTGATTTAGCTTTATGACATCTACACCGGAAATTAAAATGTCACAAAAATATGGTTTTGTTTTCTGTCACCAAGACACAGATTGCCATGCAAATCAATTCCTCTCAAATTTGTTCATTTAAATTACAGTAAACTCCTCTCACATATTTCCCAATAAAAGAGACATTCCTGACAATTACGTCCTGGCATGTGGCGTATTTGTGTTCAGGCTGTGTGACATTGTTTGTTTTCGATGGTCCTTTCATGCACTGACATCTTTTTCTGTGGTGTTTTGTGAATTGAGGATACATTTCACATCCATTTTACTCAGTGCACAGTATTTAAAGGCCAACAATGACACAAGTTCACAGTTGCTGCTCCAGCCCACAGAGATGCAGAAACTCTTATAGGAATTACATTTTTATATGTTTCAGATTTCTCAACTGGCCCGTTAGCCACACAGACATAAAGAGAGAAAACTGAAGTGCAGACAGTTGCTCTGTAATTTCTGAAAACATTTTCCATGAAGCAAAATGAAATGCAAAGAAGAGTAAACTACACTTGTAGCAGAGGAGATCGGGGAGTCCTCAGTGAGACTGTGGCATGGTGGCTTTGAGTCCTGCTGCAGCCTTTGTCCTATGTGCGACGTTCTCTTTCTAGATAATCCCATATGAGAGCGACTCCAAACAAATAGCAGTCTAATCCCTCTGTGTTATTGATTTACAGTGTCAGTGACAGTGTTGCCTGTAGCCTGACCTCAAACAGTATAAAATTCCAACAAGTGATGAATAATCTGATCCCTGTGATTTATTGATCATCGATGTCCTTCATAGATGACTTTGGTCCAAAGCCTGTGATGTGTTAATGTGGTATTTGCGCAGAGTTGATGAGGGTGATAATTGCATGCAGGGCTGTTTCTAACCACTTCGGTGTACCAGGTCAGACTTCCTTTGGGCTCCTAAAGGCTTTTATCTTTTCAGACCTAGTCTCCTAATCATTTCTCAGTTTCATTCAGCATTATTCAACTTTACTCAGCTTCTGGGGCTCTAGCAGCCAGAAACAGCTTTAGGAACTAATGTCAGTCATCTTAGAGGATCCAGATTTCTCTCCCACACGTTTCCACGGTGAGTGAATATGTGAAGACATAATTGAAGTTTTATATTCTCATTGATGAATGGCCGTCACTACAGGCCTGTTTTGAGATGCTTAACTTGAAAATATTATGTGGTGCAAACAACCCCTGACAGCTTTCTAGAGTACCTATGTGATGATTAAGGAAACCTTGAAAAAAAAAAAAACATGTTAAATGACAACTAAACAAGCAGCAGTTGATGCAGTGTGGTCAGCAAGGGTCAAGGAATACATGTTCGTCTTTGATGGGAGCTCCATCTGAATTTTCACTTCAGGCATATACTTAATAAGCTTGTGGACTTCAAAGCAGAAAATGTGCTTTTGCAACACGTATGCCATTTCTTTTTAAATCAAAGCTTCAAAAAAAAAATCCTCTTGTTTATGCCCACAAAGTGATGGTAGAAGGGTTACCACATGGAGGGATCACACAGTACAAGAAAATGCTGCAATGCAGTCACCAACCCTGAGCCACTACTGCATTTGTATACAGGATGTAGTGTCAATGAGGTTTAGTAGGTATAGTGTTTCCCATGTTCGCCATCTAAGTTTAGGTTGTTAGCATGCTAACATTTGCTATTTAGCACTAAAGACAAACAATAGCACAGTCCAAAGGAAATATCATTAGTTTTACAGATACCAAAATTAAATTTCATAGCACAACAAGAAATGTCAGGATCACCTAAATTATTTAACTTATGGGAGGGCTGGGTCTCAGGTAGGAGAGCAGGTTGGCCACTGATACCTGGGTTATTGGCTCGATCCCAGCCCCTTGACCCCAGGGTTGTGTCAGGAAGGGCATCCAGCAAAAACACCTTTGCCAAAATAAACTGCCCAGATGGCATTCCACTGTGGCAACCCCATAACCCCACGGCAGCAGCCAAAAGCCTGTATAAACCTTTATGGCAATTTAACTATTATTAACTACTATTTAACTATTTGTTCAAAGCTATGTGAACCTCATGGTGGCACTAAAGGAAAAATCAAGTGATTACCAGTGTTTTGATTATGTAGACCGTCCAATAACTGTATTCAAGTATTTCAGTCTGGACTAAAGTCATGGAAAGGCCAATGGTGAGACTTTGCCATCATATATCCTAAAAATTTAAGAAATACGCAGAAATAAAAATTATATAATTTCAATCTATTTTCCATTTGATTCATTTATTTTGTTGTCATAACTAATGTAAGCTTTAGTTGATGACAGGAAAGTTTGAAATAGTGGAATAGTGAAAGCGGAGGTGTTGACTGATTGTTGTACATATCCATCACAAGTGCACAACATGGAGAAAGTTAGAGGCTAGTATGACTTAAACGGTTCCCTGAGGCAAGAAGAAAGAAGATAAAGGGTAAAAAAAAATAAGAAGGGAGTCGGTTGTGTGTTGACTCTAGTGTCTAAGAGATGGTGTGAATTGAGACTTTAATTGAAACAGGAGTGCATTTGTCCTTTTCAAAAGCACTTCTTTCAGAAAGCACTGAGTTGCCCTATAGACCCACTGTATTTAAGCTTTTACCAACAGATGCCACTCGTTAATGGTGCACTGCACAGTTATATAAATATTCAAGACAGTATGGAAGAATGAACAGAGGAATCATGACGAGTATTGGGCAAAATATGGACAAAAACAATTAGGGAGCTATGGAGAGTATTAAATCATGTAACAGATCAGGGAACATTTCATATATGGCTTTCACATAATTCTGCATTCAGAGTCAGAGTCTCCAGCCATTTTGTGCAACAGCCCATTTTACAGCCTTTTCATAACTGAAAAGTCTTAATAAAATTGTTACACTGCTGACTTTTCTTCAGCTGGGTAATAGAGTCTATTTGTACTGTAGATCTTTGTAATTAAAATGTGTCTGTAAAGTTAGTGAAGAACCATCCAGTTCTTAGGCTCCACCTGCCCACCGTCTATACAGTGAAGCCAGAGCCACTGTGATGTTCCCTTTGAATGGGTGCACCGAGTTTAGCTGCTGTTTACTACACACCGGGTGCAGACCTTATTAACACAGTATTGGGCTTCAGCGTGACTCCATCAGGCAAATCAAAGCAACCTAGACCCAGAACCCTATTAGTATGCTAATAAAGTCACTTCTCTAATGACTGATTAGCAATTCAGCGGATTTTGTCCTCGCTTCGCTTGTACAGACAAATAAGTGAAATGCTTATTGTGCACGTACACACGCACACAGTGTTTTCACATTTATTTTTTATGTTTCTCACAGAGAGCAATTTATTTATAACCCTCTCTCTGCCCCCTCTTTTTTTTTTTTGTCTCATCAACGTCCATCTCACAAACAGAAGATGATTAAATGGTATGAAATACAATGTAAACTTTAGGTAACACTCAAGCACAGTTAATGTGAATTGGATTTTTTATGTTCTAGTTGTCAGCCACAGTGAAATTTGAGTCATTGTGTAAACAAAGTTTATTTCTGTGTGAGTTTGACTGTTTGATGTTTGATACGTGCTGATACAGTGGCCCTCAGGGTGCAGCAACAGCACCACCACCGCACATTGTTCCTCAGCAGAGAGTGGACATTCAACACATGCTGCGTATCATGTCTAACTAAGACATCTCTGTCTTTTTCAGTGCTCAGCGGCCTCTGCTCCAACAACTGTCCAGAAGATGTAAAGGTAAGAAATCTGTGTTTTCGGGTTTGTCCACTTTTCTAATGACAGCACAAATAAGTATGGGGTAGTAAAATCGTTTCTTATCTGTCCTGAGAGCTGACCAGGTGTGTGTCTGGCTGTAATGTCTGTACCCGTTGCACTTATCCTTACATGCATAAATCTTTATCCTCGTCCAGACTGTGTACTCAGCAGTTTTTTAGCAGAAAAAGAGATGGGATAAAATACCACCAATGCCAGCCAAAACATCAATGGGAGGATCAACTTTACATTCTGCAAATTAGGGAAGGAGATTTGGAAGGGTGATGTGTTTTATAACCATATAAGCTCCTACTTATATATAAAGCACTTACCTTTTACTGTGGTGTGCAAAAATGGAAACCACAGAAAATAATCAGCTTTGGTTTTATGCAGTAAACCAGCACCTGATTTTCACCTGCTCCTGTCATTCTTTGTGAATGGGGACTAATAGCAAACCCTTATTACATAAGGCAGTGGCCCGTGCTACCATGTTATATTTCATTCTCTTCCTAGTGGTCGGCATTTGTCAATAAATTTTCAGGTGCATTGCATTTTCATCCAAAATATCAAAATGTGAAAATATTTGAGTAAAATAAATGAATAATTTCCAGCTCCGGTTCTTGGTAAATATACTTTGAAGTTTTGTTGTTCATCCCTAGTTTACTCTCAGACTAAGGATCTTTATGAGCTATTCATATTTAGTTTGAGACATATAAACCTTTGCAAGGTTGAGTTAGGCCTTTTACAGTGGTCCCACTTTGGTGTTAAGTTCCTCTTGTAGATCAAATGTTTCACAAAGAAAAGCTTGGTCAAGAAAACATAACACTGATATATACCAATATATATAACAGTAAAATATGATTGTATACTGTATTACTCCTGTACAAGAAATTGTCTAATATCAAATCAACACATTAAAGACTATTAAGACCTAATTACACCATGCTCATCTTTTTGTTTTAGCTTTCATTCTATGATAAAATCTTTTCAAATCTAATTGCAGAATAACCCCGACTCTCATACAGCTAATGCATGTATGACATGAGTTGTCTCAACTTGTGTTTAAAAAAGCTGTGACATTGCTGCTCACTGTTGGAGTCACATGTGAGGCTCCACTCTGCAGTGCTGTTTTTACACTTCACTGATTAAACCCGAATTACATCCAGCAATGACTGGATAAATGTTAGGGTTCAGTTTCACATCTCTCTTGCTTTGTGACAAGTAGGTTAAATGACGTCAGCATCTTTGAATTCATTTCCATTACTGGTCTCAACCTGCATCCAACCCTGATCAAGAAGAGGGTTATGAAGGAGGGGTGGCTGATATACAGTACGTTGACCCATTCAGATGAACGTTGACCCTCAACTTGAGTGACTGTGTCAGTCTGAATGGGGTATAATGTTTTGCATGGAAAATAAACGACCGTTGGAGTGATATGGAGCCATAATTTCATGAAGCAGTTAACTTTAGCAAGTTGACCAAGTCAAAGTCTTTTCCCAAGTCCCAAGTCCTAAACTTTGAGTTTTAAGTCCAAAACAAGTCATAATGAGTTCCTCAGCTATACACTGTATATGTGCAATAGCAACAAACAACAACATTTGTTTGGGCAGCTGCTTTTTAGTTGTGGTTTTGGAATTGGGAAGGGGAATTGGGACGAGACCTGGCATCAGAATATCAAAGTGACACACATTGCAGGTTTTTAGTTTGAGGTGCTGGGACAGGTGGATGATCTACATGCTGGATGCATGGATGGCGTAGTTTAAAGGGGGAGAATATAAGACTATAATTTACAGATGTCACCGAAATGCCACACTTGTGCACTATCACCAGAGACGTTATAAGAGAGGACTTTACTATTGGTAGATAGTGTAATTTACAGATGTTGGTCACATTCTCTCAGCAGCTGTGCACAGAGAAGCCTCTGGTCTCCACTGGAGCACGAGGTGTGTGTTCAAAAGCAAGTATGTATGAAAAGTGAAATAAGGCGTTTTAATGTAGCTGAGCGATAAACATAACAGATCTTTTATGTACTCAGTTTATTAAAATCAACATGAATCATTTAAGTTTCACTTTGATGCGGGGAAAGGGGATTAATCCTTCACATTTTTTGAGCGATTGCACCATAAAACATAATAATCAAAATAACACTGGTTAAATGAGGCTTATAGTGAAGGGATTTAAACTGTGATTTGCTCACCCTCGCAAAATCAGGATGACCAGCTGAGCAGATTTTATCTTCATCTTATCCATAGCCATACTGGTTATGCTTCTAAAGAATTGTGCTTTTTGAATTATCATTTAAAATAAAAATAAAAAATTCAGAACAAGATTAGAATGGATTTATATTCAAGCACTCTGGTGGCACGACCACATTTTGATTGCAACTGTGGATCCTTGTTAAGCGTTATTCCCCTTCTCTCTCTCTGTGTCTGACTTTCAAATAAAGATAAAATATGAAATAAAGAAATGACAACATAAAAATGTTTCTAGAGCAGCAACAGTAGTGTTCACAACAGCAAAGTCCCTATAAACTCAATAGTATCTCACTGGAAAGAAATCTGAAATGTCAGTAAAATAAATGATACGGCCGACATCAAAACACTGAGTGAAGCTTAGAAAGAATATCAGTCCGTCCTCTGTCCTCCTCCCTCTGCTGCTGGTGTGATTCACTACCTGCAGTTACTGTGCCTCATGCTGACAGCTTTCATTTCAGCTTTTTCACAAAAATTCACTGCTAGTGTAACCAGCACTCTGTGGCTGATAATGTCACGTTTCTCCATGCTTGTTGAGCAGGTGGCTTATTAAAGTGCTTATTATTTTCTTTTTCTTGCACTCGAAGACATGACATTGTGTGTGTGTGGACCATGCACATGCATAACATAACATAGAAAATATGTTCAAAAAATATGTGGCTGTAAATGTAGATATCATGTTGGACACCCACAAATGGGAAAAGTTGCTTTTTAATCTTTGGGCTTGATGTAAGGCATCAAAAGGCCCAAGTGAAGTCACAAGTCAAAGGTGTTAGGCATTAATCCAAAATCATCAAATTTAAGACTCAGGTCTGACTCTGGCGCAAGTCAGCTCTGGCTTTACACACCTGTTAGACATCTAAATGTCAGATGCTCATGCGTAGGCAGATGCAGGAATGTGACAGACATAAAGCAGCCAATAGCATCTGTCCTTGTACAAGCTTTCAGCAGTGGAAAGCCTTTTGCAGAACACATTAATGTTGGCATCAACAAGACTCTGCAAGTATTAGAGTTGTTTTGTTTTTCTGTCTGCCTTCTCTTCCGCCCGCTTGTTGTCGAACTGAAAGGTATGATGAATGCAGTAGACGAGTGGCTGCTTCTACTCCTCTCCTCTCCCATCCATCAACTCTGTCTATCTTTTCATTTTACTCGCCAGCTTCCTTTCTTCTTAGTCACAGCCTCTCTTCCGCTGTCTTTCTTAGTCTACTCCTCTGTGGCTCTCTCATCTCTCTCCCTCCCTGTTTCTTTTTTTTGACCTCATTTCTATTCCTCTCTCACCCGACTGCTGAGTGTCACAGCATAAAGGGGCCAAGTCTCTGTTGCAGTGTGTATGTTTTGGTGCGTAACCGTCTCATGATTAGCTGATTTAAGGCGAAGGATGGCTCAACAGATCTCTTCATTAGTTGACATCCTTTCATAATGAAGAGATAAGATAACCTCTCTGTATCCACCCACACAGACACACAGCCGTCACACTCATTTATGCTCAGTCAGATTCAAGCCAGCTAAGTCAGACATTTGCCATGTCACCTAGTGAAAATAAAACTAGAAAGAGTGCTCAAGGTCACAGTGGTGACAACACGCCTGTCGGCCCACTCTTGCTCTTGTCTTTCTGTGTTTCTCTGTCACCCCTCCCTGTGTTTTCCTCCCTGTCCTCTCTTGCCCTCCCTGACAGACAGCTGATGTGAAAAGCTATTTGTAAGATGTCAACATTTGTCAGTTTTTTTTTTTTAAATTTGTGCTTACATGTGTTTTCTTTACAGCCTTTTGGTGTTAACCAGCCAGGTCCCTATGTCATGTACACCACAGTCGACTCCAATGGCTACCTGAAAAACGCCTCAGGTGAGCGCTTTTCTTAATCTCTTTCCCTTGTAGCTTTCACTTCTTATGCCAAACTATCCAACTAAATGATAGAAAATAGTCACGGATTAGTGTTTTTTAGAAAATATCCCTTTCTAAGGCTTTAGACATCTACGTCAGCTTTATTAATAACTTAACCTCCTAACAATGACAGCTGTCCTTAGTCTGTCTGAACAGCACAGGGCTTGTTTTGGAGAACTTTAAGAAAGTAGAGAATGAAAAGAAGACGGACGTATTGATTTTATTTTTTTTGCTCTCTCTTTTTTTTTTTTAATATAAATGGGAAACTAGTGTCTGAGCCTCAAAGACAAAGGCTGGATAAGAGAGGGCAGCTACAGAGAAGACAGCTAGAAGGTTCCTCCAAAGAGTGGTCTAACTGGAGGGAAAGTAAATCACTTTGATGTCCTTGTTCCATGATCCTCTGGAGTGTGTGCGTGGTCACACTTATTCTACCAACATTTTAAAGTAATTAGTCATTGTTAGATGCTGAATTACTGAGTTTTTCCTTTACTTGTATAAATACAGGTGTCACTTGTAGTTTGTAAAATTGTAATGTGATTTAACAATATATTAAACAGGATAAGTGCAGCTTCTCACAGCCCATCAATCAAACATAAAGCCTGGAGTTACTGCAGTGGAGCTGTCTATGAAATCCAGGTTTCTCAAAGAAAAATATAGTATGAACTGTTTTCTGACGTTTGTTCCACAGCAAAGCAACAGGTTGTAGCTTTACTTAAGTCCAAGATAAATTCTTTGTAGAGCGGACCAGTATCTTTGAAGTGTGGACCTGAAATGTTGTTTTGCAGTAATGTGTCACCTCTAGTTACTTTTAGAATGATGATGACTATGATTATGATGATGATGCATTGAACTGAGCAGGACAGGTTGATCAGGAATGTTGCTCATGCACTTTGAGTGGTTTTGTGTTTTTTGTTTTTTTTTTGTTCTTTTTTTTTTTTAAATAAAATTTAATTCCCTCCAAACTTTATTTCTTCTCAAACAACCTCTGCTTTTGTTATCAGTCCTGACCAACAGCTGGTTGTGTTCTGGCCTTTTAAGAAATCTGTACGTAGTTTGGTCACAACTCACCCTCCCATGTGAATGATGACTAGTATTTGTGATTGTGATGGTGTAACACGCAGCATCACTGGGTCTCCATAAGATGAGAAATATCTTCAACCCTGGGGCTCAACAACCCCTGCACTACTTAAGACTACTTTAGACTAATGACTATGAAGAAGGAAGGATATACAGGTAGAGAGAATGTGTATAAGGGTATAAGTGGAAAAACTGAGGACAGTGCTGTGCTGTATTAGCTACATTTAACCTAGTTGATGTTGCACTGTGGGAAGGACAGAGAGCTGGATGAGGACAAGATGCACTGACAGCCTGGGGTCAGGGATATATATAGTCTGTGTGTGCATGTGTATCCCTGTGTGCTGCACAATCCCACTTTGTCAGATTCCATTGTTTCATTTATCAGGTGACACAGTTGGAGTATATACATATTTTAAGAATGAGTAGACAGATCACAGTTTTACATCATTATTATTTCACCACCATAAGACAGCTTTAAGCTTCTGGCTACAACAGTGCTGAAACTAATCCTCCCACGGCTGCAGACCTTTCACTTAGGTGCTCTGTGTCCAGACCAAATGACCAAAATATCTCCACTATTTAGTTGTCTCAAACCGCAACCAAACACAGTTTCATTCCCTCTCCCACACAGTCCACTAATATGCAGTTGAATGGGCATAGAGAGAAAGAGAAACAGTGGAGAGTGTGGCAGAGAAGGGGAGGGCTATCAGCACCTGCACCCACTCCCACTGCAGAGATTGAGAGATGGAGAGTGAGACAGATTCCCACTGAATGTGGAGGTGGCGGCATTTTGTAAAAATCATTAGAGAGATTGCTTGGTCAGACTGCTTCTGACCATTTAAATGCTTTGCAGTCAAGATTATGTGACCAAAAATATGTGGACAGGAGTCTGGAAAAACTGGATATTATGGAGAGTGAGACTTAGGCAGATTAAGCAGTTATGTCTGTTTTTAAGCATGAATCTGAAACCCCCCCTTATTTTTTCACCAACTGTCTGACATGTTGGTATGGCATCTTTTAAACAAGCGCTGCCTTTAAGTATTCAGCGCCCACCTTTAACAATTCAGTTTCTGAATCATCTTAAAATGTGGTGTGTCATGAGTTAATCAGTGCAGTGGATAATGAATGTTACATTACATTAATAGATCAGTTTCTGTCACAAAAATAGGAAAATCCCTCCAAAGCTGCCTAAGAGGTGAAGTGAAGCAGGAAGAGGGATACTAGTGTGTTTGAATACCAGTATCATGTGGCTGTGAAGCCCCTGTTTTGATTCTCCACAGAGCAGTTCACCCAAGCTTCATGGAGCTCAAATCTTCCACACAAAAGATCATTTTGTTTAAAGGTTGTAATAAAGGTTTACTATTTTTCACCATGTTGCAATCGGTCAATCGAGTTTGTGCAGGGAGCAGATGGTCTTGGCACTTTGTCCATTCAGCCAATACATGTCTTTCTGGAGAAAGTCCCCAGTGTGCCTTTATGTTCCTGGTTTGGTAAAGTTCAGTAAGCGGAATCCCATCTATTTACCATTATACTATCCTGGCATATTATAGTCTGCCCATCATAACTCCATCTTATTTTTCCAGTGTGTGTTTGACTCGTGCATTGAGAGAAGAGGAGAGCGAGAGAGCAGCCAAAGGCTTTGCCGGCACAACTCCCCAGACCCCTCATTTAGCAGCAGCAAAGTGCTGCCAGTAGCAGGCTTCGTGTGTGTGTGTGTGTTTGTGTATGTGTGTGTGTGTGTGTTTGTGTATGTGTGTGCGCCTGCGTGTGTGTGGTGATTTAAAGTGTATTTATTCTGTAGCTTGTAGCTCGGGGAACAGCCAGCGAGGCTGCCAGAGATGAGCAATGATGGGGTGCACACAAACACATGCACTCATACCCACACACGCACACACACACAATGTCTGGGCCTCTCCACTGGGGCCCAATGATCTTCACTTACCCTTCACCCTCCTGAAAGGAAGAGCGAGAGGAAAGGAGAGATTATAATATACTGAGAGATAGAGACAAGGACCTAGGAGGCACAGGATAGAGCGATGAGAGAGAGATGAATGGTAAAAAAAAAAGGAGAGAAATAGGTCAAAGGAGATCAGGGAGGATGGAGAGAAGAGAAGCGGTAGTTTGGAGGTAGAGTTCAGTACATACTCATACAGTTCATACAGCACATATTTTATCTGCACATACACTCAGGGCTATTATAGTGATAATGTCACTGCCTGATCTGACAAGTAAAGGTCAACAGTAATACTGATAAGATTTCATACTGTCCTAACTCCTAACTGTGTTGTGTGTCTGAGCCCTTGTGTGTATATGTGTGTGGGAAATGTATACTGTGTGTGAACCTGTATGCACCTGTATGTGTGAATCCTTGTATTAATCTAAACTCACACGTTCTCCGGTCTGTGTTTCTCTGCTGTGTGTTGTGCAGCATGCATACACAAGTGCATGCATGTAACCTGACATCTGTCTCCTCATGACCTTGTGTGTTTATGTGTATGCGTACCAGACAGTGGTGTACCAGGATCCTTACTAAGCAGCTTGGATGGATGAGCATGGACTGTGATTCTGACAACACCATGCCTCATTATCAACTAATCCCTGCTGAGACAGAGAGAGAGGGAGAGAGAGAGACAGGTGGGGTGGTGGAGATGAATAGTTGAAGTTATTCATTAACAACCCTTTTATTCGTCTTTCCCTTCTCCACTGTGGATACTCTCAGAGACACTAACATAGGAGATACAGAGCTCACACACAGTCATCCAAGACCATTCATCTTTAGACAACTCTGGAAGACTGTTCTGAAGTAACTTGAAACTTACTGGCAAAAGTTAGATTATAATCAACTGTCAAAAAGATGAAGGGAGGCCACTGATTTTGTTAGCACCACCTAAGAGATGGGACTTAACCGATCCAGAAACAATATCCCCCCATTTGCAAACTCAAAAAATTTCTCTGAGAGGCAGTTGTCATCTGCTCAGCCAGAATAGTTGACTTTCTTTTTCTTGGAGTTGTTCCACTGCTTTGAATTTATAAAACAAATTGAGTGTGTTGTCACCTTAAGTATGGTTATCTTCTGACTCACAGGACAGGAAAACAAACAGAAGAGAAAAATAAGTTCTGGTTTATTGGCCACTATCAGGAGAATGACGAAGCAGAGTAATGCCATCATTACAATGAGTTATACTTTTGAACCCAACTTCACTTCAGTTTTCCAAGTGCAAAATGTCACTATCTTGCCTTTTTTTTAATTATAGTGGCAGTGAAATAATAAAAAATTATTCATTTTATCAGCAATTTTTGAGATATGGATTATATGTTTTGTTGGGAATATTCTTCAGCTCAAGAAGACATCTTGAGCTCTCAGTGTCACTAATTTCACAGACACACAAACTTTTGCTTCACACATTATTCAGATCCACTTTATTGTGTTTCAGATTCAAATGGCAATTTTTGTCAGTCTAAACTTCAATAACCATTCTCTTTTTTAGATTTTTTTCCCAAAGCTTTACAAAAGTATTTAGATGCTTAAGTCAATACTTGGTAGAAGCATTTTTGTAGCAGTTACAGCTTCCAGTCTTCTTTATTATCAGTATGTTATAAGAGCATCAGATGTGAAGCTGCTACACCACTGATACCCTCAGCCGAGGCCATCTGTCGTCAAATGTTTCAACCTCTTACTCGGTGTGCTCTCAAAATGGAGGGTTCACAATGCTGATCAGTCACTGCGCGTCAATGGTGGGTTTCCGGCTTCCACTCTCTCTCTTTTAAACCACGCCCAACAGGACGCTCACTCTGCAGCCACGGAGATCTTCTGCACTGCTGTTTTTGCACTGTTAAGCCTACATCAGTAAACATCTGCCACACAGACTGAGCATACCACCTCATTTGAGAACAGCCATGGTTGGCAGCCTTGTTGTCAGCAGTCACCCATCAAGGTGTCATACTTGGCTCTTTTCTTCTCATGAGCTCCACCACACCTCTCTTTCCAAGTTCTATCATGATGATCTTTGATGCCAGGTCTCTGTGCTGTCTAGGAATGTGAGACAGTTGTCCACATCAGCAGCCATTCTCCAGTCTATTGCATGGCTCGGGATGACCATGTTATCTCTTCCGACTGCTTCTCTGCCTCATGCCCCTCCCTCACCTTGTCCCTCCACTTATGTTCCATCTCCAGCATGAGTGCAAGTTCTCTGAGGACCTGGTCATGTCTTCAAATATATCTCCCTTGGGTGAGGGCTAATTGGATAGATGTCAGTACGTGCTCCAGTGTACCTATCATCTTGCTCAGATTGCAGTTGTCTGCCAAGGTGAACCATTGCCCCAGTCTCAGGTCAAGTGCACTCTGGATCAGGTTTTTTTTCAAGGACCTGTATGTGGCTCCATTCATCCTTCCCTCAATTATGACCTTTCTCTCTGTCCCTGCCACTAGAAGGCCCTCCATAGCATGATGCTGCCACCACCATGCTTCACTGCGGGTGTGGTATTTGCCAGTGATGACCACTGTCTGATGTTTGCTAGACATAGTGCTTGGAGTTATGCCCAAAGAGTTCAATCATTCTTCGATATTTTTTAAATCACACCACAGAATCTTTTTCCTCGTGCTCTCTGAGTCCCTTAAAAGCCATTTGGCAAAGTCCAAGCAGAGTGTCTCATGCCTTTTACGAAAAGTTGTTTTCATCTAGCCACACCACCATAAACCTGATTGATGGAGAGCTGCTGAGGGGGTAGATCCAGTATGTTCTCTCAGAGGACTCCTGAAGTCAGAGTGAAGACAGTTCTTGGTGGTCTCCCTGACCAAGACCCTTCTTGACCCAGATGTCCAAAGTTTAGGTAGGGTCCTGATGGTTCCAAATGTCTTTCATTTTACAATTATTGGGGTCACTGTGGTTCTAATTTTCACCAGCTGACCACAGAAAACTGCCTGCAAGTGTAGTGCATTTTGTATATTTCTTTTCTACTGACATGAAGACAAACAAATATATTTCTTATGTTCACAATTACCATCAATCATTTAGTATCACAACAGTAGCTTTTCCAGGAAGTGGTGAAGAACAGTTGAAAGCCACTCATAAAGTTGTAAGGTGTTGTAGAGTCAAATAAAACAGAGCTTATATTTTGTTAGAATTTCCTTAAGGGAGCTCATACAAATCCAGCTATTGGTCATCAATACATTTGCTTCATTGAACCCAATGTATTTGGCTAAAAATGCCACCAAGTTGAAAATTGTTAGTTAGCTGTGTCCGGGCAGGGCAAGGGTGTCTATGATGCCACAGATAATTGTTCACAGGAAACACAGAATAAAGGAAGAGAGGGAGGACATTTGAAAGAGTAGTGACAGGAAGTGGGAGGACAGAAGGCAGAAAGAGAAAAGAGGGAGTGCTCATAGAGAGGAGAATCATAACAGGCTCAGATCAATGTGGAGCTCTTTGCAGACTGTCCAATTAGGCTAATGAGTTCAGGGGATTAGCAATGGCTCATTCACACACATTCAAACAGCACACACTCATTGTACATGCATACACAACCTTTAAAAAACACGTTCACCTGCAGCAACTCGCCCACAAACATATTTATCATATCTTAACCTTTTAGACATTTAGAGAATCCAAAACAATGTTAGTTACAAATCCAAATTGAAATGGAAAAGAGAGTGAGAGTGTGTGTGTGTGTTCTGAGTTGTGTTGACTTCTACATTCACTTGAAGCCACTCATGTTGGTTTTTGCTGCATCATGCTGATGCCTCAAGCAGTGTCGTAAAAGTCAGCCTGTTGCACTTAACGTCATCCTGATCTATGGCCACAGTATACTCCTGTTCTCAGAGACCTCATCAGGTCAACAGCAAATGTTACCCTATTCTCAGGGCATTTTATTTCACAGTGTATGGACAGTTGGCTTGTATCACACAGCTTTCACAATATGGGAGTGGGATAGGAGAGTAGGTGTATCAGAGAAATGAAAAGGGTTGGAAGGGGAGAAAATGAGAGGTTGCAGAGAACAGAGCTGAAAGCAAAGAGAAAGAGAGAGAAGTGAAAATGGGGGTGGAACAAAAGCCAATGATAGAAGATGGGAGGAGAAGAACATAGAGATCAGAAGAGAGGAGGGGAGAGGAGCAGGAAATATTGAAGTGGTTGAAAAAAGAACAAGTGAAGAGGTAACATTTCACAGAGACATTGAGAATTACTATTGATCAGGCTTAGCATGCTTTTTCTCTTCCCTGTTTTTCACTGTCATTCACCTCCATCTCTCCCCCACATCTCTCCTCCAGCCCTCTTCTCACTTTCATCTGTCTATTTTCTCTTTCATTTCTCACCATGTAACCTCTGCACTTTATCACTATCATATACTATCCAAAGGCTGTTTAGTTTTTAATTTGTCAACATTGTTGTCTGACTGCTTGTTGATCTGTCTCCAAACCTCCTTGTGTTTAAATGAATGAAATGCTTCATTATGCCTAAATGAATGATCCATATTATCAAACTAACCTAAAGGAGTTAAAATCTACTAATCTATTTTTAATTAAGTCTCAACAAATATTTGATGGACTGGACTGGCTTGTCCAGTGCTTTGCTTTATAACCAAATAAACTAATGACATTCCACCTTAGCTGTATTTTTTATCAAGTGCTAAATCATATATAACATAGCAATCATACTTATTTTATACCTTGCATTGTCATTGTGAGCATGTTGGCATGCTATCATTAGTATGTAGATGTGTTTAGTGTGCTGATATCTGTAAGAGCAAGGCAGCTGTTTTCTGCTATAATTGAGAGATTGAGAGGTTTTCTTGACTGCAATCATTTTGTTTGTTTTTTCCTTTGATTATCATTTTCTCCTGAAGTTCAGTTTTTGCTGGTTTTTCCTCTCTGAATAAGACATGAAAACTAAAGTGAGGTTCAATATCACTGAGTGGATGCTTCATGGACTAAGAACAGGAAATTTGGTGGAGCTTTATATGTGGTGAACCTGCTGTTTGTACGGGGATTTTAGTAAGAGGAAAATGGGGTGATGACAGCTGTCTGTCTGTTTTCTCTCACACACATACACAGTAACATTTTGGGTGTCGTCTGGGCGCAGGTGTCAAAAATGCTTCGATGCAGTGGAGAGGCAGAGAGCTGGATGGTGATGGCCAACTATAAAACCCTCTGGGTCCTCAAGCATGACACCACATACACATTCACTACATTCACACTGTCACATATACATTGACACACATTTTACCTCCCAAATCAATGTCCAGATCTTGGCACCATTGTATGGACACTGAAGGAGAAGCAGCCTGTGCGTGCGTGCGTGTGTGTGTGTGTGTGTGTGTGTGTGTGTGTGTGTGTGTGTGTGTGTGTGTGTGTGTGTGTGTGTGTGTGTGTGTGTGTGTGTGTGTGTGTGTGTGTGTGTGTGTGTGTGTGTGTGTGTGTGTGCGCGTGTGCGCGTGTGCGTGCGTGCGGGTGTGTGCGCGCGCGCACTGTCCCTCATGGCTCCACCCTCCATCGCTGCAATTTGCCTCTTTTATCGCCATCAGGAGAACAAATGGTTTCTATAGCGACAGGCACTAGGAATTTCTCTAAAACCATTTTTTCTCTTTCTCTCTTGAAGCCCTGGGGAGTGTATTGGTGTGTGAGTGTGTTTGCCTGCACAGCAAGCTCACAAAGTTTATGATCATATTTAATTTCTTGATGAGTCCTTGGGATCATGATATTTGCGTACTTCTGGTATCGAGGGAGTGTTAGTCTCTGTTGTCACTTTAAACAGCCGTGTTTTATGTTTAGATTCCTGCTTTGTTATATTTTTACTATCTGGAAATTTGAATGTCCTTCTGTGGCCGTAGTTGACTCAGTTTCAGAGTGATGTTACACATCACATTGTTACCCTGCCTGTCTGCATGAAGGTGGCAAAACCCCGGGACAGGACAAGGTTTTGCATGAGGATTCGTGTCATCAGACCTCAGCAGATGGACACACATAGACACATTAGGATGTTGCAGCTCCCTCAGAGGCACTAATGTCCTCTCTCTGTCTGTCTTTTTCTCTCTAATATTTCTCCCTTTTTTTTTTTTTCATTTCGCCTCCTCATGCCCACAAGGAAGTAAAGTTTGTCAGCTTCAATATCAGGGAGAGCCTTTAATATCCTGAAATCCTTGATTTTGTCCACTCTATCTTGCATTCTGCTGTGGGGAAAATGTGAACAGTAATGTGGGAACAAAGAAGTTTATTTCATCTTGGTAAAATGTAATTAATTTATCCTATATCTAGATTTCACCCCACTATGTCCAACAGGTATATGCAATTCTTAGTTTGTTTCAGTCCAATATGACAGTCAGTTAGTGGTGAGTCAAGCTTTTTGATATTTTTTTAACTATATAAACATTGTAAATGTAAACCAACAGTAGGTTCACGTGTTGATGAAAACCAGAACAGTCCACCAGATCCTGCAAGACACAGACTTACACTTGCACTGCACAGTTGTCAAATCTGAGTCTGGATGCATTTTAAATCAAACCAGAGAGTTTTATGACGACACCAGACATACTTTATCAAGGCTGGTCTTTGCAGAGGTTTGTCAAGTGTGGAAGGTATTTGCAAAACCCAATAAAAATGTAGTTTGCTCTGTCACGCTGATGATGACACAGACTTTCTCTTCACTGTCAAATGGCTTTGCAAAGATGAACAAAATTGAAACCTCTCTCTGAAAAGTATACAAAACAGTACAAAGTTCTGTCCATTTCTATTCATGGCTTACAGCAAATATGTCATTACTATTTCCTCTCTTTTAACGGCACGACTGAGACATTTGGTTTTTGTTGCAGTATCAAAATGTAATCGTTTGATAAATGCTCATTAAGTTTGTGGATCAGAGAAACTAAAATTCTGCAAACATCAACTCTGCAGGACACACTGCTTATTTTTTCATCAACACCAGGCTTTAGCCACATGTGTAATAGCTACTCCCCACATCATGAATTTGGATAATTTGGAGTCGATGTTACGGGAACCCGCCCAGCCTTCCTGCAGACCCCGTAGAAAGATTGTCTTTGTGTTATCATTGTCTTGTCTTTTTCTCAAACCCTTTAAACACAGCAGCTTCAGCTTGGAATTATCTTTCAAAACACCAGATGTCAGAAATACCTTTGTTTTAGATACAAATTAGTAACAGGAGAAAGCAGCCTCACCTACTGGGGCGATGACAGTCATCACAATGTTGAGTCCAGCATCGTGATGCTCAGGTTTCAGTCCACGGGAGATCAGTGCACTTGGGAAATTTTGAGAGGCAGAAACTCTACCCTCAGTTTTGGGATTTGACAGCAATGAATGAAACGCTCAGCTGGAGTAGAGCAGCTTCTTCTGCTTCACTCAGAGTGTTTTATTTTTCTTTCTACTCTTTTCTCTTAGAGTAAATTTGTATTTCTAGAAATCTCTTTTCCTGTCAGGTGTGTGTGTGGGCCATCCTCAGTGTTTGTATTTGTATTATTGGATGGGCTTTGGAACCCTGACTTGCTGAATGTAATGCATATTGTGCCGTGTTTGTGTGTGTAGTTGTTGAGAGCTGAAAGGTGCACACATACATTCAAACACACCATTGCCGACTGTTGGTGCTGCTTTGAATTTGCTTTGTCTCCTATGAGATGGATTGTGGGCTGTCAGTCATGTGTGCAAGGTGGGATTCCCTGCCAAGGCCTCCATGGCTCTGCTATAGGGAGATAGGACAGACACACTAACACGTTGTCCTTCACATACACACACACTCACACACAAAACGGAGACACTCCGATACACTGCTCTGCATAATACCCTTTTTCCAGCCTCCCCATGTTGTCAAATGGCTCTGCTCCAGCCGTGGCCACATTTCCCAATCAGTCTCCACACACACACACATACAGACACACACACACACACACACACACACAGCACCCATCAGATGCTAAGCCAGGCTCCCAGCCTGCAACGTAACCCTGCTTGATCCTCCATCATACACACAGACGCACACAAACTCTTAGACCCACTCCACCCTGCTGAGTGGCTGGGTGCAAGCTATCCACCTCTTGCCGACTGACGGGGAGCAGAAGTCTGTCAAAAACATCAAACCATGGCTGGATTAAAGGTCCAATCCTCTCAAAAATACTGTTCTGTCCAGCCCAGTGGACAAGGTTCAGAGAACCATGGGCCGGTGG
This sequence comes from Rachycentron canadum, assembly GCA_038496675.1. NCBI lineage: Eukaryota > Metazoa > Chordata > Actinopteri > Carangiformes > Rachycentridae > Rachycentron > Rachycentron canadum. Next base: position 24,247,914 of record CM076648.1, on the reverse strand, counting down.
ACTGGTTTAAAACGGCTTTCCCTGCTGGATTCATCTCAAAGTGATGCTGGTAACACTGCAGTTCAGTGCCCTTTTAGTCTGTCTGTCATTTGATTGGTGGATATCAACAAGAACAGAAATTGCATTACCATAAAGGCCACTTCATGGTGCATAGTAAAAGCAGGAGTGAGGGATGAAGGGGATGTGGGGTTTTTGTTGGTATTGCAGTAAAAACTTAATCACAGCTCTGCTCTCTTGCCGGTGGTTGTTGGCCATTAGGTTTAGTTGTTCAGCTCCAGTAGCTGCGTTACCTTCACACCCTCACACTGAATTTCTCCGTGAGCACACAGAGAGCAAGTCTGCCAAGAGGGCTTGAGTTTTGGTTTCATTTTTCATTTCATTCAAAGCCTTACACAGAGATATAATGGTGTTTTCTTTTTGTTTTGTTTTGTTTTTTTTGCTTTCTCTGGGCATCAGCCAAACTCCATCTTCTTGCTGCCTCATGTCTTTTTGTGTTTGGATCACTGTCCATGTTACTGTCCTTTTATTTTTTTCACCCCACTGCTTATTTACATCCTCAAGTTGTCCTGGTGAGGATCTCTCTGTGACTTAGGTCAGAGTTTCCTACACAGTGTTTCTTGTACTGAAGTATAAGGTCAGTTGAATTAAGTATAAATTTTTTTGCATACATTATTTATAAGATTTACTTGTTCTTTGTGACTTGGGATGAGTCAGGTTTATGTACAGTCCTTTAAGGCCTACTTGTGAGACTTATATTAAATAAATAAATGTAAATTTTATTTTTAAATTTTGCCCCGGGGTTCAGTTATGTTGACGGACAACAGCTCTGTTTGTTTTTGCTCTGAAATTATTCTGTCCAGCTCCTCGTGTCAACTCAGAGATCCGATGTTGTCTTCCTTAGGGCCACACCACTAGCATGGATAAAAAGCTACATTAATTGTCCTTCTGGTTTCCCTCCCTTACATCTTCCCTTCTTATGTCTGTGCCAGTGAACTTACTAGATTATCATTTAACACCATGGACATCGTGCGTCATATTGCTGAACATGGCTTTCCACTCTAGCGATCTGGTGCAGTTGTCCTACCCACACCACTCAGACACACATGTACCAGTAAATGTCAGATACCCCAGGATTCATCGTCAGCGTCTGTCAGAAACAGGGGCTTTGTCAATGTCCACAAAACTGTGCCCAGTTCTTCCTGCAAATGCTGGAAAGCCAATATTTCTGTCTTTCTCCCCCTGTCTCTCGCAGGCTGCTGTGTGCGATTAAGGCAATTATGCTGCCTCTTCACAACCCCACAACCTAGCACTAAAAAGCTGGGAAGATGGAGTACATGGAGCAGAAGCAAGCGTGTTGAATTTGGAGAGATAAAGAGAGACATGAAGGAAAGCTTTCTTTGGTAGTAGGTGGCAAAAGTCGATGGGTCTATTCAGATTTCAGGCTGTGACTGCTCAGACATTAAAGCATTATAGACAGGCTTTTAGCGCATTATCACCATATAATGGCGATTACCTAGTTTACCTTAGTTAACTACCCACTTTTACCCATTCACTGATTATTTTTTACCCCCATATGAGATGATCTCAAGCTAAAATGTTTTATTTGTACAACATGAAAAAACATTAAAGAAAATAAAGACTGGACTGAACTGATCAAACCTGGGTTGAGGTGGAGAAATCTTTTTTTTTTTTTTTTTTTTTTTTTACTGAACTGATATTAAGCAGAGATTAAAGAAAATGGAGAGAAAGAAAGAAGGAGAAGCAAAACTGTTGTTGTGCTCCTCTCGGCCTGCAATACGCAGTCCATCCACATTAGTTCTGATCACTGGCTGCCTCGAGGCTTTCTCTCTCCTCTTCCATCCCTCTCTCTCTCACTCTCTCCCTCTCCCTTCCTCTCTTTGTTTACCACGTAGAGGTTGATTTATGTCGGCTGCACTTGGCAGAGTTGGGTGGCGTGGGCGAGATACAGCAGCTGAAGGGGAGAGAGAGGGGGAGACGAGCAGGAGGGAGGAGAAGAAGGGGAAGCAAAATGAGTAAGGCCAAATCGAAGTGATGTATCAGGGGAGAAGAGAGAGAGGAGCAGAGAGGAGGAAACGAGAGACTGAGGGTTGGATGAGAACGGTAAGTAAGGGGGGGGCCCTCTCTCTATCACAGGATGGACGAGGGAGATTGGGTGAGGAAACAGGCAGAGGTGTTGCACTGGCCTGAGGTGTCTCACTCTGATTTGTATCTTTTATGATGCTTCTTCATGTCAGGACTCAACGTCTCACGCTGCAGTTCCTCCGGCTCCTGTTTCGTGTTTCTCTGTTGTACCTCTCATTATGTTTGCGGGTGTTGTGAGTGACAGTCAGGATAGGTTAGGGGCTTGGAGCTGATTGCTTTACATTAGGCAAAACTTTAATGGTCTCTTGGGGAAGGCAAAGTCACTGCAGCTGCACTGTCATAAGATCAGTCAAGAAAAGGGGGGCAATATTTACAATTCAATCATCTGTACTGAGCAGAAGGCAATGAATGAAGAAGCAAAGCTTACAGGCTGCAAAGAACTGTATATTTACGAGACAGGTATAAGTAGAGAAAAAACATTACAAAGATAAATCTTTAAAAAATACAAATAGGCAGAAGATGAGTGCAAGAGGGTGACCATTGTCACGCATGAGCGGGGCTTGGGGTGAAAATTGATAATTGTAACCTGCACTTTATGTTGTGCTCTTTTCTCTTTTTTTTACCCTGTGGACCATGAAAAGGAAAGAGCAAAAAGAGATATTCAGAAAAAATGAATAATAATGAAAAATAATAACCAAAAGCATGAAAGAAGTACTGACACTGACCAAAGCTTTGAATTTAAAACAACACTTTGTGTCCAGTTCACCTTCTTAGTTTAGTTGCTAGCATGCTAAAAGTTTGCTAAGTATCTGTTCATAAATCAAACTACTGGAAAATCAGGATGAAGGTGCAAAAGTGACAAGTTCACCAAAGTTATTTTAATTCATCCTGAAGAAGCCATGAGGCTGGTCCAAATTTAAGTCCATCCAACCAAACAAGAGGACAAGTTCAGGAGATCATCAACGTCTGTGCGATCCATCCTCTGGAGACCATGAGCATCTGGACCACTAACAGTAACTCAGTAACAGACAGATACTGTCAGTGTTTGAGTGGCGCTTTTATCATAGTTGAAAGTCAGAAGGAAAAAATGTCTCTTTGAAAAAGTGGCTCGTTGATTGTCCAGATGTGGTTCAGTACAATACATCTTTTTAATGGCACTAAAATTTTTATCTCTTCTTTCTCAACCTTTTTGCAGCCGGACAGTTGAGCCAGTCGGCCCACTTCTCCCTCCAGCTGCCCTACACCGTACTGGGCCTCGGACGCAGCGCCAACTTCCTGGACCATCTTTTCGTCGGCATCCCCCGGCAACCTGGAGAGACGGTGAGGAAATATGAGAGGGTTATGTTACCTTGTCAGCTCATAGCACTCTTTTAGAATGACTACAGCATGTTCAGTCTCAGAATATTTGAAGCAGGCTCTTTTAGAGAGGCATGTGTATGATACAGCAGACGGAGAAATGGAATAAAGGGCGCTCAGCCAAACCAAACTAAAGCCTTTCAACACACTCCGCGCAAATTGCATCAAAATACTTGCCTCATCTTAGAGCATGTATAGTGCTGCTTATGTGCCCGATGAAGTCGTTTCTGAGCACCATAACCTGTCCTGAATATAACAGCACATGGCATGCGTGGCTGAGTTGGTGTCTACGCAGTAAATCTAGGAAACAAGACATCAGTGAGAGACGAGCAAGAACAGCCTCAGGATCAAGATGTTAAGAGCTGGAAAACTTTCCAAGAAAAACATGAAATGACAGACTGATTCATGGTGAGAGAAATTTAAACAGTTTTAAAGCTGAGAGCAAAATGGTTGTTTGTCTCCTACTGCTCTGGCTTTAATTCATAATAGGCTGGATGTTACACATTTCTCCCAAGGATTATGAGTCTCATTTGAAGGGTGTTAAGTGAAGATTCAGAGAAGATTTTCCTCAAATTTTATTATCAATTTAGAAATGTTAAACAGAAACAGCAGCGTCTTCCTAATCTTACAGAAATATTTAATGCTCAGTCAATGTTTGTTTTTTTAATTCAAGCGCCAGTTAATGCAACAAAATGTGTGATAACTGGGGTTTATGGTAGTTGTCAAATAATGATGTGTTCAAAATGTTTGTGGGAGGGTGGGAGAATCCTGTAGGCCACATTTTTTCTTTTAATTTTTACTCATTTATTTGAAATGAAGGCTCAAGAGATATACACAATGCTCATCAGCTCTTAACTCTCTACTGCAAGTCTTTGCTTTGCTGCTTATTTATGGACCTTGTTCATTCTCGTAAGGCCAGTACTGTTTTATTTTTGTTGCTGGATTTTTGCAGTTTCACTCATTTTAACACTCACAGTGAAACTCCTTTTATAGACTAAACCCTGCTCAGTGAGGATGAGTGTTGCTAAAAATGTTTTGATAGCAGTCACTTGTTTTGTGCCCTCAACATGAAAAAAACTTCAGCAGGACAAATATGTTGTCACATTGACAGTCGCTTTACGGCAGATAAATTCAACTTCCTGCTTATAATGTATGAGGTGAGTGATGACATCACCCGGGGAGTTGATGCAGGTGCAGAGAGCTCCTCACTGGGACAGAAATACCAACACGCCCGTTTTTTACTGTCTTGCTTCAAACACATCTTTATTTAACAATGAGAAGCGAGAGGAGGATGTGTGAATGACTCTGTGGATGCAGCCCTTGTGCGCCTTCTGTCATTCTACAAGTTCGTGTTGTTTGAATATAGTAAATAATTGATTGGTTTTACAGTTTTATTCTATTCGTCAGCCACATTTCTACACTACACTACCTCAAATGTCAGCTCTCTTCAGTTCAATTCCATCCCTCTCTGCATTCATCTCCATCTCTGTTTTCTCTCTCTCCCTGTCTCTCTCTCCCTCTCACACACACACACTTGTCACACTGAATATTAGGCACGACAGGGCCCTTTTTTTCCTCCCGTGTGGTACCAAGGTCTTCGTCAAGCAGCTGATTAGAATTGCAGATCGGTCGGTCCACAGCTCAGAAACTGTAGTGCACCAACAACACTCATCTAAAACAAGCTGCTTTGTTGTCCCCCTTTCTTCACACACGCCTTTTTTTTCTATGCAAAGAAATGTGATCTTTCTCTTCCCCATTTTTCCTCCGACTCGCCCATTTCTTCTACACAGTGAATTAATGAATGCCTAAAGATGCGGCCCATTATGCAGGGAAGATTTTTTTTTTTTTTTGCATCCACTGGGACGGCGGAGTGGAGTAACTCCATCAGATCTACCTGTAATGAGGAGGAGAAGCTTCGGAAATGTCTTAAGGAAAGAGAAGAAGGTTTAGAAATCCTGACCGCTACACCACCCTGCTCAGTAGACAGGTTTAGATCTTTCTGTTTGTCAAATCTCTTGATCTATCTCTCTCATTTCTGTTCTGTCTCTCTGTCTTTATTTCTGTCCCCTTCCCATTCTCTCACCATCCTCCCTGCTGTGCCCTTTACAATGTTCTCCTCCAAACTGAGAGTTCCTGCCCGCTGTTTCACAGAAGGAGAGGTTTTGTAAAATCTGCTTGGATATCTTCCATCTTCTGTCCAATCATAACTCTCCTTTATTCGCCCCCTCCCCGTCTTTCTCTGTTAGTCTCTCTCCTCCTGTTCACTTATCTTTCACCCAGGGGATTCCCTTTACTGCTCAAAGTGGTTTACTTCACTAATCAGTCCCCCACTTGTCACTCTCACTCTCTCCCTCACCCACCATCTCTGTATCCATCTCCCTCGCTCACTCATACTGTGCTAGTTTCCCTGGCTTTGAACCAGAGTGTCTCTCTTTCTCTCTGAAGACTTGGGAACACTTTTCTCTTCCAAACAGCCAGATCGGATCTGCTCCCAGGCAGCAGTAGTGGAGGCTGACTCGTCTCCAGCTCCGCTCCCCCGCCAGTTGCTGCACCAACGGCAGCGCTTTCCAAGAGCTAAGCGACAAGGGCTGGCGGCAAGAATGTGCTCGTTATGTAAAAAGCAACGCCGTTTCTGCACGCGCATTCAAAATAGCTGCAAGATGTGGTTCCTCTCAATTGATGAAGAACAGAGAGCCGCAGTTAAAAAGCAGTGGCACCTCCACATGCTGCGAAATGTATAAGTGGAAATGTTAGTTCCTCTTGGCTACAAGTATGATTAAAGCTGTTCTAAGCATTGATATGATGCCCCTTCACCTATTTACATCTCTTAACCCCAGTGAACTCTTGCCTGAACAGACACGAAGCAAATTCAAATGCAGAAAAACGTGGAAGAGAAAGCCTTCAGAAATCGATGAAGATGCTGGGCACATATCACTGTTGTATCCAGAGGTTGAACGTAGTCTGCGTCTGTATCTTATGTCAGATATCATCATTGGATGCTCAGCCTTAAGGCGGCAAACTACTAAAAATGAAACTTGGACTTGTACAAAGTCAAGCTGCTGTCAAACACAGAGCTGCAAGCGTATCTGAACCCACTGTAGTTCAAATCCTGATGGTTTACTCCGTCCAGTTCAACACATACAGTACCTTGTTTTTCATTGTAAGAGCCAGAGATGAAACTAATGTGATATAAACAGAGCAAATGTGAGTGTTGAGAGTGGTGAGGGTACAGGCCTGAGCAGTGAGGCCGTAGCACAGCGAGTTCATGTTTGTGCTTTTATCTTGGCTTTTGTGTTTATCTTCACGTTGTATGATCTGGAAACTTCTTATAACCTGTTTCTTCAGATATGATTTTGTGTGATGATCCTTTTTTCCTCCAGTCACATGAGACCAAACAGTCACCTGAGTTACACGTCACTCTGTATTCTTATTATAAGCAATAATCAAGTTAGTCATTACTGGGCTGTTTGAAAAAATTGTTGTGACAGTAATTACCCCAAGTCACCTCAGAGTTTGTTTGCTTTTTATGTGACTGCGAACATACACTCAGGCAGTGTCTCCAGTTTCCTCCCATGAATTCTGCCTTCAAAGCAGACGTCAGCGCTGCCATAATGAGTCAAGTTACAGGATGAGAAAAGATGATTTATATTTTATCAGGACAGAGACTGAGATAATAACTTGCTCCGCTGATGGCTGAACTCTCAGAGCACACAACCACAGATACGGTTCACATCACACATGCAAATATACACGCCTGCACGCACATAGGCATACACACACCAGGAAAACTTTGTTGCTCCCCAAAGCAACAGTAATTTATTTCAAGTAGCAGGTCTGTGTCGTAAATGTACGACGGCTTAAAATAGCCACTCCACAGTAGCTAAGGGAAACCATGGGACTCCATTACTCTATTACCCAGAGGACTTAACATACATATTGTGAGTGTGAGTGTGTGTGTCTTATGGAAATCTGTTTTCTCCGTCCTTTCCAGGACATAAGGAAGCAGGAGTGGACGGCCATCATTCCCAACTCGCAGCTCATCGTCATCCCCTTCCCACATGACAAACCCCGCAGGTACAAAAACACTCATCCTCACAGATATTACATGCTATATATGGCTCACATGTGCCCATTTTCAGTGTTCACAGCAGTAATTTTTTTTTCTGGGAGGCCCATTGACGCTTGTTGCTATGGATACCATTGAACGCTTCAACCACCTCATCTGATTCCACATATTCAAGTTAATGTTGCTTGAGCGCAATACAGTTTCAATGCTGCGCTTTTACAAGCGATGCCCAGATGTGTATGTAAATTGACATGCGCACACGCACACACACACACTCACACTCTTACCTTATGTGTTCTTATGTTATCACAACATGGTTCACATGTATCTCCAATGCCAGGGGTAGCTCCAGATGGTTATTCAACACAGACACACACATGCACCCACCTCTGTATAGCAACATAACACATACACCAACACCAACATACACACCACAAGTGAAATGAGATCTAATGAGTGCAGTGGTATTCCTTAGACATACACTATGAGATAGCAGATTGTGAGGTGATAAATTTAATATATCAAAGGTGCTGATGTGCTGATATGAATTACATAAAAACTTTACAGAGACCGAGCAGTGTTCAGCTGTGACAGGAAACAAAGAGATATTCATTCATTTATTTAAACTTAATAAGGACACATCTCTGCTAATATGTGCCATTAGACAATTACATTGTTTTTCTGACAAATAAAACTATAATAAAACATAAAACAACATCTCCCTCTCTTTTAGTTGGAGCGCTAAACTCTACCTGACTCCTAGCAACAGCGTGTTGCTGACGGCCATTGCGCTGATCGGCGTGTGCGTCTTCATCCTTGTCATTATTGGCATCCTTCACTGGCAAGAGAAGGTCAGGACACACACACACACACACACACACACACACACAATGGTTAAGTTGATGCTGGCCTCTTCCTGATGTTTTACTGCTTAAAAATTTGAGTGTGAGTGTGTGTGTTTGTGTGTGTGTGTGTGTGTGTGTGTGTGTGTGTGTGNAGGTCAGGACACACACACACACACACACACACACACACACAATGGTTAAGTTGATGCTGGCCTCTTCCTGATGTTTTACTGCTTAAAAATTTGAGTGTGTGTGTGTGTGTTTGTGTGTGTGTGTGTGTGTGTGTGTGTGTGTGTGTGTGTGTGTGTGTGTGTGTGTGTGTGTGTGTGTGTGTGTGTGTGTTAGCAGATTGGTCACAACCAGCAGCAGATGGGTTTCACTGTCCCTGTCCTGTAGTCCTCTAGCCTCCCACTGAGACACACATACTCTCTCTCTCACTCTCTCTCTCTCTCTCTCGCTCCCGGGCCACAACCTGAAAGGACGTTCAACTGTAATTGCCTGCTTCTGTCCTTTCAGCACAGTGGATCTGCTGTTCATTACAGCTATAACTACATCCTCCAGGGAGTCGGTGCATGTTTCCACGTATGTTTTGAGCGTCAGCCCTAATGGTACCATTGTTGTTAGAGTTACGCACACACGGTACAGCCACAGCAAAATGTACTTTGAGCTAGAGTGGTTGAGGACACACAAACATTATTTAACGCTGATTTTTGCAAATTGACTTCCTTTTGTTCCTTGGATTGTTTTGTTTTTCATCTACACACACGGTGGTAATACTCACTGCTGGGCTGTGCAGTGCTGTAAGTTGCTGGCGTCTTCCTCAAGCCATCTGCCATCTGCAAGTGTGCGGGCTTAATGGCTCCGTGTGTGTGTGTCTGTGTATGTGTGTGTGTGCCTCTTTTTGGGAGACGTGGGCATACATATTAGCTTCCTCTGAACCAACACTGCACGTGAAAAAAACATGACTGGTGACTGAACCAAGTTTCTAGATACCCTTAGCAGGAGTGGGTGGATGGGAGGTTGTGGGTATGTGTGTGTGTGTGTGTGTGTGTGTGTGTGTGTGTGTGTGTGTGTGTGTGTGTGTGTGTGTTTCTGAGATGTTTATGTGGAGCCTTTTTAGGGCAATGAGCAGAAGTGAACTGATAATAAATAAAAACCAGTTAATTCACTGGGATGTGCTGGCAGTATACTTCACTTGACATCAGGTCGTACATGTTCAGGTAACATAAGAGTCTCAACAAATTCCTGCCTCTGTCCCTAATCCACCAAGTCTTGAGAGGGGTCACTAGTTCTGGAGGTATTTTTTTGCCACTCTGTCCCTTTGAGTTATATTTTAAGTTTGTTTTTTTTTTTTCAAGCTATATTTCCTCTCAGATCCCTATGTCACACGTAGTGAATTCATGGACCATTGAAAAGTTAAAACTTTCCCAATTCTTTTATTTTTTACAACTTCTGGCTTCCATGCTAAATGGTTTATTTTTGGTGATTCTCAGAAGAGTGTCTCGTGCACAGGATCACAACAAATTGTGTTTGTTTTTTTTTTGTTTTTTTCAAGTTTGTATTTTTATGAATCAGCTGGTCAAAGCTGTAGCCCCTCAGAAACTTTGTCACTTTTGTCACTGAAATCCATAACCATATTTGGTAAAAATATCTAACAATGATTCAAAATCCAACTAGTAAACAGGTATTTTCAGGTTTCTACAAAGTGAAATATCATTTTTTTTCTATTTTTATTTGTTTGCAATGAATTGGACAGAAGTGTAGTTTCAGTGACTGGATCACATGCTGAAAACACTGGACTTAAATTCTTATGTACACAGGCTGGATTTTCTGCCACAGTCGTTACACTGTCTGTTACACTGATAATTCTACCAGCAAAGCCTCATATCTGTCCAAGCCTTGGAAATGTGACAAATCACCCATCACAGAACGTCTTCCATGCTAAAAAAAACTCAAATCAGGACTGAAGTGGTCACATGAAAGGTCTCCTTCTGATTCACAGCATATATAAGTGCAAAGATAATCATTTTAACAGGTCTGTCAGTGTTCAGGCTAAAACAGCAATTCCCTGCCCTCTGAAGCCCAACGGTATTGTGTCTATCTGGTGTGGATGAACTGACTATAATACACTACAGGACAGCTTTGAAAAACATAACAAATCTGGAGGATGTGACTGGCCTGAACGAGTGAAACACACGTCTGGACTGAAAGGCCAATGTGGTGTAATATCCTGCACCATCCAGACAATCAAGACTGAGGATGAATCCTGTATACGGCTAACATCGCTAACATCCCCCTTCATATCTCATCTGCCCCACCTCTTCTACTGCGGGGCAACCAGTAAGGTCAGGGCGAGCCCGCTGATTGACATTTGGCATTTCTGTGTGTTTGCGTGGCCGCCTCTGGTATTTGCTCTTCTAATAACAAAGTCAGGTAGAGGGCAGAGGCACAGGGGCAAAGACATGCTGTCCTGCCTAACAAGCTAAAAGGGATTTTACACAGCTCCTGTGAACTTGTCCACAATGAAATATTGGCTGTGGTAATAATGGATCTCACAGAAAGCCATATTTAATAGATGGAAAGATATGTAATGAAGCAGGATATAATCAGTCTCCTCAACCTGAGATTCATCATCCTCATGTAGGCCAGATTTAATTAGTTGACATTCAAGCCCAGTGAGACTACAAACATGCCTCACTGTAGCTCAACAACTGGTTTCAGATGTACCGCTGCATTGAAACCTTTTTGATGGACACAAATCAATGCCTCTGATTTAGGACTCAAGATGACAATTTGCTACTATCCCCTGGACTGTCAATTATACTCCACCACAGCACAGCCCAGTGGATCAGTTATCCACAGGAAACAGCATCACATTAATCTATCTGCTCCTTTAAACATGAAGCTTTAAAATTAACACAACATGAATAGATATGATCACTGGTAGACAAATTAAGAGCTGATTACAAACCGAAACTGAAGGGATAAAAACAGTGCAGTAAATGTGTCGCTGTCCGTCTTGTGTGCAGGAAATTAGTCAACATCAAGGAGGGACTGGCGGTCCTTGGTCCTTTAAAAGGGGACAGTCATCTTGTCTTTCTGAGGTTCTGAGATCAAGTTCGGTCCCATTCATACAAAACCTGATCTGCTTTACTGCAACATTCAGACAAAGTGTTGAGTAAGTGAGAAAAAAGGATGGCTCCATTCGCTCTTTAAAAATAATACATGTTTTCTCTCCATCCACAGCTCATCAATAATCTTATATAACAGATCTGAATGCATTATTGACTTCACTGTCACTGGTCCAGATGATGTGGAAACTTTTTGTTACAAATGGCCACCTCTAAAAAAGTATAATATGCCTCCCACCTTTGATCCAGGGCCCCATTAAACCTCATCACAGTGCACTGTCTGTCCTATTCTGAACCATTATGATCTCCAGGAATCAAAGTTAAAGCAATTTTCCATGCACAATTTATCTTTTGAATCTCCTGTGAGGTACAACCAGGTTCATGCTACCTGGTTGCTGTGCAGATGAAGGTTTTACTTACAAAACCTGTAGTCAGCTGGTAAATTATCACACATTGCTAGGATACAAAGATGGTAAAAGTAGCTCCACCTGTTTCTGAGGAGTTTGTTGTGAATAAAGTCAGCAACTAGAAGCTGTATCAGAACTGTTAGTGCAGGTAATTAGTTACTGTTGTTTGTTAGGTTGTTGTTTGTTATTTTTGTTATAGCCAGTGCAGTCAGAAAATCTTTAGACCACCTCCCCTTTTTACATTGTTATTATGAAGTTTTACGCTAAAACAGCATTTTAGAAATATTTCTAAATTTATTTGAAAGGGAAAACTGAAATATCTCATTGACAGGAGCATTTAGACTCTTTGTTATGACAAAGTTATTCGTTTCTCTTCACCATCTCTGAGATGTTTCGACACCTTGTGTGGAGTCCACCTGTGCTACATTCAGTTGATTGGACATGAAAGGCTCACCCCCCTCACCCACCCTCTATGTCAGGTCTCACAGCTGACACGGGACATCAGAGCAGAAACCAAGTCACCAGGAGGACAGAGCTGCTGCTGAGCTCAGAGACAGGACTGTGTCCAGGCTCAGATCTGAGGAAGGCTACAAAAAAGATCCTGCTGCATTGAAGGTTCCCAAGAGCACAGTGGCCTCCACCTTTCTTAAAGAGAAGAAGTCTGTATCAACCAGGACTCTTCTTATAGCTGCCACCAGGTCAACCTAAGCAATCAGATGAGAGGGGCCTTGGTAAGAGAGGTGACCAAGAGCCTGATGGTCGCTCTGGCTGAGCTCCAGAGATCCAGACCAAGTAGTAAGTCAGGTCTGAGTGTTTCCAGTTTACAAGCTCCAAGGTGAGAAGATTGAGACAGAAACAGTCTATTTATTTGTCTTTTCTTGTGAGTCTACAGGGCGAGGCAGGGAGAGAGCTTCAGGGTGCAGTGTATTTTACCTGTGACTGTCGATACCTTGTCTGTAAATGTTCACACAGCCACTGCCTTCCTGTGTGAAAAAGAACATCATTCCCACTAATGTATATTGTAAGTACACAATCTGCACTCGCTGAACTTACAAAATGGCTTCCACAAGGCCCTCGGTTCATGAGATACAGAGGGAGTACAAAGAAGTAAAAGTGAAAATGTACAACATTTGCTGCTGTTGTGTCAAGTCTTTCCTCATTACACCAGGAACATGTGAGCATGTGATGTGGACGGGGGCCCTTGGGGGGGAGGTGTTGTGAGGATGAGTGGGTCTATGCTGCACGTCTGTCAGCTTGTTCTCAGCTTAGCTGGACGCTGCCGCCTCCAGCCATCACACCTGCCTGTTTGTCTCGACGCCCAGATGATGATAATGGCCTGATGGCCAGAAATACACGTTTTATCCCTTTATAAACACTTATCCTTAAGAGGCCTTTTCATCTTTACATAAGGAGTGTGTGTGTGTGTGTGTGTGTGTGTGTGTGTGTGTGTGTGTGTGTGTGTTGGTTTATTGTTACTATTTTCCATCTCTTTCTTCTCTCTTGTGGTTTATGAGATGAAGGAATTCCCAAGATGACAGATAATTTACCTTTTTACCTGTGGCTCTGTGATTAAATATTAAAACGTTAGCCCACCAGAAGTTTAACTGAACACTTGCTACATCTGTTCTTTTGTGGTTGCTCAACAAATCTGGCAAAAAAGTGAAGCTCATTTTGCCCAGTGGCTTTTTTATTTTTTTTAATCAAATTATTTGATAGTTGTTGTTGTTGCTGACGCACAAGCAAAGGGACCCAAATAAATACATTTAGTTAAACTATGTGACCATGTTTAATTAGTGAATATCACAGTAGGCCTGGCCTCTGTATGTGTGGAAATGTTTGGGTCTGATGCTGAAAGAAGCCACTGATCGAGCTGAGGAGGATCAGTGGGGGCGTGTTGCAGCTTGTGTGTCCAAACTTAGGCTGTTTCCTCAGCTTGAGGTTCAGGAATAATGCAGTGTACAAACCAGTGTTCATTGTGGTATCTGATTTCCATTTGAATTTAGTCTTTTGATGAAAGTGTGTGTGACATTTATCACATTAGTCGTGAATTTTTTTTCTGCACCTGTCTTTTCTGTGTCAGTCTTTAGGTTTAACAGTTCATATCAACCTCTTTTGTTCTTGACTGTTGTTCCTGCTCACTGGTCATTATTGTAACCACCTGTATTCTCCAGAGTGTGGAGTTTGGATTTTGTCCCAGTAGTTACATTGGTTTCCTCTGGGTGTTCCACTTTCCTCCCACAGTCCAAAAACATACAGGTCAAGTTCACTGGCTCTAAATGTCCCATAGCTGTGATTGTGAGCATGAATGGCCGTCTGTCTCTGTAGCTCCTTTGACATGCCCTGCTCAAGCTGGGATTGTTGCACCTTTATTCTGCCTTGTTGTTCTGTATAAAAGGTATGAACACAGGATGGCAATGAGCATTGTTGCCTTTATGCCGGCAGTGGAGGTAGTTACAGAGCCAGATCGACATCTGTGTGAAAGGGAAAGCTGGCATAGTGGTACAGAGACAGCCACTGTTCTGTTATACATCATGTCTCTGATCCCAGAATGCATCCTCTGAAATAACACACAGGGACGACATCATATGGGCTTTGTTTGATTAGTGTAAACAAGCGAAGGCGTCATAATGATGGGTCTTTACAGCAGTACAGCAGGATCTCTGTATAAAAGAGGATTATGTGTCGGCCCTGGGATTGACTGGCGACCTGTTGAAGGGGGTACCCCGCCTCTTGCCCAGTATTCACTTGGATTAGCTCCTGCCCCCAGCAACCCTGAAGGATAAGCTGGGTGTAGCACTTTTTAATAACATGTTTCCATCATTTGTCCCAGGTGTTTTGTTGTCGCTTTGTTCATTTTTTCAGCAGAGTTGTGTATGAATTTATCCCATAAATCTTTTAAGACCTAATAACATCAGCTAACATAACTTGCTGAAACATTATTGAAGACATTACTGATGCTGATTGTGAAGGTGCAACAGGTCAAGCAGTAGAATTACCCTCTGATGCATGATGTAAGATGATGTATGTTTGGGCTGCAGATACTGTTAAATATTGTCATATCTTTTATATTATATTGTCCATCCATCCATTATCTATACTGCTTGTACAGGGTTGCAGGAGCCAACCCCAGCTGACACTGGGTGAAGGCAGGGTAACACCCTGGACAGGTCGCCAGTCTATCACAGGGCCAACATACGGAGACAAACATTTGCACTAGATTTCACACCTAAGGGCAATTTGGAGACACCATTAACCTAACGTGCATGTCTCTGGACACAGGCACAGAAAGATGAGCTCCCCACAGAAAAGTTTGAATCCAGAACCCTGTTATTGTGAGACCACTGCCCCACCGTGCCGCCCTGTTTTTTATTGTATAATTTTCCAAATGATTATGTCTGCAATAAGTTCCACTGGTCCATCTTTCATTCACTGTTTGTAGTTTAGTTGTTCATTCAACTGTGTACAACTTGGAAAAAAGGTTGTTTTAGTTTCTGTTGACAAAATGAACACTGGAACACACACAAACTTTGTGATATTACAGAGTCTACAAATGAACAATGTCGTGTGTGTTCACATCTATCACTGTAGACCAAATTAAAGGTTTATGTTGCTGCTTTGTACCAAAAACAGTGACTATTTATCTCCCTCTCTCTCACACTGTGTGTGTGTGTGTGTGTGTGTGTGTGTGTGTGTGTGTGTGTGTGTGTGTGTGTGTGTGTGTGTGTGTGTGTGTGTGTGTCTGTGTCTGTGTCTGTGTGTGTGTGTGTGTGTGTGTGTGTGTGTGTGTGTAATCAGAAAGCGGATGACCGAGAGAAGAGGCAGGAAGCCCACCGTTTCCATTTCGATGCCATGTGAAAGAAGAAAAACTGCATCATGGGAGAACACGTCCCTCCACTCCTCCGCCTGCCCCCACTCCCTCTCCAGACGTCCTTCACACACATTTCACGCAGACTCATTTCAAGGGCCAATAAATGGATCCTCATTTGCACCAAAACGTTTCTTTTTGATATTTGTCAGTCCTCGAGTCAGATGTGAAATATTTATGTTCCATTTCATTTATTCATTCCAGTGTTAGAAGTACAGGAGCTGCAACAAGACCGTGGAGACACAGAGAGAAATCCTAATGGAGATCACTGACAAGTTTAGAGGAGGGATTTCTTTGGACTGGCTGTAGTCAGCGGCACGATCAACGGTGGTGTTAGAGGATTTTGAATTATGACTTTCTGCTAAAACTCCCAACATTTCCCTCCAACTGTTTGTTTATAGTGGTTCACTGGAATGAATGCATCTTTGGCACAAAGTGTTGAAATGCGTAATGTTACTTGAAATTCATGTGTGTGTTACTGTCCATTGTCTTTGTCAATTTGATTCACCACTGTCTTTTTTTTAATTGACTTAGATATTGTTTCAAAAATCCTTTAGACTTAATAACCTTATAAGTTTAACTGAATATCAGTCTCGGCTTTGCAACTGCAGCAGCGACAAAGGTGCAAAGTGAACAAAAATGGATGCATGATATCTCTTCTACCAATCTCAACAAAAATGATGAATGGCCTTTTAGGTTTGCTGAGTGCAGATTAATCTTTTTTCACACTGGATTGTATAACAGTGCATCATGGGAGTGCCAAAAGAAGAGTTTTTTTAGTTGCATCCTGCAAATGTCTGAGACTACTGCATCAAGGCTCCGCTACAAGACAAAACTTTTACTCCCCTTTGTTTCAAGATGGAGGTTTCATTTCCATTGTGTCTCTGAAGTTAATTGGGCCAAGCGCTCTGGTGTGTTCAGATAGTTGTTTCACAAGAATGAGCTCATGCTTTTCTAAATGGTTTGCACTTTTTTAAACTAATGATTAACTGTGGGTGTATGTAATTTATTTTGTTTTGTGGATTTGATTTGCAAATGAATGTTGAAGCTACTAAATGTGTTTACTTACTGAGGCTGAGAATAAAGGTTTCTCCTGTTTAAATCAGCCCTTGGTTGGTTAATTTGTGGTTTATTAGGCTTCCCGTCTTGTTAATGTTGCATTCTCCTTAAAGCTGCTTGTGAAATAAATAGATGCACATTAAGTCCCAGACCGATAATTCACCACTTAGAAGAATTCTTCCCCTGAAACTCCTCTCGAAGAACATCCATTGTTTATTTTGTAGCAGGGAGGCTAGAGGGAAATTTACACTTAAAATAATCATTTTTATATGCTCCTCATTATCTAAATTTATAGTGAGTGGAGCAGCACAGAAATTAAACTGCCTTTAATTTTCCAGAGGACCCCTGGAGCCCCCTTGGAGCAGCCCTCTGGGACCAGCACCCCATCTCAGAAGCCACCCTGCTAAATAATGCATGGGTGGAGTTAACACTCCCTGAATGGCAAATGAGAGTGTGATTGTCTCAGGCGTAGTAGCCTTTAAGCAGAGCACCAGTGATGCAAAGCCTGTATGTCACACTCACATATACAGTATTGACAGTCAATGGTTGTGTGCATGCCTGTGTGTTTGGAGATATACATGCACCCAGACAGAAAGAAAGAGAGAGAGGGGCCTTAGAGCAGGAAGGGGGTGGTGCTACAAGCTATGTTAAGCTACATAGAGAAAGCCAGACGAATGCAGGAAATGTGATGTGTAGCCTTAAAAATAAAAGCATGGAAACTGAAACTGAAAACGCTATTGAGTGGCAAACGAGTTGCTCACCTCAAAGTGGAGGCAGAACAAAGACTGATTTTGAGAATTTGTGCTTGATTACCAGCTTTCTTTGTGCCCAACTCTTTAATTATAATCTGACCATATTATAACCCACCAATATTAGCAAGGCACTTCACAATAGTAAATGTCCTATTAACCTATTGTGAGACAATGCAAATACAAGTTCTAGTGTCATTCATCTTTCAATTACTTTACTTTTTACTGAACTGTTTTACTGAAACCATCTCAGTGTAGTTTTACATCTCTCTCAGGCTTCTCTCTGGAGATCTAGTCACAACAGGTCTTCTGAGTGACCCTATAAAAATATACACTACAGATTTCAGGTAAACACAAACCAAATCTGACAGAGTTGAATGCTGCCCCAGGTGGGCGGGGCTTGGGGTGTGGCTGAGAGCAGTGACTGTTTAGTAGTGACATCATAAAGTCCTGACAGCTGGTTTTACGTTTTTCAGTTTCTGATACAGGCTGTGAGCATTTCTCTGTGGACTGAGACCTTTGATACTTTAACAGTATTAATAATCAAAGAACATGGACATTTACCTTTATACTATACGCGACTTTTAAAAGTTGCAACAAGTTTGGCAGTAAGGTTTTATTTTGAAAGCCATGAACGGAAAAGTGATTTCTTGACTCTGTCTGCTTTGTGTGCTCATGAAAAGCCACTCATTGATGTAAGCAGCGCCCACGGCTTAAATGAGCCCCGTTCAGGAGCATTTCTTAGTTCAGAGACGGACTGAGATCAGACAGAGACAGACTCTCCTCCTCCTCCTCTTCTTCTCCTCCTCCGTACTCCTCTTCCATCTCACTTTCTGTCTCTCTCCATCCATTATCCATCCATATGCGTCTTTTGGATACCTACCTCTCCTAGAGCGCGTCTGGCCGCCTGGATCAGTCCACATGCCATCTGCCCTGTGCTCCCTCTGGAAGCTGTGTTAACAGTAACCATGCCTGGCTGAAAGGCTCGCAGCGGTCTCCATCGTCCAGCCCCACGCATCTGAATCGCCGACTGAAGAGGAGCTTGGTGCCGCTGTCTTCTTGGAGCGTGGCTCTGCGCGATGGATTTACTGCTGGCGGAGAAAAGTTGGATGTTGTGAAGAGCCCGGAGGACCCCGACAATGGACAGATTAGGAGGGCGTTTTTAGAAAGGTGCTTTTTTTTGAGTTGGAATCACACCGGGAGAGGAAATGCACAGAGGTGAGTTGAAGCTGCCCGAGCATCCGTGGTGCGCGTCAAGGTCCGGTGCGTCGGGCACAAAGGATCGACCGTTCATGTTCAGCTTGGATGAAACGTCTTCAGCTTTTGTGTCGTCTCTCTTTAGCCTCGTGGTTGTTTCGTTTACAGCTGATCTGATAGATTTCAACACACATCACAAAGCAAAGAGAGCGGCGTGAAACCGTAAAATGCGCACAGTGAATCAGCTTCAGAACAAAGTCCTCATTATTCTCTATATTTATTATCTCTTCTCTTAAAACAATCTACAGGTAAATTGTACAAACCGGACTCTGTCTCTTCATGACTTCTTTATTTGTCTTGACCATCAACTTGTGACTTTTTACTGCAAATCTTCCTGTTTTATTGCTCGCATCGACATCGCCATTAACCACTGGTCAATAATCCATCAGTTTAAATTCCAGCATCTGCTGCTGTGTCTCTAAGATCCAGCCAAACCTCTGTTTTAGGTTCCGTCTGATTGTTTATCATCAACTCATGCCCCCTCATAACAATAAGAATTATAATAATTATTATGGTTGCTATTATCACACAAATAGCCTGAAGTCATATAGGTTTTATTCATATTCTGCTGCTGATCCGACCAATTACACATGAGTGATTATTCCTCAGTATTTCACACGGCTCCTGTGTGTGTGATACAACAGGGGACCAGAACCAGAGGTTTCCCCGCCAACAGCCGCTGCTGGGCTCTGTGCCTGTGCCACACCAGCCTGCGTGAGCGGAGTCTGTGCTAGAGCTTCATGACTGTCATGATCCGCTGAGGTCAAACACTGTTTGAAATCCATACAGGGGCGACAGAGCCGTCAGGGGCATGAACTGTTTCTACTATGTGGAGGTGAAACTGTCTCGTCCGTCTCAAATACTCTGTCTCCAGACATGTGGCCACTAATAGCGTCGTTCAGGGGCTTTTAGGTGTCAGCTTTTCTTTGAACAACGAGAGATAAAACAGACAACCGGGGTCCAACATTGCAGCGTTTCTCCTCCGTGACACGAGGGAAACTGCCCGAGTTCAGAGCCACGCACTTACGGCCCCTCTCCCGCCTGCGCGCGTGCCGCTGCTGCCCAAGTGGCTCCGGCTTCAGCCACGGTCTCGCGCCATCAGCACCTGAGGCACGCGCCGCAGCAGACAGCTGCACCACCTCCTGATGCGTTCAGTGAAGCGCGGTGCTTCGGTGCGGGGGCAGTTCACTGCAGAATCTGAGTGGTTAAACAGGTAAATGTGTGTAATTTGTCTTTACTTTGACCATTGTCTTCTATTTTAAGCAGCCAACTGTTAATAGTTAGCACCAATAGTTTATTATAGGCTTAATATAATTATGAGTGGCTACAGGTGTAGTCGAGGCTCCCATTTGTTTCCTACCACAATGGCGTTACTCTTCATTTCAGCTGTAACAGACTCCAAATGAAAAGTAATTTCTCAAATTATGAAGCTCTCCTAGTGTTATTTACTGTGGTTGACCCGTTATTGCCTTATCTCATGAGGTGTTAGCTTACTGATTCCTTAGCCTATTGTCTGGTGGCCTATTTGTGGCTGGTATGTCCTTGTAGTTTATGTCATACAGACCTAATTAAGGCCACAGATCCTTTTTAGGACAGGATACAACAAAAGTCCACAGTACAGGTCTTATATCATTGCAGTTGACTGTGGTGGCCTTTTATTGTTCCTGCTGTCTTGTCAGTTTTGAGAGAATAAAGCCGATTACAGCCTTAACTTGGCTTGTGAACCCATGTGAGAAGTGATGCAAAATGACAAGAACTACTGGCAGTAATTTCTCCCAATGTTCTGCCAAAGGAAGAGGTCAGAGAAAACATCTTTCTGAGGGATAAGACCATGCCTTAAAATATTGTGGGAAACATTTGAATGACTCAACTTGATACAGTCTGTGGACCTTACAGGGGGTTTGTAGGGATTACGGTAAAGACACTGAGAGTGATGCATTTTTTAAGACATCTCTTTCTTTGTAAATGTTAGATTCATCGTTTATTGTCCGTTTTACACACATCCACAAGCTTTTCTCCTGGTGTTGGAAATGATAATGGCTGCAACTCTATTTACCTTTTGATTTATTTATAATGTTACAAAAGATGTTACAAATGCCTACATGAATTATGTAACGTCTGCCTAATAACTTTAAAGATTTATATGCTTGATACGGATTTCTGCCACTGCAGCTCAAGGTAACATTTTGTTTCCTGACATTTAAAAGTTCCCAAATATTCTATTCTATTCATACACAGTCTGTTATGTTAATATTTCCAGCCCAAAGGCCTTGAAACAAAGACAAGATTCACATTTTGAAGACGACGTAGCTTTGTTGAGGGCATCAGGAGTTTACAGCGCTCCTGCTCTCTACAAGCTTTAGAGAGAGGCTTGTAATGTGAAAAAGCTTCAGTGAGAACCTGCAGCATCCTCCTGTTTGGGTGGCCTGTTCTCTAAATGTGCCTGTGGGAGTTCATACTCCCACCTACAATACTTCATTGCAAGATCATGAAGATAAAAGTAATGAAGATCGTGGAGCCTGTGCGGCCACGTGTATGTGTACATTTCCAAATGAGTCCATTCATATGTGCACGCTCACTGGTCCTGTTGTGTTCACTGCTTGTGTCAACCATGCATTCTTCTTCATTAGACCTATCCACCTCCCCTCTCCCCTCTCTCTGTCCTTCTCTCCCTCCTTCTCAGCCCTCCATCCTCCCTTCCATTATGCAACGTGCCAGGCTCACGCTCACACTCTAATTTGATGTGAACAGGCCAACCTATTATGAACTCAGTGGGGATCAGGTCTATAGTGGCTTATCAGAGCAAGGCAGTGTCAGAAGCTGTAACGTGCTCGCCCCTCGGTGCAGATATCATTGTAATACAGCATATTTCACCTATTGTCTGTAGCCATGCTCTGCCCAGATGCCTGTCGTCTCGTCAGTGCCGTAAGCCTCGGAGCCTGTAATCCAGTTTTTTCTACTAATGCGTTATGTTTCTGGTGCCTAGAGCTGCAGATTAGCGGGTTAGAGTCTCGTGGTGGCTTGGATGAGAGTTGATGGTTTGAAACTATCTTTAATGAACTACTACTTACTACAGCTATTACTGTCATTACCGCTACTTTTAAACGTCATGGCTGCCTCAATACACTTTAATGCCACAGCTAATGCTGCTTTTTCTCTTATGCAAGTATCCGTGGAGTTAGTCATGCCTTATTCAAACCTTTCAGTATCGAGCTGAAACAATTCACAAATTAACCACTATTTTGAATCCTATTTTGATAATCAATTAATTGTTAAATATTTGTTTTTGCTGCACGTTAACTGGTTCCAGCTTCTCTCTTGAGAGGATTGGCTGTCAAGGTTTTAGACAGAAAAACTCTACTCTACTACAGACAAAAAGTACTTGACCATCAATTAATCAATTAATCTGAAAAATAACAAGCAGTCATAAAAATAATCCTTTGTTACAGCCATAGTTCAACATAATTATGAGTAACTGGACCACAAGGACAAAATCAAGAGATGGATTTGTGCCTTGTTGAAAAGATGAAGATGCTGTTTGAGGGGTTTGCATTTGGTCCATAACTCAAGTGGGAGAATGCAATTAAAATAAAAGAAATTTACTATATCAGAAATGTATAGTATCTGTCACTTTGTGTGCTCAAAGCTGAAACGTTATCTTCAGCCACTTCCATGTTTCAGTGTTGTAGCCCTGTCATTTACAAGATGATTCATCACTAAACTTAATATTTTTCCAGCCTTGCCCTTCAACGAATGATTTGTATTAACATGATCCTGAACATAAAGACATGTCTACATTGATACACACAAAGAGGATTATCTTCTCTCTCACAGTTCTTCTCCTCCTTTCTCAGCAACACATTGTTTTTTTTCATTCAGAGATTTACTTAGAAATTGTATTGATCTATATTGTGCTCACTATTCATCAAAGTCGAGTAAATCAATACTGAAACTGGTCACACATACTTATTCTGTGGCTGTTTAGTGATTTCCATTTTTTCCTTATTGAATACTAAGATATAAAATCAGTGTTGTGTCACCTGTAACTAATGTGTAATGTCTCTGCTTCACAGCGTGGATACTCTTCTTCATAATAGAAGAAGGTTTCGCTCTGGCACAGAGAACTAAAGGTAAACTGGAGCTGAAATGCTTTCCTCTTCCATTAATGTTGGTTTACTCGTGCTGAACCAGTCAGATATGAGGAGGAGTTATCTTGTATCACAGGACAAAATGGTTACTCCCGATTCCTTCCTTCCTCCCTCTTCATCCCCTGCCTGTTTCCTTTCCTTCTTTTTCATGCTCCAACCCTCCTTCCACTCTTACTGCCTTCCAATCATTTCCTCATTGATCCCCTGACTCAATAACCCATCTGTCTGTCTGCTCCCTGCCTTTCTGCTTTCAGATTCCCAGAGTGAACATGGTGGCCAGAGCCCCAACCAGAATGACTGTGGCACGTGGGTCCGTAACATTAACGGTGGTGTGTTTACATCGCCGAACTACCCCACCACCTACCCACCCAACAAGGAGTGTGTTTACATCCTAGAAGGTATTGAACACTACAGCTTGTTCTTTTGGTAGCTGTTCGTTACCAAAGACATGGTTTCCTTTGCCTCTCAGCATATTGCCTCCTTCAGTGAACGTCATTAGTCTGACTGACATTGTTTTATGTAACCTCGCCCCTATCTGATTTTGTGTGCTTTCGCTGGCGGGCAATCAGCTTGACATTTTCCGAGTGAGCCATCCTGAATTTGTTTTGCCGCACTGGTAAAGGCCTTTGAAAATGATGGAAAGTGGCTCATTTTGAGTAGCCCTGACTTCTGGGCTAATCAGAGTGGTGCTGTGTTCATCGATATTGGCAAGATGGGCCAGACGACGCTATTGAGTGAAACATAAAAGAGATGAGCATCTGCTGCACAACTGAGCTTTGGTGGAGTGTCACTGAATTGCAAGCGTCCTTGTCAACACTTTAGCATTTTCCAGAATTCATCACATCCATCAGTATGTCTCCTGTGCAGCAGGAGCATCATAATGGCGAGCATCATTAGCAGCTATAGCAGATGAGCTCAGGGATGCTGGGTGATGTTTTTTCATAGTAAACTGATGAGTTATTTGTCCATGAAGTTAAAGCAGCCTTTCATGCAGATAAGATGCGTGCTTGGTACTTTTCTTGCCATGGTGGGTAATAGATTTTACACATGGCTCAAGGGCTCCCCCTGTGGACAAAGGGAGCCCACACCTATTGTTGATGAATAAGCCGTGACTCCATCACAGGGAGGTGCAGCAGTGCATCACAGTTGGTCTGGGAAGCGACAGATGGAACCTGTCATTTACTATTATTTGGTCTTGAATGGCTTTAGTTGTACTCATATCCAAGCTCCAGTGTTGAGCTCTTTTATTCTGATGCTCACAGACACTTATGTCATGTTTGACATAAGTGCTAATCAGATAGCTTTGTAATCATAATTTGTAGTTAGTGAGGCTCATTGATTGTGTCATGTCCCCCAGTTCATCAGCTCAATAGATCAAGCGATTATACTTAATATTAAGCTGTGTCATGTTTGTGTGTGAGACAGAGTGAGATAGAAAGTTATAGAGAGAATTAGGCTCAACTCACCAGGGAGGGAAGCACACAGATCTCAGGAAGTGCAGGCTGGGTGCTCAAACAGAAATAAAACTCAAAATCAGCCTAAATTCAAAGACAAGAGATTTATGTGTGTTATTTTATTTCATTTTACTGCACATTGTACCATATGCATGTACCACCCTTGACCACCCTCTTTTTTTCTCTAATGGGTCATGTTTGACTTCACTATGCCTGAGATGATTCAGAACCCAACCCCTCACCAGCAGCTTTATTTAGTATGATTCATCTCCTAAAGCAGCCATGACGGCTTGTCTGTGCTCTGTGTAGGAGGCAGGGTGATGTCATGTCTCCAATGCTTTTGCATAGCTTGTAGATGCAGAAATATGTAAATAATGGTGTTTACTGTGATTGGAAAGCACAAACCATAGCAGAAACAAAATCTCGGAGAAGTAATTAGGGAAAGCTTCCTATTTCAATAATGATCATTTCTTTTGGGAGAACACCTGGGCAGAATCGTGCTTGGACATTAAGGGAGAGCAGGGATTTCAATTTGTTTATCTCATGTGCTCTTCTAATCCTGGATGAATTTGAGTTGAATTTGAGAATCAGATTCACAAGAGCTATGGAATGAAGGAGCAGACAACCTCCTCATCTGGTGCGGCAATAAATGTTTCATCAGCAATACAGCAGACAGAAAACTACTTTCCTTCATAACAATACTTTCTAACTCCCTCTCCCTCTCGCGCAGCAGGTGCCAAATGTCACTGAATTGTTGTGTTTTTTTCTGTAAATGTCCTGTTATGTCTGAATGAAGCAATAAAGAACACTTACAGTAAAAGTCAGACATTATCTGAATGACAAAAAAGCCATCACTTTAACATATTCCATGTCTGAACATGGTTTATGTCACTTAAGGTCAGATCTGAGTTGTTTCTTCAGTCTCTAAAAAGTTTGCTCTCCACACAATCAGAAATAACATCAGATGAACTCGTATTTGACAATACTTTTAATTTATGCTTCAGAATTCCATCCAGATGTTTCTTTGTCCTGCAAAAGCAAGATTTAATTTAATGCCTTTCATGGATTTTTCCCCTTTGTTTCCTTCCTTTCTCTCAAAGCTCTCCCCAGACAAAGGATTCAGCTGGCTTTTGATAAGAATTACTACATCGAGCCCTCATTTGAGTGCCGCTTCGATCACATTGAAATCCGCGATGGGCCGTTTGGGTTCTCACCGCTCATTGATCGCTTCTGTGGGGGAAAGAACCCAGGCCTGGTCACGTCGACAGGACGCTTCATGTGGATCAAGTTCACCAGCGACGAGGAGCTGGAGGGCCTTGGCTTCCGCATCAAGTACACATTCATTGCAGGTAGGCACACCAAAAGTGTATATCGGCAGTGCACAGTACTCCCTCGGACTAATTTCTGTTATGAGTAGGAAGTGTAGAGAAAACAGAAAGGAGAATCTGATCACAGTGGGACAGAGAATAGTGTTGTGCTGTTCTAAAACAGCATTTTTCTGCATTACCAGTATTGTTAAAACTGACAAGATGCTGGACATCTACAGGTCACCCTGGTATCTTTTACAAAACGTCACAGGATCCCTGCCTTCACTTTTTCTAGCTCTTCAGCAGATGCACATTCAGCATCAGAGCCTCCTGAACCCAATATGCCTAGAAATCAGTGTCTCCCATCAAGACAGACATTAGCTTCAGAAAGACCCTTTTCTGCTTTATCTGGCCTGCCTTAATGGGATCTTATCTTCTGCTCTCTGCTTACCTTTTTCTGCTGTGTGGATTGAGAGTCATGCATCTCCCAAATCTTATCATTTCAGACCCTGATTTCCATCTGCACGTGGGCGGACTGCTAAATCCCATCCCAGGTAAACTCGGCAGCATTTCGTCGGTTTGTGATCAATCCCTTTTGAAGCGCTCCTATGTGCTCAGAAGCTTACTGGAGGCTATCTCTTCCTCTGACGTGATCTCTGTACACGCAAATGTACCATGACAAACACACAAAATTTCACA
Organism: Rachycentron canadum; assembly: GCA_038496675.1. Taxonomy (NCBI): domain Eukaryota; kingdom Metazoa; phylum Chordata; class Actinopteri; order Carangiformes; family Rachycentridae; genus Rachycentron; species Rachycentron canadum. The sequence continues at coordinate 24,221,468 of CM076648.1, read as the reverse complement.
TAAAGTGAAAGGATGTACATACACACACATGCACACAATTCAAATACATGAAAGAGCACACACCTCTCCTATCCTGATCTTCCCTTCCTGTGTTTATGCCTTTGTTCCTCTGTCTTCTTATTGTCCTCTGTCCTAATCTGCTTCAATTCCACCTTAAATCCTTTACTTCTTTAAATAAAATCCCTCATCTGTCCCTCTGTCTGTCATGCTTCTTGTCTCATCCTAGCCTTTTCCTCTTTATTTCCTGCTCTTTCTTCTTTCTCCCTCTGTTTCCTCCTCTCCCTTCATGTACCTCCATGTGACCTCTTTCTCACCTTCCCTATCTTTTATCCCCTTCTTTCTCTCTCAATCCCTTTTTCTTTCTTCTTACCTCTCCTTCACATTTCCTCTGTGTCTCTACAGACTGTCAGTTTGAAATTGGTGGATGGGATGGGATCATTCGCTCCAGTCAGGTGGAAGAGGAAGAACGAGTGAAGCCTGGTGATGCTCTGGACTGTATCTGGACCATCAGGGCTCCTCCTCAATCCAAGGTCAGTGTAAGGGACGATGTAAGGGAGTTAAGGTTTTGAATAAGGATGTTTGAATTCTCCATTTTGTAATAGTTACAGTCTCAGGTCTGGTATATGTGACTTAACTTTTAACATTAATGTAGTTATGATATAACACCTCTAACCATCCTGAGATGTTACTGCATATTAAAGAGGCATAGAGTAGAGACTCTTTACCAGGAGCAGCTTAGAATCTCTAAATAGTAAACTCACCCAGTGTATTCTCGCCCTGTTCCACCTCTCTGTCAGTAGAGTTGTTTCAGCACCTCACCTTGACATTGTTCTCCATCTTAAACTCAATATTAATTTGACATTTTACTCCTTTGTGCTCACTGCAATAGAAACATGGTCAAAACGTGACTTTGTGTCACATATAAATTGTATGAATCTCTTTTAATGTGCACTGCAGAAGAAATAACTTTTTGACCTGCTCTGCTCCAAAGAAAATAATTAGGTAAACACACAGTCAAGAAGATGCTTTTCTATAAAACCACACAGTTGTTTTCCTGATGTGAATATTTTTGTGTGAATGCCTCCTGAAGCATTGTTTTCTCCAGTCAAGAACAAATCTGGGCGGTCATGTCTGTATTATGAATGGAATTTAATACATACATAATGGGTATGAGCAGTGCAAATACACAGAGATGGAGAAAGGAAATGCAGGCAAAATAATAGTATTTATAATACAGCTCTGGGGATTCATAAGTACATTTTCAAGCCAAGAGTGAAAGCTGATGTGATGTGTTCTCATAAGTTCTGATATTTATGAGTGGATCTCCAAAACCCCATTGAATTTACGACCTTAACCTGGCCAGACTTGATTCACTGCTGCTCTGTTTCTCCCTCCATGACTCAATGAGTCATCAGCACACTGCTGTGCTATCCACTGGCAATACACACATATATGTACACACGCAATTGATGCACATCTAATTAAATATAAAACAGCAAACACACACATAAACTTACAAAGCACGTACTATTCTGTCACATAGAGTTCTGTAAGCAATTACTCACACACATGTATGTGCAAAGTAATATTTTATACATACACATGTAAACATTCATGCATGACTCACACACACAACCCAGCTTCTCTGACACAGACACAGATTTGTCCCCTGCAGTCACTTCACTGGTCCTACATGTGAGGCAGCAGTGAAGAGGCTCTGAATTTAGCAGCAGCTCTGAGCTGCGCAGTCAGACATTAGCCCAACGAAGCAGAAGAGGCAGAGCAGCACATTCAGCAGCAAGAGAAGAGCAGCGACTCAACTGCTGCAAAATGTGCCAAAAGTTGTTGTTCCCCGTGGCTGAGACATAATTTAAAGATATTTATTGTAGTCACAAGGTGAAACCTAACACTACTACATATATATGTTGAGGCTAACTTGTGAGCAAACGAGAAGCTGCTGTGCAGCCAGGTCACTGGTCAGAGTGATGTTCATATGATATACAGAGGCAGGAACTATAAACACACCACAGGCTGTAATAGGCTTTTTCACAGAAGGCATTTAAACATTCCAGTAGGAAGAGCACAGGTGTAAACAATAAAAGGGTCCTGGTGTTGTGCACACTGGCACACTGCCACACCTGAATTGAACAGAATCATCATTAATGTTATTAGTAACACCTGTGTTTTTCCTACTGTGACACGTTTAAATGTCGGCTGTGAAAAACGCAACAAGCTCAAACTCATGTAATAAGTAAACCAGGAATTAGTCATGTACATTAGTCACATACACAAACAATTGATCTTTTCAAAAGGACGCAAAGTAGAAGTGTCAAAGACACATCAAATGTTTTACCCTGACATTCACACAAATACTATTTAGGAGCCATTTGTGAGCCAGAGTTTGACTCTAATCATCAGTAGCCTGTTCCATTGCTTTCAGTAGGACACCTTCTGCTTCCTGCCAAATCCTCCTCCAGCTGCATATTTCAATGCACCATTTGTGTGTTGCATATGTTCACAAACTGGAATTGTTTATCCTTAATGTTATCAGTTACACCTGTGCTTTAAACCTCTTTACACATGTTATGAGAAGATGTTTGCTGTGTAAATTATGTATATTTTTTATACACACTGGTGTATTTGAGTTTTAATTAACCCATCAGGCTAACCTTACCAACTCTGAAGTAGTATATAATAACATGGTTGTGTTTGGGTAGTCATCATCACAGTTAAGAAATAAGCAAAGTTTTTTGTTGAGCAGCAACTTCACAAACCTTGGCTGAATTTCCCACTGGTATTTCCTGCTGTTAGCTGTTTGACCACAGCTTCTTGATGGAACATTTGGGCATTTAATTTTATAAGTTATAAGTTTATAAGTTGAGAGGGACCAACTAGGCACAACACTCTGCACTCTGAGGCCAGACTCCATCTTTTATGGAGGAGGTGCTGGTGCCGGTAGCCTTCAGTCCCTTCAGCATTTCTCTGAATTGAGCTACAGCTATGAGAAATGAGAAGGGTGAGGAGAGTATCTGTCATGGTGCTGCTTGCACCATGACAGATATTTTCAATTAATAAAGTAGCCAGCTATCAGTAATTTAATATTAATAATAATAATTAATAATTGCACGCTTCACAACTTAGATTAGATTTACTTTGTTGATGTTTGACTCTGTCAGTGCATCTCATATCCATCTTCTAAACTGTTCCTCCTGTTGCTGTCCCAGTTAAAAGGCTCTACACTAACCCCCTCTATTCATTTCATGTGTCCAAACTATTTTAAATATGTTTGCATTGCAGCTGTGAGGTTAAACTGAAGATAGCTGAAGAGCTCTGATGTTCATGTGCCTCCACATTGATTTCCACCCCCTGTCTGCAGATCTACCTGCGCTTCATGGAGTACCAGATGGAGCACTCTAATGAGTGCAAGAAGAACTTTGTGGCTGTGTACGATGGCAGCAGTGCAATTGAGAATCTCAAGGCCAAGTTCTGCAGCACTGTGGCCAATGACGTGATGCTGGACAACGGCGTGGGAGTCGTGCGGATGTGGGCGGACGAGAAGAGCCGACTCAGCCGATTTCGCATGCTCTTCACTTCCTTTGTGGATCGTGAGTAATAGTTGTCTTCACAACATAACTATATGAAGATGGAGAAATTATATCCAGGTCAAAAATATTACAGTACCGCTTCATTATTTATCCCAGCATTGTAGCTTCAGTGACAGAGATTGAACATTTTCCATGTCTTCCCCCCATGACTGTGTAAGTGGACGACAAAGGGCACCATATGTCATAATTTTACTGTAACACCCAGAATCCACCAGTCACTACATTCTCCACATACAGAGAAAGACACAAAAACATTGTGTCTGCATCAGCAGCCACTAACAGACACCTCAGTGTCATCTCACTGAGGAAAGCTAATTACACTGTGCCATGTTTAGAGCACAGATATGCAAAAACTAATTATTTACTCAGGTGTTTTTAAATAAGGCATCAAGTAATTTATTGATATGCATGTCACAGCATGCTACTATGCTTATTATAGGTCACTTACAATAGGAAAATAGGAATTCATTTCTCTGCTTTGGTGAAAAGAGAATCTGAGTCGGGTTAATGGATCTACTGGAAGTAATCAAACATTAAGCCTCATCATTTCCGAGGGACAAAGAAGGGACGCAAGCTGTTAAAGTTAGTATATAAAATGACAGAAATTGTCATGCAGGAAACAGTTTTTCTGTTAGCGTGCTGTAATATTTTCATTATATGCCTGAATAGACTGAGATATTAATTGCCACATTCTCCTGCACACTTGTGAAACCCTGGGGTGAATGCTAATGTTGTTTTCATCAGCAAACCCATAACCATTGCAGTCAGAGCTTAATGGCCTTTTAAATTCAGCAAGGGTGTTTTTTTTTTTTTTACTCTGAGAATCCTTAAGACCATTTGGATCCTCATTAATTCTGATCACACAGTTCATCTTAGAGAAGACTGAAGTCTCTTGAATGACTCCCAAACTTTATTTGGTCAGAGTCAGCCACTGACTCAAAGTTTACTTGGAGGTCTGGGCGAATCATTAATCTTTGTCACTCAGAGAACAAGATGAGCTTGTGCCTTTTGCACTCCATCATCTGTAATGTGCTCTAATCTTCTAGACAGTGCCCCCTCAGACATGTAAACCAGACATATTAAGGCTTTACTAAACCCACGCATGCACTCACACCCATGCGCACACAGTGTATACATTCATATGTGAGGTGTGTGTATGGAGGGAGTTTGAGGGTAAGAGTGTCAAGCGTTGTTGACACCCTCTGAGAAACTGCATTTTGAAGGCGGGAGATGCATAATCAGTTTGGAAGTGATCACAATGTCAGGGGAGCGACCCTGTCTACAGGCTCACTGGGAAATAGATGGGGAAGTCATTCCCAGCACATACACACACTGTTCCACACACGTGTACATGTTGCCTTGTCAAAGTTATTTAACCCTGAGGCAGAGGAAGAAGGCAGGGAGAGAGAAGTGGAGGCTCAGGGCCCTCATCACAGTGGACCTCAGAGCAGGGGTGAATCTGGTGGAGCAGACCACAATCTGTTTCAGTTGTGATAAAGACTCAAAGAGTGTGTCTGGGGCTGCTAAAGCTGTGTGTGGAAAAAAAAATTAGAGAAAGAAAATTCTTGTCAGAGGGGCTAGGGAAGGGCAGTATGGAGACGTGAGCTAGCCAAAAGAGACAGAGACTGAATATTAAATGAATATTATACTAAACTGTGTGCAGCCTCATGGTGGGAGCTTTGGTTCTGTGAAGGCCATCTGTAAGTGACACCAAAAAGAAAAAAAAGGAATATAACAGTTTCTACTCAATCTTCTTGGTCAAGAGAAGGTCTTCATGCACATTCAGACTATGGGTTGAAGAATAGTGAGTGGAAATTCTTTCAACTCACACAAAGTGCCAGGGGCTGGTTTCAGAAAAAAATGGACTACTTGGTTGATAGTTAAGCCCAATTTTCAGATTATATGGGAAATTCATGTGTGAATCTTGTCTGTGCACTGGATATATCTACTGTATATATCAAATCAGAAAAAACAAGACAACACAGTGATCCTCAGCGATAAATGGCTGTCACACAAGCCTTGGTTTGAACAGCATTAGAGGACACATACAAAATACATCATGCCATCGCTTCCCATTTCACCCATTTTCAGCCACACATCAGAACCAGAAGCTTTTACTGTAGCCCCAAATAATCGACACCAAGACCCAGACATCTTCCCCACCTCCTCCTCCTCCTCGCTCTGACTGGCAGTGCATAGATCTCCTGAGCTGAGCAGCCAGCATCAATTACCAGGCATCTCTGTCTCTGCCACCTAAGCCTTTATACGCTAACAGTCACTGTAATGTAGGGTGTCTCACAGCACCTGCTTGACCATCTGCACCCTATGATGGCAAAAAGCCATTTCCCCACCCAGACCCCCACCCCTGCCTTCTTTTTCCATATTCCTCCTTTCCCCTGCTCCTTTCCTGCTCCTATTTTTCGAACTGTCCGTGCAACCAACTGCTCTCCCCCTCCTCTCTCCCCTCTCTCAAACTCCCTTGACATGAAGGTTGCAGCTCAGTGAAGCTGCCATTTCCTCCCTTCATCACACCCTGATGCTGCTTGTAGTGTCTGCAGGAAATTATGATATATGACCATGTGTGATCTGTCTCCATTAGACCTCAAGAGTTTCAAGAAATAATAGAACATTTTATCTTTTATTACACGCCTCTACAGATTTCTACAGCCCAAATTATTGTTCTTTTATTGCTGTTATTGTTTTATTATCATCAGAATAGCTTCTGGTCCTTTTCACGGTGTAGTCATCTTTTACTCAGCACTGTTAGCTGTTTTCCTCTTGTTTTTGATAAATTCCACTTTCTCTGTATATTGTCTTTTGCCTGCAGCTCCCTGCTCAGCCAATACATTCTTCTGCCACAGCAACATGTGCATTAACAACTCCCTGGTGTGCAATGGGGTTCAGAACTGCGTCTACCCATGGGATGAAAACCACTGCAAAGGTGATTGACTTCTTCCTCTCAAATGAGGTTGTGCCTGTTAATTAAGATTTATTCAGCAAATTTAGGGTTGGCATTCTGTTTGCCTTTATGTATATAGTTTTTACCTTTCCAACATTTTTTCCTTCTTATTCTCTCTTTCCATCTCCTCACCTCTTCCCCCTGCAGAAAAACGATCTAAGGGGCTTTTCCATCAGATCACAAAGACCCATGGCACTGTCATTGGTGTCTCATCAGGAATAGTTCTGGTTCTGCTCATCATCTCCATTTTGGTCCAGATGAAGCAACCAAGGAAAAAGGTAACTCAGCTTTTGTGACTGACTTTTTATTCAGCAGACTAAGTCAGAAAAGCAGAAAAACATTCAAGACCAGAGTGGGTCACATGTAGATATACTAAGATAAGTATGTGCACCATATACCTTTATTACATATACATACTGTATATATTTTTGGTTTTTTTTTTGGTGTGGAAATTGCCTTCTAACACTTTCCTCCAATCCACCATTTTTTTAAACTTTTAATCTGAAATTTCTACTTTTGTACAACATTGATAATATTCACAAGTTTAAGATCTGTTAACCAGATGTGATTGACAGTGGTCCAGAAACATAAGTGAAACCTGCCATCGTATCCTAATACATTGCTAAAGTATGATCGGTGCACTGACCAATGTGACATCCATTTTTTCCAGCTGAGCCCCGCACAAACACGAACAAACATAAACAGAATACAGAAATCACTGATTGAATCTCTGATGAACAAAACTGTTCTAACTTCACAACTAGTTGGCCCCTATTACGCATGGAGACAGAAATGGAGAAAAAGTTTAATGATCTGAAAGGATCTTCTTCTTTTCAAGGTTGTAGCTCGCCGGCCTGGTGTTTTCAACAAGGCCGGGTTCCAAGAGGTGTTCGACCCACCCCACTATGAGCTTTTCTCTCTACGTGACAAGGAGATATCCTCAGACCTAGCTGATCTGTCTGAGGAGCTGGACAGCTTCCACAAGCTACGGCGCTCCTCCACCATGTCCCGCTGCGTCCACGAGCATCACTGCGGCTCCCAAGCCTCAATGGCTACTGGTGGTGGCAGCATGAAACACAGCCGCACCACCCTGAGCTCCATGGAGCTGTCCTACCACAATGACTTCTCCAAGCCACCACCCATGAAGACTTTCAACTCCACAGCCAGCTACAAGAAGAGCTGCTATGGCTACAAGCAGCATTCACAGACTCATGACTGCGACCAGCAGGTCATTGAGGACCGTGTCACAGAGGAGATCCCATGTGAGATCTATAGCCGTGGTGGAGGAGCAGCGGGAGGGGGAGCCACAGGTGGAGGAGCAGTAGGAGGAGCATCGGGGATAGCAGGAGGAGGGATTGGAGGGGCAGTGGGGATAACAGGAGGAGTGGCGATGGGTGGAGGAATGAGTATGGCGGGAGGAGTGGCCATGGCGGGGCCTAGTGGCATTGCAGGAGGTATCGGTGGCGGGATGGCAGGAGCCTGCGGGACCCTCAGTGTCCGTGGCAACAGTGCTCGCAACAGTACCACCATGGTTGATCCACAGCAGCGCTCCATGTCCATGGACTTCTAGGTGGAGAAGGGAGGGAAAGGGGAAAGATGGTGCAGGCAGACCTTGCATTTCACTCATCCAGACAAGAGAAGAAAAAAGAGAAGACAGGAGACTCACAATAATCCTAAATTGATCACTCCTGTTTCTTCTTCTACCGTTGATCTCAAGGCAGTGTTAATAATATTGTGGGTAGCACTTAAGGATCTTTTCCACTCATAGTCTCATGTGGAGGTTTGGGAAGAATGGGAGACAAGAAATAAGGGACCAAAAGAAGGGAGAAACTGAGGAAACCAGTGCTTGGATTCCTCAGATCACAAGGATTTCAAATGATCAAATGAAAGAAGCATGGAGACATCTCTTCTCCAGTGTTCTGCTCATTTAATCTCACCCTTCATCAGAGACTTACAGAAGACTGTTCTCGCATAAAGATCCAGACTTCTTTCTGGTTTCCTAAAAGACCTGGAAACCACTCAGATAAAGGGAGAGGGGGAAGTGGAGAGACAGAGTTTTTACATTTATTCAGCTGACATGCACAGACATATGATATATGATATATAGTGCGTCTTCTAATAATTTATTTGAGTCTTTATTTTTGTCAGTGTACTGTACTGTTAAACCCAGTATATATCCAGCCTCATTATGATGCTTGGCTTTTAACTCTTTAATCTTTTTTGAAATGTTGCTCAGATGATTTTATGAAGATGACTTATCCATGACGTGGTGTTTATGATAATGAGCCTGATGATGGAGTTTCTGTTGTTGTTGATGATGATGATGATGATGACAATGACAATGATGTGATATTACAACAATAATGATGTATTTTTCATGGATACCTCACACATACACAGAGGGATCGCCCCATTCAGTCTCTCCTCAGGAAGAGCACATGAAGAGACTCTTATTTTGGTAAGAAATAGAGAAGAAAAGACTATTTCTGCTCTGTCAGCTTTATAGCATATGGGCATTCAGGCAATAAGTAATCGTTTATGGAGTATGAAATGTTTTGGTTGTGAGGCTTGGACTGAATCAAAAATAGCAACCATCCCACTCCCAGTCCCCTCCCTTACAAGAAGAAAATGTAATTCTTCAATCTACCCATGAACTCAGTGTTTAAAACAAGCACAACCTGTTTCCCCAAAGAGACAGACATGTAGCTTATATGGGATTCATTTATTATTTTAACCAATGGTTGTATAATTTCATTCTGTTCAATTAAATGAGAGCTTACTCACCTCCCCGTGTGAGCTTTTCTCTTTATTATAAACAAGACAGAGCTGAAGCCACAGACGTCACATTAAGGTAAGACACATTGTGACATGCAGGTATAAACGAGAACCAATCTATACAGTGTGTTTGGCTTTGCTGTGACAGATACTAACAAATGGACGTGATGAAGGCATGGTTTATTTTCTAAATTGCATGAACCTTCAGATGCGGGTTCCTGTTGAAAATACAGGATTTCAGGCTGATTGATTTTATTATTTGGAATATGATCACATCTTCTTCAAATACTATGAGATAGTGCAGATCCTCACAAACATAAAACAGTGAATGTTTGCAGCATTTTTCAGTCTGTTGCTCTTGTACACACACAAATTCCACTCATGCTTTCCTTTGCTGTCCTGGTGCATTTGTCCTATCTAATGCTTATGGCATCCTTTTAAAACGTGACCATGAGGTACTCGTGGATGTATTATGCTCTGGTCCTCTGTGACATAGGTGCATGTTTTTCTGGGAGCCTTAAAGTGGCCTAGATGTATGATAATAATGTATGATAATAATCTGATAAATCTACATACAATGCTGGAATAATAGTCAGACATTGTCTCTGAAATCAACTAAAATAACATGAGTATTCATCAACAATGAAACTGAATTGTTGAATGTACAAAGTTATACATCACATACTAAATAACTGCTCACAGAAGAACAGTATGCTATTATCTGTGTCTACAGATCACACGGTAGACAGGCTGAGTACAAAATAAAACACTGGGGTCTAATTAAAACAACAGAATCATTCTTGTGTATTTTTACATCTATAATCCTCCAAGGATCATTCAAACTTAACAAGAAAAGATCTTATCAGAAAGACAAGACATGAACATTGATCAGAGGAAACACATGGATTCAGATCCACCTGCAGACACACTCCACTTTTTATCTGCTGATAAAAAGCTACATAAAGAGCTAACAGCTGTCTGGACATGGTGCCTCAGCTGTAAGTATTTTCCCATTAGTCTGAATGGTACTTGAAGCTCACATGTCCTGACACATAAGATCTATCACAGTTCCTTTTAAAACAGAAAACCTGCTTTGGAAATGTCTTTAAAGAACCAATGACCTTTTATCATAATATGATTTTTCACATTTGTTTATTTGGTCAGAACATCAGCTTAAAATAATAACAATTGTATCAACTCTGCACCAACTAGTAACCTATTTTATATGTCATAAAGTATTATAAAAATATCAGTACAGTACAAAGTAAATACTTATATAAAGTTGAGCTATTATAAATTAGACTTAAAATGGTTTCATTAAGTGAATTCAAATTTGAATTTCTGTTCATGTGGAGACTCCATAAAACTCATTGATAAAATTATTGCATTTAGTTTAATGAGAGTAACAGTTAACATTAAATTTGCCGTGGTTTTGATAGGATCAAATGGAAAACAATATAAGTCTGGTCAAGGTAAAATATGAACAGACATCTTAACATGTTCTGTTAGAAACATGTTTATCAGTGTCCCATCAAATGTACTGTATGATGCTCAATAAGTCAATTTTAATATAATATTGATGCAGCTGTCAAAAAAGAGCAGCCTGAAAAATATGATATAAAGACACACAATAAGCCCAAAGACACGAGTGCATTAAACTGATCAACAACCAAGCAACGTTATCTGCTATAATGGTGCATGGTTTTAGGATGTCATTCAAATGATGTAAAGACTAACTGATCTAATGAAGTTCCCTTAAATTACACCCTGTAGTATCTAGTCAGTTAAGTTACACGCATTTTTCATGTATCTTTTTAAAAGATTTTAATAAGCTGTATTATAATTAGAGGCGGTGGATCAGATCAGCGGTGATGCCTCATACCGCCACCTGGGGGCAGCAGCGGACGCACAGGGCGTCAAACTTACCGGAAACTGAGACACGGGGCGAGCAAAACATTTTCCACCGGCTCTTTCTCTTTGTCCATCCACCTCCCTGCTGAAACAACATCCACAGCAACACCATGGCGAATGTTGTCGATACTAAGCTATACGATATCCTCGGAGTCTCTCCGTCCGCGTCTGAAAATGAACTTAAAAAGGTAATTATACAAGAAAGTCCAAACTCACTGTGGGTTTGTGTTTTATGCCGGTTTTTGGTTTCTAACTGTTAGAATCGCTACGATCAGGAAATACGTTGCTATGCGCCGCTAGCTAACGTTAGCTTTGAATGAGGCTAGCCTGCTAAACCAGTAAGCTAAATGGCCTGGGTGCTCATATGACGCTGCGTTTGTTAAACGATCATGAGAGCAGTGCAATCATGTGATTCCTCAATGTTTAACTGCGACCAGAGAGGCGTTTTGTATTGCCTTTGACATAGAAGACAACGTGGATATCGATAACCGAAAGTGAGACTAAGCTAACCTTGCTTGTACGAATCCAACGCTTGACCTCACGTTAGCTTTAGCTCAGGTGTTTGTCATGGAGCTGGCTAAGCCCGTCGAAGGTTTTAGAAAATGGGAGTGTGTGTGTCCCAGTGGCTGGAAACTAGTAGCAGTTAGCTGGCTGACAGTGGTTTGTGTGTGGAGTGCAACAATTTCAACGATGACACGAAGCAGACTTGGGTTTTAACCTTTGGATCACAGATAGTTGGATTAGCGTCATTGGACGTTAGATGAGCCGGGCGCTAACTTAACATTAACTAGTAAGTAAGTAAACGTTTGACACGAAGTAGGGTCATTTTTAATGGCATCGTTACAGTAGAGGCCAAATGTTCATTCACATTCAATTTTGTTGGGCCAGACGATGATATAACACGAAAGACTTGATGTCAAATGAAGTTGTTTTTTGCTGGCATCAGCTAGCTAGCCACATACAGATATCATTATAACCGACTGATTGTGAGGATTTTCAGCCATAACTCTAATGTAACGCGTTTTCGGTGTCCGGTATCCAGCAAACTTTTTCTATTGTCAGACCTTTACTTGACTTTATCCGACGGTTTAGCACTAACCGTTAGGTTAACACTTGTGGTTGAAGGGTGTTTTTTGCTCATTTGTGGCTCGTGTTAGCAAGAGATGCTAATCAGCATACGCACATTTACTTAAACGCTGGTGGTTAAATAGTCAGACATTTTGAACTGCCGTTTTTGACAAAGGGGTAATTCCGGGTCTAATGTGTAAGAGAAACCGTCGTCACTCTTGGAAACGGACGACCAGTTGACAGGAAACCACTCAACTTCACGTTGTTTAAAGGATTAACGCAGTTACAGGTAGTGTTTTACCGGCGTAACATCGGCTTTCGTCAGTGAATAACGTGATTGCGTAAACGGCAGATAAGGCCCCTTCTTGTACGTTTGAGTCACTAAACAATGCTTGTGTATGATACCGTGATATTAGCTAACACGTCTCAACGTTTTGTCTGTTTGTAGGCATACCGGAAACTGGCAAAAGAATACCACCCTGACAAAAACCCAAATGCTGGTGACAAGGTAAGACATGAGTGACAGCCGCCTCTGGTTAGCACTGGACTGAAAAATCGAGGTGTGTTTGATAAACAGTGGGTGGGTAGTGCGGTTTCTCTCTCAATAAAAATGGGAGCACAAAGTCCCCAGTGTCGGGTGGAGTGGTTTGTCTTTAAAAAAGGGTTAATTGGAACTGACTTTTCCCTTAAGCCATTTTAGGCATTATGGTTGGCAATTAAAGCCCAGTACGAGTGAAATGCATAAATAAATAAATCAGTTTATGGGGCCTGTATGATAGGTAGTTATTTACAACACCAAGTTGGCTATCATGACAGTGGACTGCAACAAAAATAGTAAAATAAATAAATACAGACAAATAAAGCCTCTTATTTGGTGCATTTGAAACCCTTGTGTAGATTTGTAGATATTTTCTTTATTTCTGGCAGTGTTCTGAAATGAATTTCCATTTTAGTTTTCTGCTGCAAGTAGGCTAAAGCTTTGATATCGCAACCCCCCTTATAGTATTACCACAGACCTCCCACAGCTCTACATAATATAGTCATCGTCTTGTGAAGTGGCATTTCTGAACTATGAGTGGAAATGTGAAACATTAAGGCTATCTCTTCGATCTTTTCCCATGGCAGGGTGCCATTTTCTTCTTAGCAGGGGATCACATTGTTAGCAATAGGAAATGGCAACTCGAGAGAATTGAGCCTGGAGGTGGATGTTATTGGGAAAACTCTGCATAGTGTGTTACCCTGCTCATCCTTTTCAGTGTCAATGAGATGTACTCATAACTAGTGTTGGGTTTTTGTGGTGATCTTGTCAGTTACTGTTAGTTTTTCAGTTTTAACAGCCTAATGCAGTTACATCTTAATCTTTAAAACTCCTCATTAATGTCGTCACTTCTGTTCCCACCCCAGTTGAGGTTAAGGATTAATGGAAATCTTCCTAGGTCCCAGGTGACTTTCACAGAATATGGTTGATGGCTATTGCGCTCATCTGAACCTCATGTGAATCGTTATTTATTGTTAACTGCTTCAGTCAGAGGCTTCTGCTGTTTCAGTTGTTGTTGTTAAAATTTAGCATCGTTGGGTCTATTTGCTTCTTTATTTGATTTGTGGTTCCCCTGTTTTCTGTTCTGTGAAAACATAGTTCAAAGAAATCAGCTTTGCCTACGAGGTACTGACCAACCCTGAAAAAAAGGAGCTTTATGATCGCTATGGAGAGCAAGGCTTGCGGGAAGGAGGTGGGGGTGGCCCAGGAATGGACGACATCTTCTCCCACATCTTTGGCGGTGGACTCTTTGGCTTCATGGGTGGCCAGGGGAGTCGCTCAAGGAATGGAGGTCGGAGGAGAGGGGAGGACATGGTGCATCCACTCAAGTAAGATCAAGCTTGCACACAAATGTATAGACAACGTCAATAATCTGTCAACGCTGTTTGTCAAAACAACTCTTCTGTCTTGTGTCAATTCAGAGTATGTAAATATGACACTTTTTCTACAGGGTGTCACTGGAGGACCTTTACAATGGGAAAACAACTAAACTTCAACTTAGCAAGAATGTGCTGTGTAGCACTTGTAATGGGTAAGTTGTTAAATCATTCCTTGCTCTTCTCTGCTTGATTATTTAGTCTGTCGCTGGTGTTGGTGTTTTGTCAGTCCTGTTACACCTTCAGTTTAAACTCACTTTAATCTCTCTGTGGGTGTGTATCTGCAGGCAGGGAGGCAAGACAGGTGCTGTACAAAAATGTACAACATGTAGGGGGCGTGGCATGCGCATCATGATCAGACAGCTGGCCCCAGGGATGGTCCAACAGATGCAGTCTGTGTGCACTGATTGTAATGGTGAAGGTAAGGGGCACGTTGATCCAGGACATGATCTGTTATTTCTTCTGTGCATCGTTAGCTCTGCCTCACTTTGTTGTCTCTAACCCACCCCCAGGTGAGGTCATCAGTGAGAAAGACCGCTGTAAAAAATGTGAGGGCAAGAAAGTGGTGAAGGAGGTGAAGATTCTGGAGGTACATGTGGACAAAGGCATGAAACACAGCCAGAAAATTACCTTTGGAGGCGAAGCTGACCAGGCACCTGGCATCGAGCCAGGGGATATAGTCCTTGTCCTGCAGGAAAAAGAGCATGAGGTAGGTGGGCCACTCTGCAATGCTGTAGCAATATTCATCACACCCTGCCATCTGTGTACTCTTTGCACTCTGTGTCATATGAAAAAATGTTTTCATTATTTAGGACAGTTTTGCTTCTAACCCTAACCCTTAACCCTTTTACCATAACTTTATTTAACCAATTTCCCTCACCTGGCCATAGCCTCCCACTGCTGGATTCTTCTTGTTGGCTCCAGTTTCCCTGTGCCTGTGAAGTTCTCTTTATGTATGAAACATATCAAATGTCCACAAAGAATTTGTGGGTTTTGGTTGCATTCAATGAGAAAACCAGTGTTCATATTAAAGAGCTGCTTGTGAAGAATTAATTAGAGAGAAAAGCAGCAAAAGATCTCAAGTGCAGATTGACAAAAATTCAAACCTTGTTCACAACCTTACTAACCCAAGATTCACTGCCACCAGTGAGTGTAGCTCAACAGTTCTCACTTGAACTGAAAAACCATAGTCTCTGTTGTACGCTATTTTTGTTCTTTAGCTGTTTTTTCCCCCTATATTTGTCTTGGGCAGTTTAACAAATGGCCTATGTTAGATTTAGGCAAGAAAAACTGGAATCTCCTACCTTAACATTACCACTGAGTGCTTTTAGCAGCTTTGAAAGTATTTGACAAGTTGTATCATGAAAAATGAAACTAGAAAAGCTGTCAAAATATTGGGATATAATTTAGATTAGTTATTAGCGTTTGCTTTTCTCCTTCAAAGACATTGCACAATTCTGTGCACTGTTCTTTGAGTTCTTAAAGACATGTACAGGAATGCATTCTGGTTTTCCACTGTTGGATCTGCTTCACCTACTTCATTGTAAATCAGAACTTCCTGGTGCAGGCTTGATGTTATATTTTCTGCGAGGTATACAGTTACATGAGCAGTTTGTCTCAGCAGTCGGATCCAGCTGGTGGTGCTTCAGACCTCTCAGCTGTCTGAACAATGAGGACCAGGTTGTCTTGATAGAGCTGTACCGTCAGAGCTGTACGTTGTGCGAACATAGGACATGGGTTTACCTGACTGGACACCAGCCATGATGGAGACTGAGCAACCTATGATAACCAATAGGGCTGGATTTTAAAAATGATCCATTATTGATTCTTAAAGAATGAATGAACGAAACTGAGCAAACCTGTACATCTGTGCTAAATGTTGTGTGTATATGGTGGTTACATGTTATCAGTCAAGTGTCGTGTCTGTTTTGTTGAAATTGAGTTCTTATAACATGCATAAAAAGGTAATTTGAAGTTCCAAAGTAACAGATGATCATTGGCTGCATGAGTCACTGAGTGACTCTGGCTGTCTTGTCGTCGGTGAAGAGATCACATCTACATGAAGGATGGACTGAAAAAAGACTCAGCTCACTGCTGAGCTTTCTTTTCTGTTTGTATAAGAGAGATGAACTCTGGGTGGAAGATGTGAAGCTGTAAAAGTTGCCTGAACAGTGTGCACATTCCACTTTATTCAGTCTGTTGCAGAGCTCAGACCACAGTTTCTGTGCTGTCTGTGCTCAGAGTGATAATTAAAGTCAATGTCTGTACTTAATTAAAGCATCTGCCATATCATGTTAGTCATTTTGCATTTGCAAAGGAAACTTAATTATATGTTTTATATTTATGTTATCTGTTTTATATTCAACAAAACAGTATTTTTCACAATGTAGAAGAAGAAATTTAAGATACCAGGATAAATTCTGATTGAAGACTAGTAACTTGTCTAACATCAATGGGACGCCCGATTCCATACATGGTGTTTCCATGGGTTAGTTTGTTGATGGAAGGGGGACTCAAGCATACCAGCATATTATGTGTGGGTTTTGTCATTAACCAACACACCATCTGTGGCAAAGCTTACTTCATAGGTGCCAGAATAACATAACAGCCTTCGCCACTTATACAATGATAACTTAATGTACGTTATGTGTAGACGGCAATCTATAAACAAATTCATGAGACAAACAAGCCCTGCAAGTGCCTGGTGTTTCTGGGTGTTGCGATGATGAACTGAAACTATTGGTTAGACAACAGATTTTATTGTTGTTGTGCGTCTACTGTCAAAAGCAGCTGAGTCTTAATTGTCACAGGTTGCTGCTCCTGCTTGTCTTAATTGGGTTTCCTCAGCCGAGGACACCACCTTGTACAAGTCAGACTGCCTCTCACCATGCACAGTAATTTTAGCTAAACTGGAACAGCAGGCTGAGCTGTAGCGTTGCCCCTGGCTCTTTGTCCCAGGAGGCTTTTATCATCGATGTCAGAATGTGTCAGTGGATGGTGGAAGCAAAGTAGGTTACTCCAGGTGGCAACAGCACTACAAATAACATCAGCTCTGAAGAATCAGTACTCTGGATTCCACAGTTGATCTCAGTGTCACAATTTTTTTTTGTTTGTGGTCACTAAGTATTTCAGTTCCTTTATCCTGTGACAAGCTGTGTGAAGAATCTGAACATTTTAGGCAAAATATTTTCAGAGTTTTTCGTGTCTGGTATCAACTCCAAAGTTCATCAACCAAGATTTTAACCATCCCTTTGTCTCAATTTTCAGACATTCAAGCGAGATGGCAATGACCTGTTCATGAACCATAAGATTGGACTGGTGGAGGCACTGTGCGGCTTCCAGTTTATGCTGAAACACTTAGACGGCAGACAGATTGTTGTGAAGTATCCTGCTGGCAAAGTCATTGAACCTGGTAAGTAACTAGGACAAATGTTTATTGGCATTGGGCAAATGTTAACAGATAAAAATGATCCCACGCTAAGATGCATCTATATTGAGCCATCTTTAAACGCTGTTAGCGTGTGAAAGCACTTTACATCCTCTTAAGTCTCTTTATAGAGACATAGACAGAGATCATTTTTGGCATCGAGCTCTGTCCACAGTGAGAAGCGTCTTCACCCTCATCCCCACCCTCAGCACTCTCACACATTGACAGTCATGAGCTCCCACTTCTCACTGAAGGCTTTTCTGATTGGTTAGAAGAGAGAGGTTTGCTTCGAAACTTCATATCACATCACTCCTGCAAGGCTGTTCAGTGATCTGGTCACGGAAGCTTTAGGTAGCACATCTCCACATCAAGATGTGTTTCTGGCATATTTCAACTAAAGGTATTAGAAAATACACCTCATTGAAAACAGCTGTGTTGTATCATGAACTACATCAATGTTTAAAATGTGTCCCTTTAGGGCACCTATCCACCTTAAACCTCGTGGGAAGTTGTGGATATAAGCAATATGTTGTATGAAATCTCATCCAGGTATATTATGCATGGATATAGTTTTTTTTTTTTTTTCTTCTTCTTCTTTCAACGCACTGCATCTTTTCCAGGCTCAGTCAGGGTGGTGCGAGGAGAGGGCATGCCACAGTACCGAAACCCTTTTGAGAAGGGAGATCTGTATGTCAAGTTTGATGTACAGTTCCCCGACAACAACTGGATCAGCCCTGAGAAACTTGCGGTATGACCTTACTTCTTTCATTGATCTTTGAAATTATTGATCTGTTGTTCGAGCTGAACTGTGCTGTAAGGGCACTTTCAGCTGGATTTCAGGTTATTAAAATTATTTTTGGCCTTCTAAGCTTAATTTATTGGCACTGTATTAAAATGTGTAATTGCGTCACAGTAGTTAACTAAAGCAAATAAACTCACATGTTCCTGGCACTGTTTTTAATGAGAGAAGACTTAGGCTGCCATAAGGAAGAATTTGGTGCTAAATTTATACCAGTAATTCCATTCAGGGATTAGAGCTGTTCTGGCCATTAATGGGTTACTCATTGAGCACAGACATTAACACATTACACAGTAATACTGGCTCCCTGAAGATGGTGCACTCTTGGCCCCAGAACCATTAGACTCTGCTGCGTGGTTAGAAAACATGATGAGACTGTCTGTTAGAGCTTAATGTGATGAATGTTCCTCATGTGTAGGAGCTGGAGGACATGTTGCCCTCACGGTCAGAGCCGCCCATCATCACTGCAGACACAGAGGAGGTCGACCTGCAGGATTATGACGTCAGCCAGAGCTCGACATCAGGTAGCCGCAGAGAGGCCTACAACGACAGCTCTGACGAAGAGGGCGGGCACCATGGGCCAGGAGTACAGTGTGCTCACCAGTAATCTTACACTCTCACACACACACACATATGATCCACGTACTACTTTGGATGAAAATGTATGAGTTGCAGAGTAAACAAGGAGGTAGGTCAGGCTGAAAAGGCTTGGTAGTCCCTCAGACACAGATCAGATCTATTGAATCATGGCACCTGGACTTGTTGATTATTGTTATTGACTGTGTGCTTGGATTATTTTGATCTTTGTCTGAGGAACTGCACTGGGGCAGCCAAAAACTGGTTACACTGCACCTGAAACACACGTAAAACAGCAGTGCCAGGCAGAAGACAGATTAAGTATTTAAGCTTTATCAAAATAAAGTGGTTGCCCCAGTGAACACCGGCCCTGTAGGACTATGATCTGGTGTTCAAGGTGAACCCCGACCCCCACCCTTTGATTCCTCTGTCACCACTGTATAAGTCCATTCCCCTCTGCTAATGCGAACTCCAGATCAAAGGAAGGAATGTTTCTTGTTTGCTGAGTGTGTGACTTGCATTTTGTTTTCATAGTATTTACAATAATTAATTTAAAAACTAACTAATGTGCATACACAGATAAAGCAGCTGAGTAATGTGACGTGCAGATCCTTGGACTTGTGTTTTCATGGACTCATCCACTCGGCGCCATTCATAGGACTTGTTTCAGATTTTTACAGCTTTATTTTCTTTGTAGGTTTTTACTTGTGTTTCTCCTCTTTATATTTTAATTCAAACAGATAATTGGTTATTGTGTATATCATTGAACTGGTTGTTGGTAAGCTTCATCAGCTGCTGTATTCAAAGCTGTGTCGATTTTTAAAAACGAAAAAATGACAAGTGAAATTGACAAAAACCTATAGTCTGTATCTGTGCTGAGACCATGTGCATGTAAAAAGCTTTGGTTCCTGCACTTATCAAACATCAGTCAAATAAAGCAGCACACTTCTTAAGAAAATGTCTATGAAGTTGTTGAATAAACTGTTGAGATATCAAGTACTTTGTGAGTCCTTGTTTTTCTTGTCAGTAATAATCATACAAAATGATTGAAATACAGCTAATGGTTGTGTCTTTGCTGCCGAGTCCGACACTTTTGCCACCACTCACACACAAGAAGGAAGCATCGAATCTGTTCAGTGGCAGCCAGAGGCTGACAACACTGCAGTGGAAACAAAACATCAACAGTTCATTTCCAGAAAGTGTCAGTGAGTAAAACTAATCCACAAATACTGCCAGCATGCCAACAATTTTCAATAACTGTTGACAGCAAATACCACCTGCCCAAAATGCCACCATGCCTATTTTAGATTTTAGATTGGGCATCACTTCAGATTTTAAAAGTTTCCATCATTAGTCAGTTGCCCTATAAACTTGAGTGAGTAGAAATCTGTCCAGACAAACTACACTGTTGAAAGCAGGTAATGAAGAGACAGATAGTGACTATATGCTCAACACAGTTTCTCTGTCTATGTTGTAGACTGTGAAGTTTTGAGGTCAGTTTTTCTGAGTTAAAAATTAAAAAGCAAACAAAATTAATAAGCTTTAAATATTTTCTCACTGGTTTCTACATCATGCAAATAGTTTTATTTCATCCAGGTAATCTTGTTCAGTCCGATGTTTTCCCTCATTTTGAGGTGTACACTGATGAGCTGTGTGTTAGATTAGTTTCATTTAAATAGATGACTGTCAGTGAGTGAAATAGAAATGTTGATAAAGTGTAGCACAAGAAACTAGATTACATTAGATTGACAAATTACATTTAAATTAAAAGAATTTTGAAATAAATTATTGCCACTGCATTAGATGAAACCAGTCGATTATAAATATAAATTACATTTTAAAATTTGATTAAAACGAATTACAGTTAAAAAAAAAAAAAAAAATGAAAGCCACATTTTCAAATATACTGTAAAAAATAAACTAATGAACTAAAGTACAAAATGAGGCGCATGGATTTATTTTTAGTGATTCCTTCCAGCTGGTGTGGAGCTACTTTTTAGCCATTTGCTGTTAGTGACCAATGGCCCTGAGTGAGGGGCCCATCGTGGCATGAACGTATAGCGTAATGTTTGAAGCTGGTTTAGCAGCGGTGCCAACGCTGATGAAAGTCCCCACCCCACGACTGCCACGGGGAGTGGTCATGTGACCGAGGAGCCACGGAGGTTAATAAACCTATGGTCAGCTGACCGCAGCAGTGACGTCAGAGGAACCGTGTGTGGTCTGTTTATGAAGCCTCATTTTCCCCCTCAGTTCAACCGGCGCCGTGGCTTAGTTGGTTAAAGCGCCTGTCTAGTAAACAGGAGATCCTGGGTTCGAATCCCAGCGGTGCCTTTTTTTTTTCTTTCTTCACTGTCCCATCGGTTCGTATTGTGAAAACGTCGATTAAATCTAAATGTTTTACATTCAAATTCTTTGTTTTCCCACAAACATCCATCCAGCTCCAGGGCGTCTGTGAAAACAGTGTAAACGTCGCGTCTATTTACGGTCAGACATTTGCAGTTCATCCATGCGGCCACATGGTGGCGACAGTGAGGCGGTTTACTGAAGCAAGGAGCCGTCGGACGACAATGGAGGGACGAGGGGGAGAAAAGCCTGAGCCACCGCATCAGCTTTGAAATCACCATTTAAACAGCAGTGTTCAGAGCAGCGTCTGCTGTTTGCACCGTCCAGTCCGGGTGTGAGCCGGAAAAGGCCCCTGGACAAAGACTGACATGGATCCACTTTGTCCTGTTAGATGAAATAAGCTGAACACAGAAAAAGACCACTGATACAGCGGAAGTCAGACGGTTTGGTCTTCAAAATAAGACCTTTTATGACACTTTATAGTGTGATTTAGTCCGTTAAAACACAGTCCGTTTTATATCATAAAGCCATGAAAGAAAGTAATAGTATTAGTCGTATTAGTATTGTACAATACTTTGTTATGCAGTGTTTTTGTTCCTATATTTATGCTGCATCAGCGTACTCTTTTATTTAATTTCTTTATTTTAACAGCCTAAATTTAAATCCAAATAAGCTTTTTGATGATTTGCTTTATTTCTGATGTTGTGGTTTAACATTTTAGCGTCTTCTCTCCCTTTTTCCCGACAAACAGGGAGAAAGTCGATTTTTTTAAAATACTCAACAAAAAACTATTGACACAAAGCTGATACACATGCGTTAGACTGAATCGTGTTCAGCTCCCAGAGACTTTACTGTATGCAATAATTTGCTTTGCGTTTTGTAATTTATTTTGATCAAATGTTAGTGATTTTTTTCTCTTTGACATCAGGCGTTTCTTCTAATGAGCACTGTCAGGAAATTCATAAATTCATTCATATCCACTCTGATTGAATGTTAGAAAATGCAATTCTTAAAAAAAAAGCCATTCAAACATATCTGGATTGGCCATGATTTGACTGCATATATCACGTTTGCTCTACGAGACAACACAGGCCCATTACAACAAACTGTGAAAGTTAAGTTAATGAAAAAACACAATAACAAGGGTTTACAACAAGTAATTTCCGATGCACTGTTTATTGTAACTGTTTGGTGTTGCTCAAAATGATCTTATGTAGCTTTTATTTTGAAGACAATAGCCGGAAGTCTTGTGGTTTGCATTCTCAGCCTTGACTGCTGTGTCTCGGCCGTCGCTGTAAAGGACACCGGGCTTGTCCACAGTGAGGGAGGCTCGGTGTGAACGGTGTGTGTGAGCTGGGGCAGATGCGGGAGTTTACTTGGAGGACACACATGTCGAGCAAACAGCGGGAATTGTGCCGGAGATAATATCAGAAGTCCCGCCGGACCATGGGACCGACGGAGCGGCTGCTCGGGCTGCTGTGGCTCCGCTCCGCTCTGCTCTGTGCAGGTGAGCAAAAACAATGCACCCACTCTGCTGTAACGTGTGAATGGACGTGTGTTTATCTTTGTCACATATCTGAGCCCTTCGCCTCCATGAAAACATGGTCCCGTGCAGGTGATGCGAATTATCCAGTTGAATGAACTGAGCAGATTTCGTGTTTGCTGCTGGCCGCCTGCCTCCTCATCATCACTGAAGCTCCACAGCTTCTCACCCTGAGCATCCTCCAAGAGCTCAGGTTCACACCCGAGCAGCGCTGGGTGTTGTTGTGGCTGCTGCTCTCTCCGGTGTCACTTTGATACAGTGATAGGGTGGATGGAGACCCAATGTTTTCATTGTTGTGATCGGATGGAGTGAGAGGATGAGCCTATCACTGCTCAGCGACCTGCGGGGTATTGATCTGCGGTGGGTAAATGATCAGGGGTAGTGTGGAAACATGGATGCTCTTTCACAAATGTGATGCTGCTATCAGCATTACATCACTGCCTCTCTGCAGGCAGTCCCCCCACCCCCCACCCTCCCCCTCCTCCTCTCTATTATCATATCCTTCTCTCCATTGGCATGAAAACAAAGGAGAAGGCTGACAAGCCAGCAGACAGGTCAAACTGTTACTGTGTGTGTGTGTGTGTGTGGGAGAGAGAGAGAGAGAGAGAGAGAGAGAGAGAGAGAGAGAGAGAGAGTAAAGGGATTCTTGAAAAATACAACCACAAACCATCACACACACTGTCCCAAACACATGTCGGTACTTGTTTGGTCTCGCACCTTTGCACATAAAACAGCCCAAAGAACAAGGTTACACACACACACACACACACACACACACACACACACACACACACACACACACACACACACACACTATAATCGGCTTCAGACTTTTCGAGCTGAGGAAGCAGAAAAAACTATTACAGCGACACCAGTATCTCTTTATATCATTTTTTAGACACACTTTGACAGGATTCAGTTTTGTTTCTGAAACCAACTAGAATGAAAAATTGCAGGGCTCCACACAAAATGACATCATTTTTTCTCTCAGGTGCTCTACAGTATCAGTGGTGGAGAGCAACACACATTTACTCAGTGTTTTCTACTTGAGCACTAGTTTGAAGTTCTTGTATTTTTTTCTGGTCTGGTCTATTTCAGCAGGAAAAGTGTTTTACTCCACTATGTTTATTTAATAACTATAATCACATAGTTGCTCTAGTTAAATATTTTAGCTTAAAAAAAACACAGTGATCTTATAAAATATGATGCGTTGTTGTGGTTTATGATTTCTTGTGATACCTCACATCATTTTTATGACCTTGTTGCTGTTGAACATACATCATTAGGTTTCTGCTTTGACAGAGTGGAAATAAAAAGTTGCAGCCTGTCTTCAAAACACATGCGTTGCAGCTGCAGTGCATTCTGGTATATTGAGGCTGCTGTGGACTGTGGGCTGTGGAGTCAAAACATTCAGTCAGATCTGTGCAGGTTTGGCAGAAATGAAATACAAACTCTTATAAACATGACTCCTAAGACCAGTGACTTTAAGTTTTCACAGGAGCCTGAAGATTTCCCCCACCTACCTGCCTCCATCACGTTGTGATGTGTGTAGGTGGAGCAGTCATCTTGTATTTATCACTGATCATACACAGCCTCAACTGTGATCAAAAGCTCAGAGTCATTGCACCAATCTTCTGGTCTACTTTAGTCTGTTCAGTCCAGTCAAGCTTCATGTGTGTGTGTGTGTGTGTGTGTGTGTGTGCGTGTGTGCGTGCTAAGCTTGGCGTGTCTGGGTAGTCAATATCCATCACTGAGCTCTAAATGATTCCTCCTCCCGCCCCCTGCTTCACTCTGCTGACTGCACTGATTCATCAAGGAAGCTTGAAACAAACACACACTCAGCAGAAGCCAGCAGACTCTCTGCTGTGTGCTCGTGTTGGATCGTCACTGTCAAGCAGTTCAGCTAATGTTCAGTCTCTATGGTTATGGCTAATTAAGAGGCTTGTTCGACAGCTTCTTCTCGCCCGTGTCTCATTTCTACTATGGCATTAAGCAGTAATGAGATGATTAAACCATGAACTCATTGCTCTATATTCCTGTTCTCAGCACAAGAAAGACAATAAAATCCCTTCCGTAGGTTTCATTGCCTGCACTTCACACAGGCCTGTGTCCTATTCCTGGTTGCTCCTGTTGGCCACCTCACACTGTGTTATTCCCTGGAGCCAGGGTGCGATGGCAGCAGGTGATGCTGTTGCCTTGGCTGCCAGTTTGACTGCCGGCCCTGTTTTGGACCCATGTGATCAGTACAAAGCTCCCCTGAAAGGCAGTCAGGTCATTTGTCTTGCAGAGGGTTTGTTTTTAAGAGACAAAATAGGAGAATTGTATCAAGCAGCATGTGCACTTTTGAAGAAATGTGGTAACGTCCTTTAATGCATTACTGTTCCTGGCACTGTCTGAGGTCGGAACAAAGTCTATATGTTTGAATGAAGGAAAAGGAGTGAGTGGTGTGTATGGATCCTGCTGAGCGTGCAAATAATCCATCATGAATAAAGGAACACATGATATCTGTGAAAAGTTGTATAATCTCAAAGATGATAAGGATTCTTCATAGTTACATAAAACGTCCTGAAGGAGAAAGGTCACAGACTTACAGATGTCACAAGTCTGTTGATATTGTGTCTTTTTGTGTTATTGCCTAGAAATCCAAGACCAAAACCAACAATGGATTGATTGAACAAGTAGCCAGAGGCTGAAACTCCTCACTCCTCTTTGCCACAGAGCTTCACTGTCGTCCAAAAACTATTAATAACATCACATCAGTGAACTTGCCACTGATGCACTATCTTAGCAGCTCTCAAATCTTTCATGGATGTTTAAATTGAGGGTTAGGGTTAGATTTAGTAAGAGTTTTGCTTTTAGATGTTTTATTACAGGAAATCTGCAACCAAGATAGTCACACTCTTTGTCATTGCGTTATTTATGGAGTGAATTATAATGGAAATATTCCACTTTTTGCTAGAGACCCCCAGGAGCCTCCAAGGACCCATTAGAGTCTCCAGACTCTACTTTGAAAACCACTGCACTAGGTGACATGTTCCTTATCACATATACCATTGTGCTGCTAAAAATACTCATTAGTACAGCAAATGTGTGTTTATCTGCAGCTGAAAATAGTTCCCAACATTACTATTCACTCTTGTCTGAATAACATTTGTTAGAAACTACAGTGCAAAGCTGTTATAGTGAATTATTGAGCTTTTTACAAAGTTCAAATATATATATATTTGTGACTAGTTTTAAAGATTTACATTCATTTCTTCAGTAGGAACAAGGGAGATAAGATAGGGGAGTGAGAAAGTATTGAGAGATGCACTAACACTGCCTCCAGCCTTTTTATGGAATTTGTTGACAATAGCAAAAATACAGAATATTGGAGTCTTAGCTTTTAATCAACACATTGAAATTCAACCTTCTCTCTCATTTTAATTTCTGCTGAATAAGAGCACCAGTAAATTTAAATAATGAATGTGTGCAAGTGAAGTCAAGGACAAGTTTCTACCTGATTAACTAAATGGATTTGCAGTCGTAGCACGATGACGAGAAAATGAAACATTGTGGATTTATTCATTTTATTTCTTGCCATCTGTTTAATTATGAAAACTTTACACTGTAAAATAATTTTCAGGTCAGTGTTTTGTTGGTGACAAAAAAAAACCCAAAACATTTCGACTCATGTCAGCTCTTCTGCCCCTCTCTTTGTTATCCAGCAGGCTGCAGTGAGCGGGTGGAGGTCCATACAGAGAGGAGGGGTGTGATCTACAGTCCCTCCTGGCCTTTAAACTACCCCGCTGGAGTCAACTGCAGCTGGCATATCCAGGGTGGTCAGGGAGAAGTCATTACCATCAGGTAGACCCACTTGTACTCACACACACACACCTAGTGTTTGTCTTTGAGAAAGCACCTGAAATGTTCAATGTTCTGCTCTAGTTTCCGTAACTTTGACCTGGCCGAGTCAGGAAGTTGTTCGGGGGACTGGCTCCTGCTGACTCCTACGTGGAATGGGGAATCCAGGTTGTGCGGCTCCATGCTGCCTCCCCCCGTCATTTCCACCAGGGGGCGTGTTTGGCTTTACTTCCACTCTCATGCAAACAGCTCCGGACAAGCCCAGGGCTTCCGCCTCTCTTACATCAGAGGTAAGCTGTACGAGGGAGGATGTGGAGGTCATCTTTTGTCCGATCCTTAATCTGACTGAAGCCAGATTTTTAGCAATAAAAGGTACGAACATTAAAGATGAAATATTAATATGAAACATATCAGTAAAGTTGAAGCAAAAATAGTTTGCCTTGAGTATTATAATCCCATATTTCATTACATGGAGTCATTAATCACACAAGCTACATTTTAATGGCTTTTTAATACCCTGTCAACCCTTTTGGCTCATTATAGCTGTATTTTTATTCTTGTTCTTGGCTCTACTTTGCTGTGTGCTGACTACTTTCAGCAGTCCCACCACCCTTAACATGAGGCCCTGTTCAGACCTGGTGTTAACATCTGTCTTCCACGATCCCATCACAAGTGGACAGTAGTAAGCAGGTCCACTTTAGAACACATCTCCACATACATCCTGAGTGGCCACTTGTGATAAGATCACAAGTGCACAATGTAAGTAAGAGTGATCACCTCAGGCCACAGGGGGCTCAGCTGTATTATTATACATACATTGTTGTAATGTGTTGTCTTTCCGGTTTGAAATCACCAGTAACTCTGCACAGTCTTCATCTTTTCAGGAACTGTACAAAGTGTACAAACTGTACACTTTCAATCTGGCTCAGCAGATTACACAGTTGAGGCCTGGGACACTGGATCAGGATTTATAGTAATTCAGACAGAGTGTATTAAAATGAACAAGTGGAGATTAGCTGCCAGACTTTAGTGAAGCACTCAAACAAAGACATTATGCAGTGTGTGGGCTTACAGTACATCCAAGTGATTATTTTAGTTTTCAAGTGCCAACACAATGCATTTGTTTAGGCTAATTGTGTGAGTATACACACATTTTAGCTGAGTGTGTAGCTAACTGCTAACTAGTCAGTCCTGTCTCCTCTGTGGTTCCAGTCTGATAATCCCTATCCTCGGTAGGTCATCTGGGTCAGAGCAGCTGTCAGTCAGATGAATTCCTCTGTGGGAATGGGAAATGTCTTCCTCGCTCCTGGAAGTGCAATGGTCAGGATGAATGCGGCGATGCCACAGATGAGCGCAGCTGCTCCCCCCCTCCCACTGAGGCACAGCCTGGCCTCTGCCCCTTTGGCTCCCTGCCGTGCACTGAGGTCCAGTCCACCCGCTGTCTGCCTGCTGCTCTGCGCTGCAACGGAGCCCGGGACTGCCCTGATGGAACTGACGAGCTGGGCTGCCCTGACACAACCTGTGGCAAACGTCTGGGGAACTTCTATGGCTCTTTTGCCTCCCCAGATTTTTTCCGGGCTAATCGCAGCACTGTAACAGAGCTCAGATGCTCCTGGCTGCTCGACACCCAGGACCCAAAACCCATCGTGCTGCAGCTGGACCTGCAGCTCGGTCCCGGAGATTCTCTGCATGTTTACGATGGCCTGCTGCAGCAGGCTGAGCATCTCTTACAGGTGTTGTCATATCATAACAACAGACGCCTGGCGCTGCTGGAGTCGAGTCGAGGACAGATGAGTGTACTGTACATGGCTCAGCCTCACAGCCCTGGACATGGCTTCAACGCCACATACCAGGTAGTGCACTCTGGGAGTAATGCATCTTCAATCAGAAAACTTGAAACCTTTCATTTGTTTCCATCTGTACTTCACTTCTGTTTGAGCCTCTTATACTAAAGGTTTTAATTTTCTCTTTTTTCCCCATCATTCTTAAGGAATAAACTTGTTTCTGACTAGAGTAAATCCTCCTATTGCTGTCTAGATGGTGACATATTTTATCTCCAACTTCCAGGTCAAAGGTTACTGTTTTCCTGGCGAACATCCCTGTGGCAGTGATCAGGGCTGCTACTCTGAGCGGCAGCGCTGTGACGGCTACTGGCACTGCCCTTCTGGCCGCGATGAGGAGGGCTGTCCGACCTGCCCAGATGGGGAGTTTCCCTGCGAGGGCGGCACTGGGGTGTGTTACCCAGCCTCGGAGCGCTGCAACAACCAGAAGAGGTGTCCAGATGGGTCGGATGAGAAGAACTGCTACGACTGCCAACCTGGAAACTTCCACTGCGGCACTAACCTCTGTATCTTTGAGACGTGGCGCTGTGACGGCCAGGAGGACTGCTTAGATGGGAGCGATGAGAGGGACTGCCTGGCTGCAGTACCCAGGAAAGTCATCACTGCAGCTCTGATTGGAAGTCTGGTCTGTAGTCTGCTCCTGGTCATTGCCCTCGGCTGTGCCCTCAAACTGCACTCACTCAGGAGCAGAGAATACAGGTGGAGACAGATGCTGCAGTGATTAAATTACTCTTTATCACTGATTCTTCAATTCTTGTGTCATGCTCTCTGTCCTTTTGACCTGTCCTCTGTCTGCTCTTTGTCTTCCTCTGTCTCCCCTGTAGAGCTTTTGAGACTCAGATGACTCGCATGGAGGCAGAATTTGTTCAGAGAGAGGCTCCGCCCTCCTATGGTCAGCTGATCGCCCAGGGTCTCATCCCCCCAGTGGAGGATTTCCCAGTATACAGCCCCACCCAGGTAGTACCTTCACACATAATTACACACTGGGAGATGACTTTTCCTAAAAATGCGTTTGAACAAACAGTTTTTGCTGTGGAAAGCAGTAACACATTTAAATATCATTTTATGTTGTACACTTCAAACCTGGTATGAACATGAGTCTCCATATGTATGTTAAGTGACCAATTTTGATCAGATCTCACTTCCCTGCTCTATTTCTAGCAGGGAAGGGAGAGTGAGGTAGAAAGAGAGAGAGAGAGAGAGAGAGAGAGCACTGAAGGTTGATGAGTCTGTGCTCTGCTCACAGCTCTACAGTGAGATCAAGTTTCATCTGTCAGAAATAGTCAAATATTTTCAGTTTGTCAGGAAACCGTAATGGGACTAATTACACTGTGGCAGAGGAAGTCATTTTAGTAGGCAGTCCTGACTGTGGCCCAGGACACATTTGTGTCTACACTGCTGAAAGAATGTGGCCACATGTGGCCCAGACCACCTCCAAATGTGGTCTGAGTGATCAGATCTCAAATTCGTCTTGAATGCACCTTGTGTGCATTTACACTTGAACTTAGAGCCAACCTCCTGTGATCAGATCACTTGAAATGGATGTTAATACCATTGCTGTCCTGTGTTACAGATCCAAGGTAGCTGTTTAATGTTTAATTTAATGGACAGACCTATTCAGATTAAACACAGTCACATGACTACACTTCAATATGAGATGTAAGTGCATTTGAGTGACAATTGATCCTGGTCTTGTTGCTGTTGTACACAACAGAAAACAGAAATTATATTTTGAGTTGAAAGGCTTTGAGTTTAAAAATGAAAATGTGCAAACATGGCTGCTTTAACTGTATCAACTTCAAAACTCCACCAAACTTAAAGTGCAGCTTTGTCTGGAACCAGGAGTGCAAGAGGACGAAAATAGACAGATTTCATACACTGCTGCTGTAAGTGGCCACTTTCTCTGGTAAACTGTATTTGACAGTTATAAAACAGAATTATAGTTTATCTGTGCCGTTCCCCACCTCCAGGCCTCCATGTTGCAGAATCTGCGGCTGGCGATGCGCAGACAGATCAGACGTCACTCAACTCGGCGCTCCACAGCCTCCTCCTCTCGGCGGCGTCTCGGGCATCTGTGGAGCCGCCTGTTCCACAGTGGGGGGAGAGCCAGAGGGCACGTCCCACTGCTGGACGCCCCAGGACACACACAGATCACACTGGGGCTCCACAGCTACCGAACCGTGGGGGAGCAGGGGCCTCAGGCCAGGGCCAGGGATCAGCTCGGGGATGAGGGTGATGTAGTGGGTAGTGGCTCCTGCTGCTCAGCCACTATGGATCTGCAGCCCTGCACACCAGAGAGCCCTGCCTCACCTCTGTCTTTACAGTCAGTGGACAGTCCAGAGGATGAGGAACCATCACCTGTTAGCAGGGAAGGCACCAGGTCTCCACAGTCTGAGTTTCCACAGTCTGAGCCTCCCATCACTGGTCAGAGTGACTCTTCAGCCCACAGCGGACTTCCTCACATCCCCCAGGAAGCCTCTGGGCCCCTTTGCCACCCCCGAGCTTCTAGGAAACTAGTTCTGGAGCTTGCGGTTAACCTTAAAGGTGTTTCCTTAAGACGTTACTCCCCTTTAGGGCCCCTGTCCCCTGTTTCACCCCCTGTGTTTCCCAGCAGCTCCCACACACCACTAACCCAATCTTACCCGCAGGTTCCAGGGGTGACGTCACCCACTGAGCCTTTGTCTTCTTTGATGAAAGGCGAGGACAGCGATAGCCACTTTACTGTGGAAGTGCCAAGCAGGGACAGAGGAAGCAGGGATGAGTGGAGGAGGGAGGGCAAGAGCAGGCTGCACAGGTTCAGTAGGACCCTTAGTGATGAGGGAGGGGACTCAGGGAGGGAGACGACACCATCCTGAAAATTTTAGGAAGATACTCTCCGTTGCCTCAACCTGGTGTTGACAATGTCTGCTCTGCTTAAGTGTCCTTGAAATGTGTCCCCACCAGATCCAGAGGTCAGACCCATACCGTAGCCCACAACATGGAGGAGGTACAGTATCAAACCCAACACGATATAATAAACTTAAGTCCAATCAGCACTTTGAATGCTTAAAAAGCTGCACATGCACAAAATGATGCACATGCAGCCTTGTTCTAAGATAAATTAAAAACCAGCATTGGCAGTGCTTATGGTGTGTTGTCAATCTCTTGACTATTGTTGACTCCTGTGATTAAATGCAAACCGACTTCCCTCTTTAACCTGTTTGGACATAAACGTATCATGAGCCTGTTACAGAAAATCAAACTAAATTCTGCCCCCTAGTACCAATACAATATCGGCAACATGTCCGCCAAAGCAGCCTTTGTGTCATCACCCAGAGCCATTACACACCGCTATATACTGTGAACCATAGAAGCCTACTGAGTGATCACATATGAATTTATCAGATTAATGATCCTCTAATCTGTTTTATTCCCACTTTATGTCAGGTGGTGTTATAATCACTGTTATATAACATTTCCTGACAGCCATGGTTGGCCTTTGTATTGAGGGATAAAGCTGGCAATATTTAATATTTTTGTTATTGTCAACAAATTGTATGAAACAGCCAAAACCAATGATGCTTGTTCGTC
This sequence comes from Rachycentron canadum, assembly GCA_038496675.1. Classification (NCBI taxonomy): domain Eukaryota; kingdom Metazoa; phylum Chordata; class Actinopteri; order Carangiformes; family Rachycentridae; genus Rachycentron; species Rachycentron canadum. Next base: position 24,189,294 of record CM076648.1, on the reverse strand, counting down.
TGTCAGTAATTGTCAACTTCATCTAATTCTCCAAAGAAACAGGGCAGTGTAGTTTTCAAGAAGTGTAACGCAATAGTGCATTTGTTGGGGGAGTAATTTGGATTATACAGCTGGTTCACCATGAGCCATTGAGTCAAAATTAACTACAGAGTCTATGTTCATGCCAATGAGAGAGTAGTGTGACAGTGTGGCTCACTGATGTGTTTGGCAGGAATAAGCTATTTCAAATGACGCAAACAATACATGTTGGGAGGATTAATGCATTTCTGGTTTTGGATTTTACACTTTGTTCACTATAAGAAAAATATAGAGTATCACCAGACATTTAGGGAAATGTTATTATTTGCTTTCCAGCAGAGAGTTAGACGAGAAACTGGCCATGAAAAACACAACTACACCCAACTGCTCAGCATTATGACTGGACACAGGGATAGCTAGTGACCTTTAAAGGTACAGGAAGGCAGAGACCCAGGGAAGCTTAGAACTCTTATCCGATTAGCAAATAAGCACAGTTTCCAAAAAATGTCACACTATTCCTTTAACACGTGTGCAGTGTCACTGAATCATGCAGCAGTTCAGTCACATCAAACCTCCTTCAGTATTATTCAACATATTTGTTTCCCCTGCAAATCTTCTTCAGTTACACTTTGACCCCTTTGAACAAACTCTTGGTAAGTGGTTTTAAAATGGTTTTTCAATTCAACATTTTTCACTTGATACATCATGAGTTGTAAAAAGCCAAATTTTGATGGAAACTGAAATTTCTAGTCCAATGATGACGCCTGTTACTCTGATACTCTCTTTGTCCCTAAATCAAACCCAACCTGTCCTCTCCAGCTTTTCATCCCTTCAATCAATCCACCTTTGTGCTCTGATTTTTATTCAGTGCAGTGAAGAATTTATGTGCATATGCAGGACATGTTGGAAAGAGAAGTTTAACTTCAGATCATTGATTGTTTATAGAGTCCTCTTCCTCAGTGGTTCCTCTGCAGTACTGCTGACCACACACTGGCCACTGGACTGCTGGTTTATTTCAGTGGAAAATCACATCTGTGTTGTGGAACTTTAACAGGAAGTTAAAGCAAAGACCTCTATTTTTAAGTCTTCTGTGGGGATCTGTACGAGTTATTCTTAATGTTTCTCTTTCTGCCTTGACAAACACTGAACTTGATTAAACCTGCTCACCTTGACTGTGTAAGGCTTTTTGTAAAGCTTGTCTTGTCCAAGGAATGACACTGGTAACCTTTTGCTAATCACTTTTGGACTTGAAGAATGTACCTGTTTCATTTTTGTTGAAATGGGTGAATTTCTCCCTCTTTTGCTGCAGGATATGGATAGTGAACAGAAAATTCAAATAACAATTGTGGGTGGGGAGAGTATGAGAAATGATCAGAAGCCTAATTGTGGTCCATTTTTATCTGCAGCGTCAGGTGTCCATACTAAATACACTTTTGTCTTTTCCTGCTGTTTTTCTTTTCCATGAGCTGAAGGTGCCATTTGACCCTCATGTGCTTCCTTCTTGTAGAAGTTCTGTCATAAACAGCTGCTACATGTTATGTGCCATTAGAGATGTCTCCATACCCCTTCCATAGTCATTTCTGGCTTGGGACATATTCTGGTTCTTGTTCCTGTCTTTTGAAATGTTCCTAGTTTTTCACGTTGTGCTATTCTTTCATTGTACCTGTTGGTTCACAGCCTGTCAGTCCATATTTGAGTTAAAGTAAATTAGTTAGCTGCTGTTTGAGTATGTCCTTACTTGTTTTGAGATGTACAGACGTTATAAATGCCTTAATGGCTTTTCTTTGCCATTGTAATGATCATGGACATTTTCATGACTCACGGCTGTGGATTACATTTTTGAAGAGATTTGCTTGTGTGTCTGAACACAGATTTGTGATATGACGTGTAATTGCTACAACAACCAACTGCTATGGAGCTGCATCAGGAATCTTGTCTCTGGGATTATTATGGCAGGAGAGATGAGGAAAAGGAAGTGTCCTCCAGTGATCTTAACTGAGTCTATTTACATGTCTGAGTGATAATTTGTAAGATTCTTGTTTACTCTGATTTCTCTTTAATTATTTGTAGTGTGGATGCCAACCAACATATTATATAAGATGATTTAGTAGCATTTTTCAATATTAATTTGTATGTAATGAGATGAAATGTGGTTGAGATGTGTGATCTGTGTCATTGGTGAACAAGTTGACAGACAGGTAAACACACTGGATCCAGGCCATTGGACGGCATAGTCCTATTGAACCAGGTTGTCTGAAATCCCTTCTCCTTGTTTGATTTTGATGCTTCTCTCCCTTAAAAAGGCTGAAGTCATCATATACTGTGTTTGTATGAAGGCATTTTTCTCACTTTGAGATCTATATTTGTATATTTTGTTCTGAAAGAAAAATGCCACCATGACGTTGTGGGGTTTGCGCATCAAAACCCTGCATGACACATAAGAGCTTTCTGTTTATTAGTCATTGTTTTCCTGTGCCTGCAATGAATAAACTTTAAGCTGGTTATCATTTGAATTTACAAAATACCTAAAGCTCGTTTTTATCTGCAGTGTTTTCTCAGTAATTTAACAGGATTTGCAGTGACTAGTCATATTTTTAGCATCAGCTAAATGCAAATATCACCCTGTGAACAGGCAAAGGAGAACATCAGTTGAATTATTCAGCAACAGAAGAGTCTTCTATTTTCTTACTGATATTGATATTAGTAGTCTGTCATTGTGACTGTAGTGACTGCATATAACCACCAGATGGAGGTATGTCTCTGAAAAGCAATCAAAAATCTAATTCTCAGAAGTTGTTCTACAGAAAGCGGGGAGGGCACAATAGATGGACATTCCTACTTTAATGAGATTTATGTATTATGTTACATAAACAGCTATGTTTTATATCATGTAAGGTTCAATTTCAGTAGTAAATAGAATTAGGATTAGAACTAGATTCACATTTTGCTGAAGCCATGAGGTGGCAACAGCACAGCTACATGCTTTACATCACAAGCCCCATCAATCACTTCAGCCCATAATGTCATCCATCCCTGGAAACTGACCAATCACCAGTAAGCTTGTTGTAAAAGGTGCTAAATGCTCGGCTATTAAAGTTAAACCAGTCAGTTTACACATCTATAACTCGACCAAAGAGTGTTTACTAAAATGTTTTACCCCAAACTCCTGTAACATGAAACCAGTAGAGGAGCTACCATCTTTTTAATTAAACAATCTTTTTAATTTGGCAACACATTACCTTTATGCCACGTATTCCTGTGGGAAAATATTGTAGGCCTACCTTTTATTCCACTACATTAAACTGGCTGTTCTACTTATGTTACTTTAGGAAGTGAAGTTTTATTCAATAGAGACCTTCTGACAGTTCAGGGGTATAATTCCCTTACAGAAAAAGTGAAACAGCTACAGGAAGTCATGAGTTTAATTAACAACAGCTTAACATCAGGAAAACAGCAGAATAGATGAGCATGAGGATGCAAGAAACCTCACCTTATTTCTACTGTTATTTCTATCAAGACAATATTACATGAATATTTCTGTTTTATGAACACACAACAAATGAGAGTAATGCTGTACCAAGAAATGAATGATGTAATTATTTAATTAAAGAGTTTGGGAGGAAACCGGAGCACCCGGAGTAAACCCATGGTGAGAACAGGCAAAGTCCACAATCCACATCATGGTAGTGCTATACAAAGACAATTGGACTAGAGGAGCTTTCATGACCAAGAGCTCAGAGCTTCATGTACTTCCTTTTCCTCTGGATGAATGGAACACATCTTCTGTGGCACTGGGAGATGTAGCAGTAGTTCTTGCTGTAAATGTGGGAAAATCTGTATCACTTCTTGCTGTGGGCTGGAAAAAGCAGCTGCAAATGATTCTGGGGGTGTCATCTCCTAATCTTCTTTGGATTCTGGACAAAGCAATTGCAGTGTGCCAGCAAAGTGAAGCACAGCATATGGTGATTCGTAGAAGCAAATCTGTGATTAGATGTAGCAATATAAAGGCTGCAGTTCTTCCTGTGGACCAGGAAAAAGCAGCCGCTCTTGTTATGGCCATGGTCAAAAAAGGTGCAAATCTTTCTGTGGTCCAGGAAAAACCAGATTCAAGTGTTTCTCTGAATGTAGTCAAAAAAGATGCAACTCTTGCTGTAATCCAGGAAAAACCAGATTCAAGTCTTTCTCTGACCGCGGTCAGAAAAGGTGCAAATCTTTCTGTGGTCCAGGAGAAACCAGATTCAAGTCTTTCTCTGACCGCGGTCAGAAAAGAAGAAAATCTTTCTGTGGTCCAGGAAAAACCAGATTCAAGTCTTTCTCTGATCGCGTTCAGAAAAGAAGCAAATCTTTCTGTGGTCCAGGAAAAAGCAGATTCAAGTCTTTCTCTGACCGCAGTCAGAAAAGAAACACATCTTTCTGTGGTCCAGGAAAAAACAGATTCAAGTCTTTCTCTGACCGCAGTCAGAAAAGAAGCAAATCTTTCTGTGGTCCAGGAAAAACCAGATTCAAGTCTTTCTCTGAAAGTGGTCAGAACGGAAATTCTTTCTTTGGACATATTGAAATAAGTTGTCTCTCTTCCTGCAGCCATGGCCAAAAGAGCTGCAAAACATTCTGGAGTAATGGCAAAAGACTGAGATATTTCTCTGGGCCTTGTGATTTGCATTAGAATTAATGCTTTGTCATTGGACACAACAGGTGTTGATGAACTGCTGTCTGTTGCTTCAGCTGTGGATAAAACTGTTGAAGTTCCTCCTACCAACTTGAAAGCACTCTGTGGTGTCTCTGGGTCAAGTGAATGTATTTTTGTCCAGGTTCTCTCATTCATGGGGCAAGAATCACAGAGTGGTAGAGGCAGGGGGAGAACAAGAGGAGGAGGGTTAAACCCCTCACTACCAGAATCACTCCTGGGAATCACAGCAGGGCTGTGGACAATGCTGCTCTCCTGCTCCCTTTGCAGAGTTTCATCACTCAAACAGCTCAAACCGGTGGATTGATGGTCAGTGTCCTGATGCAGCATCCTGAGACAACCGTAGTTTCTGGGCTTAAGGTTCATCTGTTCTGTAGGTGGTCCAGAGCCATCTGGTTCTGTAGGTGGTCCAGAGACATCTGGTTCTGGAGGTGGTCCAGAGTCATCTAGTTCTGGAGGTGATGCAGAGCCATCCAGATCTGGAGATGGTCCAGAGTCACCCAGTTCTGGAGGTGGTCCAGAACCATCCAGATCTGGAGGTGGTCCAGAACCATCCAGATCTGGAGGTGGTCCAGAACCATCCAGATCTGGAGGTGGTCCGCACCCGCAGTCCAAGCCTGTGGATCGTTGGTCAGCCTCCCGAGGCAGCACCCTGAGATGACTGTAGTTCCCGGTCTTAGAGTTAGCCTGTTCCCCAGCTGGTCCACAGTCATCTGGAGGTGATTCATGAAGATCGCTTCTTGTGGGGTTAACGCTGAGTGAACTGGTACAATCCAGTCCCAGACCAGACCTGATGAGGCGACTTGCAGCTGCGGTGACCCAAGGCACCACAACCAGACCCAGCATTAAGAGCGGCATGTTGGCGGATACTTCTTCTGTCTCCAAATATGGTGGGAGTTTTACAGAAGTCAGTAAATGTTGAGGAGAAGGTAACACGGACTTCAGTTTCTCTTTCAGTAACTTAGACGAGTGAAGAGAGGGAAGAATAATGTCATAATGACGTGTTTCAGCCGCGCACATTAAAGGAAAGATTGCGTCACAGAGTCCGGCGTGTGACGTCACAAGTCTTTAACAGGGGAAACTGTGGCGTCATCATTCACTGGTTGGAATCGTCGTTTAAAGCAGGGACACTGTGTGTGACAGTAGTGACAGTAGTATTATATAGGCCCCATAGCCTGTGACTATATGTGTAATAGCTGTACAGTCGGCCTTTGTTCCTATGTGGGATATGTAGATTATAGTATATAAACACCAAGGATGGAGCCCTACAGTAAGTTGAAATGGATCTCATGTATGTAATTAGCATTGTTTTAACTACATAGGGAAAACAGTGTAAAATATGTTGACTATGTTTGCAAATACTAACAAACTGTAGAAAATGTCAGAAAATCCTCTTATTCTGTGGTTAAACTAAAACATTGATATCCAGTCAAAACTTCTTATCCATTATCTGAAATGATGCCTTGGATCGCATTTCAGTTTAGTTTTAATTACCAGAAACCAGATAATAATTATTCTTTTTATGGCCATATATTTATAACATATTGCCCAATGTTCATAACTTGTAAATAAAGGAAAACAAAAAATTAGGGGGGAAAATTAAACTCAAACATTTCCAAAAAGTAAGAAGTGAAAAAATGGGGATGTAGCTAATTTGTTGTAGTCTACTTACTTTTTTTAAGGTAGCCTACAATATTTTGAGCTTTATTGTAATGTTATTTAATTGTACATTGTGTTTATTTTCCATTATATAGCCTTTATTAAGATATTTTTATTCTAATTTTCATCCTGGTTTTCACCTTACATGCTATGCTTTTTAGACTTACTGACGTAAAACTTTTCTTTAAATGGAAAAACTTTTTCCTCATCTTTTTTCACAGGTGAAAAACAATGACGGATTATCCATTTTCCCCTTGTTCTTAAATCATAAACACAAATGAGAAAATAATTTTGATCAGACTTTTTCAATGGGTCACCAAACTTTGAGTCCTTTGTCCTTAAATCAAACCCAACCTGTCCTCTCCAGCTTTTCATTCCTTCAATCATTCCACCTTTGTGCTCTGATTTTTAGAAAAGAGAAAAGTCAACTAACCAGTGTAGCTGGGGAGAGTATGAGAACTGATCTAGATCTCATGATCTGCCTGTGTGCTACTTCCAAGACTCAGTGTCATTTCCTGTTTTATTTTGAAATGATTTGTTCGCCTCTTGTTCCTGCCTCTATGATTACCTGCTCTGCCCTCATGTGTTGCACCTGTGCCTCATTACCTCCTTTCCTTTGTGTTCCCCTCACCTCACTCTTTGTCTGTTCAGTTCTCTTGTGCGTCCTTGTTCTCCTGTCTTGGTTTTTATGGTGTATTTCGATCTGGGCTTTGAACCTTTTTGGCTGTACCAGTGTATAGGCTTTTGGTATTTCCTTTGTTGAACTGATCTTTTATCTGCTGGTTTTGGTGTCTGCATTTGGGTTGATCCCTTGTGTTCCTGGCTACACTGTGACACTGATGCTGAATTCAGGTGTCAGTATTTTCCTGTTGTTTTTCCTTTTTAAAATGCTCCTAATGATTCATAGATATTTAAGAAGGTGGCACTGCTTGGCTGGCTACTTGTATAGGGTCACAGGATGTCTTCTTCCAATTGCAAGACTATTGTGCAGTCAAACTGGAGATATTCTGTATCACCATGTTTGCCCAATCTCTACTCTAGCACTGAAACCCTAGATATGACAGTACACTACATCTGATCATTGTTTTGTGTCTCACACTGTGGGTTGGACCTCTCTACAGTTAAGAAACAGCCATCTTGGTTCATTTTAAATTCAAAGAAATTAATGAGCTGAACTTTCCATTCATGCTTCCTTCACCTAGAACTTTTGTTATAAACAGTTGCTACATGTTATGTACCATCAGATGTTTCTTTATACTGCATGTTTATGCAAATTTCCCATTTTGAGGATTACATCTGTATATTTTGTGCTGAAAGAGAAATGCCACCTTGACATGGTGGAGTTTGCTAAACAAAACCCTGCATGACACATTACAGCTTTTCAGTCATTAGTTTTCTGTACCAATCTAAATAAACTTCTGGGAGAAACTTTGTTTTGGGATTGACGATGGGGTGGAGGTCAATTAGTGACTCCAGGAAAAATGCCTGTAGGTGTGTATGTGAGTATGAATGGTTGTTTGTTGAATTTTATGTCAGCCCTGTGAGAGACTGGTGACCTGTCCAGAGTGTACCTGGCCCCTGCCCATTGTCAGCTGCGATTGGCTCCAGCCCCCTGTAACCCTAAAAGGATAAGCGATATGAATAATAGATGGTTATCACTAACTTTCCAGTACTTCATCAGCATACTGACATGCTTACAGTGACAATGCTAAGATTCAGATGTTTGTTTATCATGTTTCCCGTAGTTGCCATAGTTCCCCCAACCCCATAAAGTTTTGCTTTTCAGAAGTTGCTATATTTAATAAGCAATTACATTGTTATTTTTGTTCAACATTACACTCTTTTACAAAACAGAGGTACACCCATCAATTGTACAGTATGTATTACAACATGTCCAGGGAATGATCTTTGTAGTCCGTGGCGCATTTGTTTGCTTGTTTTTGTCCTTTAAACAGTATTTACAGATCTCAACTGAACTACCAGCGCCTGGGCATTGCAGACAGACATGTGTTGTCTCAAGTGTGTGTCTGTGGGTTTGATGCAGGGGGAAAATCCCAGAACCTACTGGCCTGTATGTTTACACAATGCTAAAAAGGTCAACCCTTCATATGTTTTGCTCTGTGCATAGAACAATATAAACGGCTCATACTCAAGTGCTATAAGAGATTACCCAAATACATGTCAACACAAATATCTCTGGTCACAGAGTAAATTAGCATACTGTGTTATGGTAGAGGTACTAAAAATACAGTAGGAGATCAATTTGACCAAAATAATTTGAAGGAATCTTGGTATTTCAAATGGGCCATGATAATTCAATCAACAGGAAGTGGTCAGGCAGTTCAATAGGACCATGACTAATCCAACCATATCAAATCAATAGTATCACAGTAAGTAAGCTGATCTAAGGAAAGTCACTGGGCCAGGGGTCATTACAGTGTTGATGTGTCTTTGGGAAAGTGGGAGCAGGCTCATGCACAAGTAAACATCTGCTGCCAACCAGCCACCTATTTTTCAAGATGCTTTCTTCTCATGTTACCCAACAACACGTTTATGATAAGTACTGTATCATTAAAGCAGGTGGAATATGTGAAATCAAATAACTGTCTTGGTAGGTCAAGCACCTTGTGAGAGTTCACAGTGGCATTCCCAGAGATGAGAGCATTTCTAAAGCAACACACTCAAAAGAAGCTTGCATGTTCAACTCAGAGACCAAAGAGACTGGTGAATATTAGAAACCTGGAAGAACAACATGTCTGCATGTGTTGTAACAATGCAGCTTATTCATTTCTGAGAGAATTGGCCATTCTTCAAGCAAAAGTCACCAACTGGGGCCCTCTTTTCTCTCCTGTCCTGTAAATATTGCTAGGAGATATGGGTGCCATTGTGGAGGCCACCTCTCAAATAACATCACAAAGGCACCTACACTATCTCTCAGGAGAGAGTAGTGATATAATAAGAGAGAGAACAGGGGGTAGAGTAGAAGGAATGGCCAGGAACTGTGGCTAGGCAGAGATACAGACAGAAAAATACTCATCCACAGTTGACAAACAGTAAACATCATGTGAGCAATTAGTGAAACGGAGCTGAAGATAGTAGCAGCAGTAGTAGAGAAGTATTGCTAAGTGCAGAAACTGCTTGCATACTTACCTCATGAAAGTTATTACGCACCCAAAATACCCGCACAAAACCAACACTATATACCAACACATACATTTCATAAGGCACATTAGCACAAAGGTTTAAGGTAATAAAACTAAAAGATCTCAGAAGTGAAGCAGAAAATGACAGATGGAAGTTCCTTGAGTGAGTAATAGGGAGAAGATGTGATGACAATCTATGAAGAAGAAAACCTGGCAAACAGGTGAGGAGAATGGATGGACAGTACTACCAAAACAACAAATATAAAAACATGCCCTAGCTTTAGGGCTTAACATGCTAATGCCCTAAATATAACCATCCACTTCTTTTATACTAGGACTTCATTGTAGCCCCATTCTGGACTTCATTGCAGCTTTGGGCTGCACCTATGCAAGAACATAGGTGAATCCATCAGTTCACCATTCACAACCTAACCAATCAATCAACCTGACAAAACACAAAAACTGGAAGTACAGTTGTTGACGTAAAAAGGAGAATTCCTGGTTGACTGCACTGCTCAGTCAGTGGCTTTGGAGGCAGTGAGTGGTTCAGTCTCTGAAGAGTCTTCCTGAGGAAATACCACATAACACACCTTCTGGCCCATGTATGTGACTCTTTCTGCAATGCAAAGACAAAAGGAGGTGTTTTCATTACAACGGGTAACTTTTAACATATCTAGATATTCTGATATTTTACAACAATAAAACATTTCAGAAACATTATAATGTCATAATATTATTATGTATTAAAATATAATTTTTTGTTTTTATATTCTACAGTGACACAGACCAACTCACCAACTACCCTGTAGATCCATTTGGGTTTGTCCTTGCACTTAACACCCACAAAGTACACAGGGACTCCAGTCAGCATGATGACCATACCCAGGCCACAAACCACTGGCTCAGAGTACAGACTAAAGCACAGCAGCACAGCCCAGAAAATCATGTAGGTGATGGGGATCAACATGTTTACCTAAACATAATAAAAACAGACATATTTTAACACAATTTTTAGAATTTTTTCACCTTCTATTAAATGAGATAGAGGAACAAATAGATTATACATGAGGTTTGAATTATAGGCCACTGCCTGCTGCACTATACTGCATTGATGGATAGGACAGGCGTGATACAGAGGCTAATTTTAAAAACAAATTTATGGGACAGTTATTGAAAATGGTTTACATGTTTTATTTTAACAGAGCATATCCTGCCTGTCAAACTACACACTAATCATGTGAGCAACATTTGTGACACCAGGGGGCGCCACATTATTATCCATGACCATGAATACAGTAAATGACAACACTACTAAGTGATATCTGACAATAAAGTAATATAATAGACCAAACCTGTTCACACAACAGTAGCTGCTAAACTAACAGATAAAAACAGCTCTGGTGTTGCCATTATGGGTCCTATTCAGACGTTAGGAGGCTAGCTAATGCTAACTGCAGAGGGACCTGGGCAGGTAGATAGAGGGGGCAGAGAGGCAAGAGAGAGGCTCCAGTAGCTAATTGCCTCTGTTAATTACTAGGCTGTATTTTGTATTATCTATACATGTTTTTAATCTTTCATTATTTTCATATTTCTTTTTCTGTTCCTCTGTATATTTTGTTATTTTTGATTTATGTTGAGAATCTAAATATTTGACCATTTTCTAATGACAGAACAGAATGACTATTTGATGATGCCAAGAACACAAGGGAAGGGGCCCAAAGGCAAGAACACAGACAAGACAGACAAAAACCAGGCATAAAGGTAAGTGGTGGATAACCAGGCAGATGACTTGAAAGGTAGCAAACAAACAAAACAAACAGATTAATCCACAAATCTTCTCTCAAGGGAACAATCAGGGAACAAAAACAGAAGAACTGAACAAGAGTGAGGGGATCAGGAGACTACATCCACAAGGGACGCTTGAGCAATGGGGAGCAGCTGGGCAGATCATGGGAGGGAACCACAAAGGTGGGAAATGCACAAGGATAGGAAGTAAATCAACCACAAACACATAATGTTAAGTAATTTTAAGATTACATGGGAAATAAAAACACAGTTGAGACAGGAAGTAACACAGAGGCTGGCAGATATGTGAGTAGAAGAGTTTTGGAAAGGGGTCACTGGTTCAGTTAATTTGAGGTAAACTGCAGAGAGTTATGACTTGTACCTTGATGGGTCTGGGTAGGTTGGGTCTCTGCTTGCGAAGGTATAAGAGGCCAGCGATGGTCACCCCATAGGACAGATAGTTGATAAAGGACACGTAGTTGATCAGGTTGTGCATTTCTCCAATACACAGGATGACTATTGTGGCAGTGCACTGTGGGACATGAACACGGGCATAAATGTCAAGAATATATTAAACTTAAAAACCCTAGTAAAGTATTCCTCTGTGGTCACCCCTTCTGCTCTGTATCATTGTGCTCTCTCTCTATCATTGTGAAGCTTGACAAGGTAGCTACAATTGGCAGTACAGCACTTACACAGACCAGCAGGGCAGGGATTGGAGTGCAGTTCTTTAGGTGGATCATAGCCAGCAGATAGGGCAGGTGACCTTCTCTGGCCCCTGAGAAACACAATCTACAAATAGACAGACACATACTCATCTTTACTAGATATGTCAGGAGCAACTCCAAAGATCTTTATTTTTACTCTGAGGACACAAGGGAGGACACAAAATAACATTGCAATTAAGGTTTGACAGAACAAAATGTGTGTGTTCTACCTGGAGGAGGTAAACAGATATCCATTGATTCCTCCAAAGGTGGACAGTGCTACAGAGATTGGCATCACCCAGGAAAACATCCCCAGCAGCTTTTCCCCAAATGTCTGCAAAAACACAATTAATAATGGATCAAATGACTGACTTGAGTGCTTGAACTGAGTGCTTAGTGTATTCAGTGATTCATGATTAATTTCACTACAGGATGTGCATTTTTAACACCTTTGCACTTATATCAGACTTATTGTCTGATTGAGTGAATGGCTGGTTGCCGTACTGTCTTGTCCTAAGATTCTCAGCTTCAACAGGCTTAAGGTTTAAGACAAATGTGCTTTCTTCTTCAACAGTATATAAACCGTATGTGAAACGTCCACTCGTTGAGATGGGGTGCTGCTTACCACTGCCACAGCGTTGGAGGACAGCAGCTCCTCAGGGGTCATGGAGGAGAAGTAGGCGATGTTGGTCATTGTGTAGACCAGGGTCACCAGTGGGATAGAAATGTAAATGGCACGAGGCAGGTTCCTCATTATAAGAAAATCAATAACATAAGTGATCTTGATAATTCAAATATTACTCTAGCTTGACAAAATAGCTGCTGCAGCGTTTACAGACCATTAAAGAAAACATGATGTAAAAATGTCATAAAGATAATAGTTGAGAATTAAAACTAGTAATATAATTCTGACCTCAGTAAGTAGGTAAGTGAGGTGGACCTTATATGCCATAGTGTAGATGTGGGTGTAATCAATGAGACCATGTATCTCCTGAATATTATCTTATGGAAAACTCTAGAAATATATAATATCTGTGTATGTGTGTATGTGCCGTACTTGCGCGGCTCCACAACCTCCTCTGTGACGTAGTTGAGGAAATTCCAGCCGCTGTAGGCAAAGGAGGCCTGGAGGAAGGCCAGGGCTATCTGTCCCACTGAGGGTTCCTGACGAAATTCAAAGGCCACACTGGGCTGCAGGGCATCATAGTGACCTGGAGGTAGGTGAGATAATAGCAAGGGTAGATAAAAACGGTAAAAAGATTGTGGCCTTGTTTGGCTCAAATCTAGTAGTAGAGTGAAAGCTTTAACGGCTTCACAAGATTAATAAATGTAACACTTGAATGTAACACTGTAACAGTTTTACCAGTTTCAAACAGTCCAAAGAAACAGGTTAAACAAACATAAGTCATAGGTCTGCATGTGTTGTAACAATCACATTGTTCCTCCCTTTAATAATTAAACCAGAGCCCAATCACCATATTACTTCATGTAGCTATAATATTCAGAGATATGTTTAAATGTTAAATTGCTCATATTAATAATATATACTGGAAATGTTTTTATACTAACTTTAAAATTTATTTTTCATGTCATGTCTACTTATGTGCACCAGTGGTCACCAGTGGTCACCAGTGGTCACCAGTGGCAGCACATTGTTGCTGCTCTAACAGAATGTACAATAGCTCACTGTATTTGTCATTATCTTATGATGAGTTCACAGTCTTTTATGTATATTTTCCTAGGGTCTATCAATAACTGTTGTATCAACAGTACTGCTTCCTAGTCACTCATTTTAAAATCTATTTACTTGCCATGTATAGTTAATTTATACACAATGAAAACCAAGGACAGCAATTACTGTCATTTAGCTGATTAGTCTGCCCATTGTGTGTATGTGTGTGCTTACCTCTAAAGATTTGGACGAGTCCTACCACTATGATGAGTGCTAGAGCGAGGAGTTTTCCTACAGTGAAAACATCCTGTATCCTCGTCGCCCAGCGCACACTAGAGCAGTTCACCCAGGTCAGGAATACTGCAGGCACACAAACACACAAATACACAAGAGATTAAATATATTCACCAGGTGGATGTTTTTTTATTTCAAAATATTGAGTTACATTTTGTTATTCACCAGCTGAGTGCTAACTTAAATTATACCAGCTCTGATAGCATCAGTTGATCTGACTTTTGAAAGAAGTCTCCCTCTGGAGACTCATCACACAGAATCTCTGGAGCTCAGCCAGAGTGACCATTAGGTTCTTGGTCATCTCTCATACCAAGACCCTTTGCCCTTTGCTCAGCTTGGCCTAGGAGTCCTTGTTGTTCTGACATTCTCAAGTTCAAGTTCTCACACACCATCTTGGTTGTTTACATTCACCCCTCTGTTAACCTGGAAACCACATCAGACAGTCTGGTTTGTTTATGGACGCTTGTGTACATTTGTTTACAGAGAGGTTTGCAGACTGTTTACTGAAAATTTAAAAGAAAAGGTACATTAGTGACAGATTGATAACCTGAATTCTACAGAAAATAAATAAGGCATCAGAATATATGCTGAATTACAAAATGCTTAATGGAAAGATACTTGGATACATGAAAAACAAACCTTATGTGCTTTAACATTGATCTTTGAGCAGTAGGATATAAAATGTCATAATTTATTTTTATCCTGATATACATTTAATTTAAATTGTGTTATTGTTAGTGTATGAATTCATTATTTTATGGCCAAAAATATATTTTATGAGATCACAGAGATCTTGACCTTTGAATACTAAATTCTAATCAGTTCATCCTTGAGTCCAATACCCTTTTTACACCAAAAATGACTAATCAAGTTGGGTAAACCTGCAAAAAAAAAAAAAAAAAAAGACTCCTTTTACACTGCCAGGAGTTTGTCTGAGTGGAGAGAAAGAGTGAGCTGTTAGCTGCTGTGCAGACAGGTAAAACAGACATGTCTCATCCCTCTTGTTGGTGTCAAAGCTTCCATGTGAGACTCTTTGATCAGTGATTGTGTATTTTTAAAATTTATTTTGGCTCACTCTTGCATTCCTGGGCACAGTGCAGTAATAAATTAACCTCCACTGACACAGCAACGACACAGTGTCACTCTACGCTCATCTCATTTTTGAAATGTCTTTGCCAACAATCATATACAGGTATCATTGTCTGCTCTTTATAAGTACATTTGCATTGTGACACACATTGTCCATGCCTGTGACAGTTCAAATAGACATGTATTGTGGTGGCTTTTCCATATTTATGTGGAAGTGTAAGGTTTGTATGTTGTCTCACTTACTCTTGTCAGCATATAAATAAAGAAGAGAACATCTGTCTCGACAAAACAGACAGAACTGACCACTTCCTACCTCCTGTTTCCTACTAGCATAGTGTGTGTTTGTGTGCACGCCCCTGATCCACACACCGCTCTCTAAGCCATTGTCCTTCACACTGACCCCCAGTTTTGCGTGTTTGCAAGTGCCGCCATAACAAGGGCTGGCCGAATGCCAAGTGAGCCAAATGGAGCAAGTGCAAGTGGCTCTCCAGTTGCCCTCAAACTAGAGTGCTGGCTTACAAATGAGAGCTAAACCCAACAGGGATTGTGAGTCGGCTAGCAGAGAAAGAATTGGAGAAAACACTATGAGGACCTTTGTGTAGTTAAAGTGTAAGGTCTATTCACATTATACCTCATGAAACCATGAACCCTAACTACAAATATGCAGCTATGTTAGATATTATAAGTCCTTTTCAGACATCCAGGTCTTGTTACATTTCAGTTCTTCAGTTCAAAGTATTCCTGGTCCTAAATCCTGATATGAAATCAGACCTGGTGACTGTTTGTCCTGATCAGTGTCACAACCAGAGACCATCTTGTGACGGGGTCACACCAGCTGTGACACCTGTCAACATGTCATTCTGACCAATGAGCACTCAGTTGTGAATACTACATTATTATGAGTAGTCAGGACTCGTGGGTGACGATATCATGCTGACAAATCTGTCCACAGACAGACGTGTAAATAATGTAGTCAAAGTTTCTGTTACTGTAGATGCCATCAGGACTACATTTAACAATGAGGCTGACAGCAGCTTTAATAGCAGTGACCTGTTGGCTTCCTTTGCCGCTCAGGTAGGGACAGGGTTTGTCCATTAAAAAAGTGACATTAATGTATACCCACTATTTTCTCATCTTCTTACTGACCTACCAGATCAACAGGAAATAGCTGAATGTGGAAGGTTGTGGAATTTGTATAATTGGTATAAACCCCTGCTCTGGCCTTTATCCATTTACTGACCAGTGCTTGTGTTTCACGTGCACTCAGAGATTAGGAAGTGGTTTAGGCTGAATTTGATTTTGTGGAAGCAAGATTGTCTTGATTCTCTTCCTAGCCCATTCTGCTGTCTCTCAGTTTTCTGCACCTTGTCTTTTCTCATTTTCTCCTCTCTTTATCTGATTTAATCTCTATATTTCTTACTCTCCCTCCTGACCTTTCACTCCTTACATTTATACACAAACACTTGCAGGAATGACACAACATTGTGTGTATGTGTGTGTGTACAAACATGTACAAGCAGGGGTGTTATCAACCATGTCATCCATCACCGGGTTTCCCTCCCACCACAGAAATCTAAACAAACTGCTTCCGCTGGCGCGGGCACACTCACATACACACACGTGTGAATTTTTGGCAGGAGGTTTCAGTGGCACTGGGCAGAGCTTTCTGTCCCCTACAACACCACTGTGTTTTATAGTCCATTACCCTAGGAGTGTTACATGCATTTCCGTTCCTGTGTTCCTGTGGAACCCCCCACCATTTCCTCCAGCTTCCCACTGTGTTAACCCTGACAGGAAGGAGGTGCCAGCAGGCTTTTAATGTGACAGCGCAGGTAAATCTGTGTCCTGCCATCACGGTTTCTATTGAAGGCCGCCTCAGCACTAGAATACTAAACTTATTGCTGCTTTTACTTTTAATGGATTCTGATCCCATCTCAGTGCAGATTTATCAGGGGGCTTTAACCTCAGGAACGCCTCCTCCTGGTCCAGGATCTGGTCACTGGAATCACTGAACTGGCAGTAACCCCCTCAGTCCTGTCTGTCCACCATAAGGTAACTGACACCAGAGTCCCTTCAGACTTCAGTACAGGATATATTCTGGGTGAAATAAATGCAGAGACATGCTGACAACCAACACAGTACAGCCTGTTACAGAAGATGGGCAAACAAAAGGAAGGCTGCATCCAGCCGCTCCACAGACCGACAGCAACAACACAGTATCCATGTTCATTCACGAGCAAAACTTGAGCTGCACAATTATTCAAAATATAAGCAAAGGGAACATGTTTTGGTAAAGGACCCAACAAAAATCACATCATAATCATCTAAAAAAAATCTGCTAAAGATAAGTGCAATATAATTTTTTTAGTATATCGTGCAGTCATATGCAAACCTCCCCATGCACTGACAACATTAGCAATCAGGTGTTCACCCTCAATCCAACTCAGTGTGCAGTGGTTCAGTTTGAAAAATCTTACAAAATTTTCATTATGTAAATAAACTAATCCCAATTTTACAGGTTAATCTTAGTTTAACTACAACATGATACAACATGTATTGACTTGTTTGGACAAACATTCTTTTGAAATGTGAACTCATTTGTAGTTTCATGCAGTTTTCCTCTGAAGTATGAACTAAACCTGTTTGTTGCAGAAAATTACTTTGAGTGACATTCCTGACTGACGGAGCAGGCGTTCAGAGTCTGTGAGACTCACAGAGCTGTGTGGAGACATGCTTATGAATTGAGGTCAGATGCCACATAAGTGACATTCTGCTGTGTTTTTGATGGCAGGCTTTTTGTTACTGTGGTGCTTTTACGTTTTATTGTTTTTACACTGTTATTATGAGAAAATACTGTAACCTTTGATTGATATTTATTTTAATGGAGGAAATGTTAACATCTGTCCCCTTCGGTTATATTTAAAGCATTAGGTTGATGACTCTTTTCAGAATAGCTCATGTGTTTTCATATTTGTTTTTTTGCTGAAGGGTTTCAAAGCTCTATGTGTATTAGGTAGTCGTCCTTTCCCCCAGATTTAGTTTTTGTTTTTTATCTTCTCTGTTATTTCCATTTGGAGAGCAATTGTACCTTCTAGTCTGGTGACTGGCCATGATCCTTCAATCAAACTCTAAATGAAGTTCATTCTTCTCAATATAACAAGTCTAGCATGCTCCTGGGAATCTGTGCCAACATTAAATTTAAATCACTCATCCACACTAAAGCTTAATTTGCACATGATTTAATAAATATAAATGCAACCATTTCTTCATTATTGGTAAATGGAACTGTTTTCTGTTTGGTAGAAGTGATGAATATCTGACAAAATAAAAATGGCTTTACACAATAATTCTCTTGAAATGCGTCTTCTAGGGACATTACTCTCCTGCTGATGTCCAGCGCTCCTATACTTAGATGAACACAAGCAGCTCACAACTGGACCTATCTGGTTTTCACACACACACACACACACCCCTCGGACACTTGTGACTCTCACCCAGTACACTCTGTAGGGGGGGAATGAGAGGGGACACACATCACATGCATAAACCCTTCACTGACAAAAGTTCAGTTAACACAACAGGGGCCTCAGAAAGACTCAACAGTGCAGAACACCATTTAATCCACTCAATCTCCCGGAGTGTTTCAGAAAAACACAAAGTGCTGAAAAAAGTTTATCTTATATTTTATCTTTGACAATCAAGATACTTCACTTACTTGCCTAAAGTGACTGATGTCCAGTTTTACTAATTCCCTTCATGAACGACTTGACAGGATTTTTGTTCTGTGGGTCACTTCATCATGAAGGGTTTATGGTCCTGAATTTGTTTAGAAGCGTTTATGAGTGACTCACTAAACCTGAGGCTAAAAGAAAGTGAAAATAACAATCCACCCTCTGCTCTCAGAAAAGGCTGTTGGCGGTGACTACAACAATCAGCTGGTGATGGAGCTACAGTGAAATTACTCAGCAAACATCACGTTCTCATCCATTCTTCTTCTGGGGCTCAGAGGACTTTCCTCTCCATCTTTATCTGAGTGCTGACACTGGTTGCCCACTAACACAGGTTCGGACATTAAGACTGAAGCTGACATTAGTGCAGATGACAGATAGATGACCACAATGTCCCTGTCTGAAGGTCTGAAGGGTGATGCTGTGGACCAGAAAGGAGGATGGGGGTGGTACCAAACAGCCAATGGGAACATCAAACAGCCAACCAGAATGTCATCTGGCCAATTGGATCCCCCATCATTGATGTGCAAGGTGTCCTGCCCATTTCCTGTTTCCATGGTGCTCAGTGACAGGAGCGTCACGGTAACCACTGTGAAACAATGCACAATGGCGCAGACACACCCTCTCATTAGCGGCGTCCTCAGAGGCTGGCACCATTATGTAGTCTGACACTCATACTGACACACATACACACAAAAACCCGTACCACACTCAAGAGTACAACACATAAACACACTCACTCACCAGGCAGCGCTTGTAACATTCTGTTTCCAAAAATAGTGGAGGTGCGCTCTGCAAATGCTAACCCCAGCCTGACACATGCACGCACTCTCATAGCCAAGCCTCCACTGTCTTTCCCTTTCTCCATCCAGTTCAGACAAGACCAAACTGGCTGATTTGTCAACTACACAGTCTTGTATTGCCACTGGCTATTTAAATTTCATATTGCTATACTCCAACATTTCAAGGAAAGGCGTAGATCAGAGGCTGTAAATAGAGTACAGCGCTTCATATGGAATTATCAAATGACAGTGGCAGCCATCAGCACACTGACCATAATATCTTCAAACCAGATTAGAGATTAGAGTAGCTGGATTTGATGTATTTATTTACCCTTTGTAGTTTTGTGCTGTTTGCCTTGTTTTATATTCACAGAGCTAGGTGGGAACTGGTGGGAAGACATCCTACTTATTTTTCATACACTTTTTCCAATTGGCTGCACAGATTTGTCTAGATAGGCAACCCTGTTTTCTCCTGAGCACTTCATTATGACCTGATATCAGAAAGTCTGACCTTTGCTTTGCTCTGACCTGTAGTGCTGCTCCGGGAAAGGATGTTTGCTCTAATGTGCACCTCAGTGGAAGTCACTCTGGGTCACAGTCGGGTGACGTGAATGTCAAGAGCAACAGAAAGTCTGAAGTGTGACACTCTGTACCAGGATGTCATCGTGACGGAGGTCAGAGTGGCAGCAAGTGGCCAAAATGAAACATAACCTGGCCAGTCACCGTATCAGTACGCCAGCGGGATCCTTTTCTGCAGACAGACTAACATGAAGCTCACCAACGATTCATCATCTGTTGATGCAAACTTTCTTTGGTCAAAATAGTCGACCTGTCAAAACCTGGCCAAGATTTCAACCATCAATCAGTTGTCAGCTTACTCACTATGAGCAAAGCTTCTGCCAGTCACTGACTAACAACAGCCAGCCAAAACTATGACAAACATGCCGAAGGTTTCATTTTGTTTAATGTAATAGTTCAACATTTTTAGGAATATGTTTTCTAACCAAGCACCTGTAGCAGCCTGGCTCTGATCATATGACCATCTTTTTATGTAGAATCACAATCCATGATCTGAATCCTAAGTCTTCCCATTGATTTATCTGAACTCACATGATCACATGACTAGTTGTGTGCATGTGATTGCCTGGACACAAAGTCACTTCAAGTGAAAGACCAAACTCACAAATTTCTGCATCCTGTATCCGCTCTGATTTTATTCTGAAAGTCCCGACCAGAAGTTGTGATTCTTTCCAATGCTTCTTTTGGATGTTTTTCTGCTCACTCCTACAATTTACCCACACTATCTTCTGTTTATAAACTGTCTCTCAACCAATCACATTTAGTTCTTGTGGAGTATTTGGACAGTGCTCTCAACTGCAGGCAGGTCCCTCATCTTGTGGAAGGACGGCAACTCCACCGTCTTGCAGCTGGTCACAGTGGTTTGCAGTGCAACACCAAACGCACCAGTGCTGCAGTGCCAGACAAGGACAGCTGTCGCCAGCTGCAATTAGCATGTTAGCTGTTTCACAGTTAACAAGAAGCTGGTTATCAGCAACTGAACTTTTAAAATTAAATATCTCAATATAGAATGTCCTCGATAGATCATCAGATAACCAACCCCACCAACCAGTCAGAGCATCAGTCAATTAGAAAAGATCATTCCTGACATTCTTGTTATGCTTCTCCCCATCACAGATGTAAAACTAGAGTGATGGTACCTTAATGCTGGATTCTTGAAGTGGAATGTTAAACATTCCCAGATGTCAGGTTGAATTACATCTGTGCATTACAGTGACATCTTTTCCCCTCTCACAACTTTCAGGACATAAGAGG
Source organism: Rachycentron canadum (assembly GCA_038496675.1). Classification (NCBI taxonomy): domain Eukaryota; kingdom Metazoa; phylum Chordata; class Actinopteri; order Carangiformes; family Rachycentridae; genus Rachycentron; species Rachycentron canadum. Next base: position 24,167,900 of record CM076648.1, on the reverse strand, counting down.
CAGAACATGTAATGTTGCAAAGAGTAACGTATTACTGTTTTGATATGGCACAAAATGACTGACTGCGTTTTAGAAACCTAAAGGGAGGAAGCCTGCCAAGGTTTCCTACTCGAAATTCTGTCTTGAAAAGTCACTCTGTTAAGTTTTATGAAAAGAAGCATCCAATCTCCTAACCTTTGCCCTGAAAGACCCTCCACTGATTAGCATTAGCAACAGTACTTACCTTGGCTGAACAAACAGAAAAGAGCGCCACCTGTGGAAGCTTCCTCAATAGAGAAAAAAAATTCAAAGGCTTGATAGGCTTGATGCACTGAGTCACAGATGATCTCTAGGAAGGGCAGTTCAGACCAATGACAGGAAAAAACAAACTTCATAGACTAAACAAAACAACTCATGAATTATGACTAAACAGATCTGTGACTCACAGATGCAGATGGTGGCGAGGAGTCTGGTGGCGATGTATGGAGGCAGGCAGTCCTGAAAGGCCGGCTGCAAGACGTAATTGGAGAAGGTGAGTGCGATGACAGCCAGTGTGGTTGGGTACATGATGAGCACGGCACTCCATAACAACAGGAAGCTACAGGACAAAGAGACGAAGAAGAGATACCAGGTTTCCTATGTTGCAATACAGAGCCATTTGGTGTTTTTATAAGTAGAGATTTATATGAGGAAGTTGCTACTACAAGCGGCAGTGACCGATATTTCAACAGGGAATGAGCCCTATAGCTATAAGCTATAGTATCCTGGTGTTTGGGTCTATACCATTCCACTGCAGCAGCCTGGACTGGGAAACTGCTCAAGAGCATATTTGTATTAGTTATAGGAGACAGTGACAGGAGCAATAAGGTACACTGTTGTTGCAGCCTGACCAGAGTATGCCTCAACTTACTGTCATTGACACTTCCCCTTTTGACCTCTCCTGTGACAGCCCTGCTTTTTGAATTATAATGATAAATTATAATTCACAGGTTTTTCTACAATCAGGGATTTTAGGATTTTTAAACCATAAAAATTGCTGTGATGGATAGATTGTTGTTCTTTTGTGCAACCTATTGTTGACCACAGTTAATGGTGAGAAAAACAAAGCTTGGTGATATTGTAATGTAACAGAGGGATGCACTACCACAAAGAAGGGAGAGAAGATGGCATTAAATATAGGAAATGTGATACAGTGGTTTCACAGATATGTGTTGCACGTCAATACTTGTATATATATATATCCAAGGCTAGTAAAACAAACTAACTAATAATCAAAAATAGAAAAAAAAAAAAAAAAGAAATTACAAAAATTTGCAGTTTCCATTTTAACTTTTTACTTCAATGTACAATGATTCCTGTACAATTAAGTGGATTATTTGTGAGAGTGGGATTGAGCCTATGGTTCAGCTTTTATATTATTTCTTGTTTGTTTTTTCTTGTCTCTCTCTGGTTGTTTTAACGTGGCGCTCTTAATTTGCTGATTTACACGTGGAAACAATGAGTTAAACAAAGCCACACAGACAAACTAGTACCTCCTCAGACATGCACAGAGCAGGGCATGTCTGACCTTCCCAGCTTTACAGCAGTACTCTGTGACCATCTGACATGTCACATGACTACATGAAAGTCACAAGACCTTAGGAGCTGATTGGTTCCAGACAAACAGTATTTTTACACCAACCCTCTTGTGTGTGGAACCTGCACTGTTGCACTGTAATTCATACCACGTCAGTTCAAGTGCTGGAAGATCTTTGTATTAAGAAAAAGGGACCAAACAAAAACAGTGCTTACCCCACCAGCCCTCCAAAGATTTCTGTCACATATGAATAGTCTCCCCCAGACTTAGGGATGGTGACACCCAGTTCAGCATAGCACATGGACCCAAGGGCACATATCCCCCCTCCACAAACCCAGACGATGAGTGACAGGCCCACCGAGCCTGCATGCTCCAACACTCCTTTAGGAGAGATGAATATCCCAGAGCCGATGATGTTACCTAAGGAGAAACACAAGATTAAGGTTATTTACACTTGTCTATAAATAATTAAATATTACTCAGTAATCAGAGAACACAAACCTTTTAAAAACAAGGCTACCCACTGTTACACATAAAACAATCATGCTTGAAAACCAAGATATTTAAATCATATGACTCTCTTAACTCCACATTTCAAATCAAGTATTTTCCTACCTAAGTAATCAGTTGTTTATCGCACATTATCTGTTATTTATTACACATTAACTCTGTTAAGGTTTTGGAGAATTATGAAAAGGTGAAAACTAAAACTTGTTTGGATAAAGAAAAAACAGAAAAAAACCCCACAAAATCCCAAGAGTCTGATTAAAAAGGCCCATATCATTTAAATTAAATCTCCAAGGATTTGCTTCAGCTGACTTGGGACTGTTTCACTTAATGAATCGCACAATCAAGAGAGAAAAACCTAATAATTAAAATATCAGTCTTGTGTTGCTGGATGCATATGTGGAACTGTATTTTTCAGGTTTTGTCTATTTTATTTTTATTTTGCCAACCCTGCTATTGATAATAACAAAGAATAAATGTAAAAGTAGAACAGGCAACATATTTGGATACACACTAGTAAAAATGGATGAGACTGAAGTCTACCAGACTGAGAAAAGTTGGTGCAAGTGAAAAGAACAATAACAGTTGACCAAAACTTCACCGCTCATAAAGACAAAGTCTCTTCTCCCATTTCTTTGAATTAGAAAACAACCAGTTTTGCCCGAGTCTTCATAATGAGTGCAGTTGGATGTGGTGATGTTTTGAAAGATCTGCAACTGCGCACACACCCTCGTCTTCGTGGCCTGAAGCTCTGTTCTGTCCCCTCAGTGTTGTTTTTCAGTTTAGCAACACACGTGTCAACTACAGGGCTTCTCGGTGACTTATCTCCATTTCTGTGTAAAGTCAGATGATTGCATGATCCTAGAATAATGAATTTGCTCACATATTCCACCTGTTGGCTACAATTATTCTTGGGCTGCTGCATAGATGTCAATCATATCATTGTTGCTCATGGCTCATGAAGTCACCAGAAATCATAAATACAGGGCGATGATAAAAACTTGTGCTGCTGTGTGTGTCATAGAAACAGCTCAAATTTGTAATTGCTAGATGGTGTCTGTCTTTTATCTGTGAAAATTGTCAAAAATGTCGGTGTGTTTGAAGTGGTAAAATTTCCCTGTCTACACTGCAGCCCAGGGCAGAACGGCTACATCAGTCATTGTCTCAGTAGAGCACAAAATGCAGAACCTCACAGCAGTGCTACCTAAGACTATGGAGGGATAATATACATGTAAAGTAGGTACTAAATTGTCACGATTAGATCTTCAATAACAATCAAAAGTAGCACATACCCCTAGAGTGATAGAGTAATTTGTATACCATTAAACTGTTTTAAGTCTCCTCTTATTTGAACAAGTGTGAGCTTTTATTTATGTTAATCATTTGTCACAAAACTACGACAGAATGAATAATAATTTAAAAACGAGTAAGTTTCACCTGACTGAAATACTGTTCTTCACTCACACTGCTACTTGGAAAGAGAGGAAGGGGCCACCTTTGTAGGACTAAGGCTCGATGAAACAATTCAAATGTTTCAAAATGCCGCCTAATAATTAAAAAGCAGCTGATTTCTAAAACTGCCCAACACTGGACCCTTATAACTCCCTGGTGACCAAAACAGAAAGCAAAGTTGCCTGTAATGTATATACAGAGGTTGCAGAAGGAAACTATCAGTACAGCTGCAGCATTATTTGTTTAATTAGTTATGCTGCTTCTATAATTTATTTTTAGACCACAACAAACAACAGCGGAGATTGAAGCTGCCTATTTCATACCTGTCGTAGGTACATAATGACACAATGATAAATATATCTTCAATGAAACTGGTTAAGTGGATTTGGGCCTTGTTTGGAAACATGGCTCATTGAGGTCCTGGCTCAGCTGTCCCCCTAACAGAGATAAACAGAGATCCCCTGGTGGCTCAGTTGGCTAAGGCATATACTAACAAGCCACCATGTCATGAGTTCAAATCTATCCTGGCACTCATACGTCATCACCGCTTTGAGAAGAAAAGAGAAAACAAAAACTAATAGCAGCTGTCCAAGCAAAACCTGTTATGCACTGTTTTCCTCCTTTTGGATAACTTTGGGACAAGTTGGACTCTGTCCACTGTTACAGCTAAAAAAGCTGAAAAACTCCCAGTGAGGCACACCACACACAGACACAGCCTCCCCGTTAGATCAGCTCTGAATGCTCCTTAATGATGCCGAGCAAAAGAGGAGGTCCGAACAGTACATCTATCACTGTCAGATTTGATTGTGGAGGCTGTGGTGAGATGCAGAGCGGTTACATAATGCCTATGCTGTGTTTGTTATGTCATAAAGTTTGGCATCACAGCAGAAAGCATGAATCAGAGTCCTACTGACCCCCTCTGCTTCCCTGCACTGGCTGAGATTAATCATTATTTTATTCAAATTGAGGAGAAAAGTAAAGAAATCTTTCCATCCGATCTCCTGTGTGAAACCGACACAAAAGCAATCATTTTAATAAGAAGGACTGCGTGAAAAAAGGTAGTACTTGCAGTGTCTCCCTCTCTCAAGGAGCTGAACTTGCTCCACCAGTATAACAAACAGGGTATAACAGCCCTTCTCGTTCTGAAGGGAAATAATGTGCAGGTGGTTGTTAAAGTGGGGATTTAGCTGGTTAAATGACTCTGCTGTCATTTGAGACCCCACCACGCCCTCCTACTGCACAGGAACAGGAACCCCGGCCCGGCCTTCCCGCTTTTCAGCCACCTGACTGCTCTCCACCAACCTACACACCTGTTCCCAATTTCCAAATTATCAGCTCTTAGAATTTATACTGGCCCATTTCCACTCAATCCCTGCCAGATTGGCGACTTTGCGTTCAACGCCGTATCCGTCCAGCCTTTCGTGATTGTGGCCTACCTGCTCCTTTCCTGATTAGTCTGGCTGCCTGCTACCGACCACTTCCTCTGACTTTGCCTACCGTTTGTCCTTATCTGCTTCGGCCTGCCGAGCCTTTACAAAAGATTAACTGTTTTGAACTTTTTTTTATTCTCCTCTTTTTTTTTTTGAGTCGTGCTGTTGTTCTCCTAAACCTGAGCCATGACACTAATACATGCAACATAAGTATGTTCAGTTTGGTTTAGATGATTATTGTCATTTGACACATTTGGTCTAAATGTTAGTAGTAGTACTTTAATTTATGTATCTGTGGATTTAGTCAAGGTAGTTGTGTGCAGTGCAGCAGTAGTAGTTCATGTGCACTGACGCACAGCATGTGCATAACAGTCCACCTTACTAGAGCGGGGTGTAGGATATGTGAGTAGGCTGTTACTGGTGGGTAGTAGCATGACTCAAGTTGTTTGTGTGTACAAGCTGCACAGGCTTCTCTCCATCTGTGCTTTGCAGAGGAGACTTGGCAAGTGGTCATTGTCAACCTGAGTGATTTGAGCATTCATTTCACTTTTCTAGTAATAAAAAAATAGACTAAAATAAACCACATGCTGTCTGATATATTGCAAAGGCTAATCAGAAATGTTGGTTTATGTTGAGAATCTTGCAAAGGACTTTGAACGCAATTCTCCATTAAATTAACACAACAAAAAATAAATATAAACTAGGACAATATATGTTTTATACTGACGCACAATAGACTTGACCTTGGTTGTAAAGATAAGCTGCCAAAATGATAACTATTCCACCTTCCACTGAGATCTCATTTAAAAGATGGTGGTCATTTTCCATGATGTTAGTGTAGCTCTGTTTTGCCAGTGAAATACTTTTCCTTTGTTTTTTTTTATATTCAGCACCATAAATAGAGCATAGAAAACACGAGGCTCTGTGAGCTGCGGGAACCACCAGTTCTATAGTCTATAAGGTCCAACATCTGGCTTCAATTCCCCATCATCTTGGTTTGCAGTGCCATGCCTTTGATTTGGAGGGGTCCGCCTACCCGTGGTTTTCAACATCATTTGGTGAACCTGTCTGCAGAGGCACAGTTTAGAGACCTATGGAAATACTTTGTTTTCAGTGGCACATGACATCTAGCCTGAACTAAGGACGCCCAGTTAAAGTCTGTCTAGTGACTCTGCTCCCACTGTTGTATGAACACACAGTCACACAGGCTGAAAAATGGCTGCTTAAAAGTCAAAAACATGAGCTTGTATTCCAAGACCATCTTAAGCTGTAACCTTATGTTATGAGTAGTTAGTGGGGAATGTCACGGTGCCAGGTGATCTCTTTACTCTCTCTCCCATCAGCCTTCAGCATTCGTCTTCCAAATTCATGGGTGGTGTTATATAATTAGAGTAACCTGACAGAACAATGCTCTAAACAGCCCTGCTCTAAAATTAACATTTAGTGTATCATAAAAAGGAATCCATGAACACAAAAGTAACCTTGTGGCTTCATGACAACATTCCTGTCAGTAGTTGTGTCCCCCCCTGCCTCCAGGGACATGGAGGCCAGATGCTGAAGTATCCAGTCACAGGCCTTATCAGCTGGCGGCTGCAGCTTGGGGAACCCTCTGTATAGTGTTAGACTATAGCAGCATAAAAGATCCTGTTGAGTTCACTGCTGCAAATGACGTTGTTTCCGTCTGCAACATCACTCAACATCCATTCATACATTTATACAGGAAACTGTTTGCAACAACGCAACTTCCTGCCTTCAAACAGACCCCACGCTCTATTTTCTGATATGATTGACTGTCTTTCAGCAGGAGTAGATCGAGACATACTGTGGGTTAAAACAGCGTCTTTGCATGGACGTAACAACATGAATGCCTTGCTCTACCCGGTGGACTGCTCATGAAGTTGAACCCTAACCCTGACAGTGTTAGAGCGGTAGGTGTCCCACACAACCACATGGAGGCTGAGCTTTGTGCCTTTCAAGTTCAACATAAGAAGATCCAGCCACGTAGGCATGTCCACATTCAGATCATCACCGACTGATGCAACAGTTTCCACACATTACCTAAAACCCGGCAGTCCGAACTGGACCCGGACATCAGAGGTGGAGCATCCGTGCGTAAAACCCACCTTCCGCGCGTTTTTGGCGGTTTTATAGCACATTTCGACTTCTGACTCAGAAACTGTAAAGAGTCTGTCGGGACCCTGACAGAGGATCAGGACCGAGCGAAGACAGACTTCTGCTGTGCAGACTCGTTGTGTGCTGTGAGACTGTAACTTAACGAGCAAAGCCACAACTGCACATCCGACCTGTTACTGTAGTTGTTCCGCCAACCGGCCGCTCAAACACGTTTCCACGTTAACTTCTCCTCACGCTCCTCATGAACACACCGTTTGAATCAGAAGCTGCCACACACTCACCGATGATAATAGCACAAGCGCTCAAAAGTCCAATTTCTTTTTTCAAAGTGACTCTGTCGCTCTTGGACGAGTCTTCATCCTTCTTCTTTTTCTCTTTGTCCTCCATCTCCTCCGCCTTGCAAATGTGCTTCCTGCCGCCTCGGTCTGGTCCAGATACTGTCCACTGATCCAGACTCCGCTCCTCGACCTGCCCTTATGGTATCGTACTGATGAACGGAGGATGCGCATGCGCACGACCCACCACTGATGTCAAGGTGTGACAGGTTTTAGGCAGCGCTCACCTGAGGCTAGAAGAAGAGGAAACAGGGGGAGGGATATTTACTGACAAATACAAACACGCCTATATGTGTGTGTATTATATATTATTTCCTAGAATGACCAAGATCAGTTTCATGCTGCAAATGTGTAGTTGTAATGTACTTTACCAAATTGTGGTAAACACACATCTGTCAACTTCGTGGCATCAAGATGCAGAGAGGAAACTGTCCATCTCAAATAAAAGAAACTAATTGATAAATGTAATTTAATTTATGCAAAAACACTCATTAATCAAAGGTATTATTTAAGTTTTTGTACCATTCTACTTCCAAATACAAACACATTTCAAAAACAACAGACTGACACTCATTTGGAACAGTTGAGTTTTAAATGTGACCGGACAGGATTCAGGTGAGTCTGTTTTTCTTCTGTGTTGCTGTAATTTGAGCCTCTGCTTGTCTCTTGAAATGGTGTTGGCAGCTGAGATCATAACGTTACTTTAGTTAACACTCAGATTGTCACACAGTTGACAACTTGGTTTCTTATAGGTGTTATACAAAGTGAATACACTCATTGACTTTTTGAAAAAGATGGAAAAGATGTGGAAACACAGATAATGTGTCATATATTGTTCATAGGCTGTGAGAGGAATACAGACCAAACTAGGAGAGCACCCAGAGCAGCAAATACCTCCACCAAGGCCAAACAGTCCTGCCTTTTCTTCTATCAGATCTGGATTATTAACTAGAGCTGCACCAAACTGTTCAAAGTCATAGACCCCAACACCATAAATATATCTAGTTTTTAACATCAAGATCCATATATTATTTCCTGAGAAATAGATAAAAATGTCAAAAAATCTCCTATGAAAGTTTTTATTGAGCAATCCAAGCGTACCATGATCAACAAGTGTTTCATTATCCACAAACATTTCATCATTTTTATGCCTCTGCTCCAGTGACAAGAGCCAAACACATATTGATTTTAGGTGTCCATCTGTCTGCCTGTCCCATTCTCATGGACATATATCTCAGTAACACCTCAAAGGAAGTTCTTCAAATTTGGCACAAACATTCACTGGGACAAGGATGAACTGATGAGACTTTGGTTGTCAAAGGTCAAGGTCACAGTGACCTCACTAAAGATGCTCTTGTCTTTGTGAATGCAACATCTCAGTAACTCCTTGAAGGATTTTTTTTCAAAGTTGGTACAAACATCCATTTGCACTTAAAGACAAAGATTAGATTTTGGTGCTGAAAGGTCAAAGTCTGTGACCTCACCAAACACTTATGAGCCCTTACTCAAGACAGACAGCAACTCTGTACAAACAGGGATGTAATCTGAGACTAGTCTGAGTGGCATAGGCATGCAAACATTAGCAATGTTTGCATGGATATTGTTTTATTTATTTATATATTCCTTATTGTGGTCTTTGGGCCGGGAGTCCTATCTCGCTCCAACCAAATTTGGATGTAAAATAGTGTTCTTTTATCTATCAGTGCATGATTGGTCTATTGCTCTGTGTGCAACCATAGTCTGTATATCAGTGATGTTGATGCTCAGAATAGGCTGCTCCACCCTTGCCCTCTTGACGGTGCCTAACTCCACCTGATTTCCAGCTAATCCAAAAATGGGCAAAAAGGTGTGTTGAACCACATCGGTGCATGCTACTTTAATAACTGTGGCAAGGATACTCCTGAATTTCACTCACTTCAAAAAACAGACTTCCTTACATTCAGCTGGCCGCTAGCAGCTACTCACCCACCTGTGTCTCAAAGTAGCTACCTCCTCAATTATGAATAATTTTTAGCCTTAAGAAAAAAATAGACAAAGAATTTGCCCACTGTACATTTATGATTAGAGAAAGTAAGGTCAAAATTAGCCATAGACACCAAAAACTGCTGCGAGGGGGGACCTCCAGTTCACCTCCAGTGACCTCCAGTTTCATGAGTGTTTCTTGTGTCTTTGTTCTCTCTTCCTTGTGTCTTGTGTTTCCTCCTGTGCTGCTGTGTGTGTGTGTGGGTGGGGGTGTGTTCTTCCCCCGCAGAGGTGTGGTGCAGCTGGAGCTCCTCTCTCCTATCAAGACCATCAGTATCTTTTTATAAACCCCAGCTCAGCTTCCACTCGCCATCAGATCGTTCTGCTCTACTCGTGGTAACGCAAGGCTCCAATCTCTCTCATGGTTGCTCTTGAATTCTTGTGTGATTTGTCTCCAGTGTTTGTAATACTACTACTCTCTGTGTGCAGTTCCTCACCTGGATCTCCTCTGCGTCTGCCTTTGTAACCTGTGCCATCGATCTGTACCTGAACCACCTGGCTGCCTCCTTGTGCTGTGTCCCCAGACAGCTCTGGACCTGCCCTGGGCTCCCAGGATCCATTCAACAATCTTCCTCCCCTGAACTTTATGAGAACCTTGTTTCATTCAGTCGCTGATGTTTTCTGAGTTTGATTCTGCATTGGGGTCCTAGACGAGTTCTAGTTCAGAGCCATCAGTCTGGGCATGAGGTATAAATGTTGCAGCCCAGTTCCTCTGTCTTTCCTGTACACGAACCCAGCTAATCCTTTGTCTGCCTGTGCCTCAGGTTCTTCATCCTGGTCTTTCCAGTTGTCTGCCAAGACCAGTGTGAAGCCACACTCCTCCAACAATCCAGTATGTAGATGCTTGTTGATTATCCGTGGCTTTGGTGCTGTGAGTGGCCAGCTAAACTTTTCATTGTTTTAGTAAATTATGTATTTGTTTTAATTATTTTTAAATACATGAATTTGTGGCAACCTTTTATTGTGGTTACATCCTGGAAATGCTTATCTACGTGCTGTTTTCCATTGTTGGCAGACAGAGATTGTGTTCTTGTGCAAACTTCAAATGCTTGGGTGCACAGAATCATACATGCAGACAGTGTATGAGCAGTATGTGAGAGAAGTGGATTGACTGATTAACAATATCTGTCCCTTTCTTACTGAACGCAGTGAATCAACCTTTGCTTTTCAGCAACAAGGAAGTTCTGTGATGGTTTTGCTTTTCTTTGCTTTAGGACCTGAAAGCAGACACAGGCAGAGTTGAGCAGGGTTTAAGAGGTTTAATGTAAAAAGGTGATGAAAGGGGAGGCCCAGCAGCTGTGGGCTGGACACTGGGCCACAGGGCCCAGTGGACTACTGAGCTACACTGGACTACAGCTACAGGGGTGATGCTGAAGCACATGTTCCAGACTAAACAATGTGGCGATGAATTGAGAGACAGCCAGGGCACTTGAACAGAGACCGTGATGAGATGATTAACTATAAATGTGAAGATGAGCCACAAGAGTGAATTGCATCCCCATGCAGATGTGATAGTGGAAGGAGATCCAGGGAAAGGCAGAGCTGTGACAGGTTGTTGTATTCCTTGGTTTTGTCTTCATGTCTACTCTGGTTGTGGAGTTGCTTTGTGTTACAAAGCTTCACATCTGCTGCTTGTGATCAACTATTGCAGCTGAGAAAAAGAGAGACACTAATAAAACAAGTGGCTAGTAGCTACATATCAAGTCGAATTACTGCTGTAACTGACACTATGCAAGTTTAAGTGCAATTTGATTTTGGCAGATAATATATCAAACAGAGAATAATCGATGGGGAGAGGAGAGACATGAGGAGACAGACATGAGGGAGATAATTAATTTGGTTTAACTGTTGTTTAATTGCCTAAACAATGCAGCAGCTGTAGCTAAGAGTGGCTGGTGTTTCCTACGCCCAAACTGTAGTGAGGTTTAGTTTTATGAATAAAGGTTCTTGACCTCTGATGATTTTCCCATGGACTGGTTGTAAGGTATGTTGCAGTGGAGAGAGAGAGAGACTATACAGCTGATGCCGTGTCAGCCATGCAGTAGAAGAAAGAATATCAGATATCTTGTATAGAATCTTTAGATAAACATCTATTTCCTGATCATAGGTAGATATTTACCTTTGCTCTTGGTGGTTTTGTATTCACTCTGGTTTGGAACAATGACAGTAAAATACAAAGTGTGAGGAGGAGTTAGTCCACCACTTTGGTCCAGACTGAAATATATTAGTATTTGATGGACTGTCTGACATTTTGTGCAGACAGTCATGAGTCCCAGATGATGCGAGACCTCATGACTTTTCTTCTCACCCCACCATCTTCAAATTTGTGGTTTGGATTTAAATGTCTCTAACTATTGGAAGTACTGCCATGAAATTTGGTGCATATGTTCCACACTGGGAGAATTGTAATAATCTTCCATAAAGTCAAATTTTAATTTAACCAATGCTTTTGTTTATGAAAAGATACTTGCAAAACTAATTACTTTCCCTTCAGCCCCATCTGTTATTTGTGTTAAGAGGTATGTAGCAATGTTGACTATACCATTTACTGCAGCCTCACAGAGCTGCCAGTGTTTGTCATTCATTTCTGCCTATTTTACTGCAAGGCAGTGGGTAAAACGTGGGGGGATTTAAGTGAACAATATTCTTCATGTCTCTCTTCTAGGGGTGTGTCTGCAGCTTCAATCAGAATAACAAACATTAAAAAATGCGTGCACACGCACACATGCACACACACACACACACACACACACACACACACACACACACACACACACACACACACACACTCAGACACACACCACTTCATCTACTGTTTAGGGAGTTAAGTCAGTAAGTTGCGGCAGGCGAATGCTAACGAATGCACAATTAACTTGGAGGCCGGCCTCCCTCTCTAAAAGGAGGCCCCAACAAAGAGAGGAGATGCTTTGTTGGCGACAGGAAGGCAAGCTGAAACACTGGCTTCAGTGTGATGGCAGGAGGGGATGAGGAAGAGGAGGAGATGGTGGGGAAAACAGCCAAAATACTGTGGTGGCATAAGGGGAGGAGTTGTGCTGTAAACAAATATATCACAGCAACCCAGAACAGAGGGAGGGGAGGACGAGGAGTACCAAGAAGAACAGTACAAGAAATAATGTGAGGATAATAATGAGAAAAGCTGGCAGGTGTTTGGAGGCTGCAGTGGACTGAAGGATTTGAGTTGATGAAAAGTGAGCTGTATATTAATGTTGTGTAGTTGACCTCCCCTGAAGAAAGCCTACGCAACCTCTGTCCCAATTCAGAGGCCAATACAATCTGTGCTTTACCTCTAAATATTTATAATGGGCTGACATGACCTGTGCCATTTTCATCTTGTTTTCATTTTGTCTAAATGTAAGGACACATTTTGCGCATCTTCAATCAGTACTTTAATCAAATCTAAGTTATTACAGAGCTTCTGTGGGTTTATCCCTGATGTTCTTTGTCTGTGAATCAGTAGAGAAAAACAGTATACACTTATGGTTCAGGCTCTCAGGTCGACGTTAGGGGAAGGGTTTCTAAAGGCAGAAGTAAATGAGGAAGTATATGCGAAAATGTTGATTCTTACAATAATAATGTAATTTCTTCTTTTTGAATCAGATATTGAATGTACATTTGTTTTAAACAATCTGAGCAATTCAAAATTTATAGCTTACAGTCACTTCTACACCTATCACAATAAATTGTTCCATAAGACAAAGTGAGTGACTCATTGAACGCAACATGTGGCACAAACCAGCCACACACAGAGAATAACTGATGGTTCTGTTCTAGCTGTGCAGTGTTGTCCAGCTCAAGTTGTTGAGTCTGCGTCTGCATAATGTCTGTTATGCTGTGTGATGGAGATTTGACAGTACCTGATGAAGATGCTTCCAGATCAAAATGTTTGCTGTTTTACTAAAATTTCTGGGAGCCACGGGCCCAGTGTGCACAGGAAACATATTTTTAGCCGTGCAAACAGTGAGTGGCTCCAGGGATGGTAATGTTGGACACTCAGTTCGCCAATTTGGCAATTTGATTAATTGACCTGAAATTTTGTACTGACAGACATTCATTGTCCCCAAAGGATGAAGGATGATCCTCTGACTTTTACTCTACCATTACGTAAAATTTTCACTTATCGTGTAAGACATGTCAACGGTTCTTTTATGTGTTGCTCCAGCATTTGGGTCTATTCTGGCTCTGTCACGACATCATGACCATCGCTCTCACAGAAACCTCCATATTAAATCATATTTTATTATTTCTTTTTTTGTGGTTGTAGGCGAATTTGTTTGACTCTTTGTCCCTTATTCTTTACATCATGTCCTATTACTGCTTTTAGCTGCTCCAACTTTTGGTTGTCATGGGATAGTTACTGTTTTAATTCATGGCAATTTATTTAAATCTCACAATGTTTAGGAAAGTGATAAAATTCCTGGATCTGCCCCTTTAACTGGAGCAGGAGTTATTAGCTTGTTCCCTGGCTCATGCCCCATCCCTCTAACAGGTTTGGGACAAATTGCTTTAGTCCTTTTAACGTAATCCTGCTAAAAAACAAACAAACATGGGTGAAAACATAACCTCCTTGGCAGTGGTAGCTATGATGGAAGGTTGGAAGGAAGGGAAAGAATGAGGGAGGGAGACTAGGGACAAGCAAAGCATGGATAGAGCTGCTGATAGAGGAGAGGTGTAGGAGAAAGGAAAGGAGGGACAGGTAGAGAGGAAGGAGTGGTGGAAGGAAACAACAAAAGGTGAAATGTGGACAAACGAACCCAAACAGAAAGAAAGGAGACGAGGCCGTGAACCTAACACCACTTTACAGCCAAGGACAAACTATCCCGCGCTCTCATTCTCTCTTTCATCCCGCCCTTGATCTATTCTTACTGTAGAGCTTCTGGAGTGCCTGCTCAAATGGTTTGCCATACTGCCCGCACCACACATCATTTGTTAACAGGGAACCCAGAGTTCTTGCGGCTGGGGAGCAGAGCTGCATAGCAACAACACAGCACTTCCTGTCGGGCCAGGGGTTGAACGCCGGTGCCCATGTTCACCGCCGCACCCCCTTTGCCTTTAGAAAAGCAGCCGGGAAGCAGTTCACTTACAAACAGCTTTGTGCTTCGTTGTGAGGAGAAGAGAAATGAACGGAAAGGCAAAGCTTCCTCAGCTCACTCTTCGATAGGCAGGGACTTCTATATGTTTAACTGATACAGGTTTCTGTTCATAGGAGCCTATTTTTGTTAGAAATGTCAGTTCATTCTATTATTTGCATGAGGAATGAATGAATGTTGGTCCATTATTTAGTGTGAAGGTGATTAGAAATATGCTGTAAATGGAAAATGGGTTTTCACCACCACACTGCAGCATTCTGGGATTATAAGCAAAACATCTAAGTGGATTTACAGCCATAGCTGCCAAGACCTGCTGGGTTAACTGACACAAGCAGTTTATGTAGTTCAGACATTAACTTCACCTGCCCTCACACATGCCTTTACATACCTAGACTGCTGTAGATTTGGAACCACATTCATTTTCTGATGCACATTCAGGCAATTTGCGTTTCTAAAGTTGTGGTGTGTATGTGAATGTGAATGGTTGTTTGTCACTATGTGTCAGCCCTGTGATAGAATGGCACCCTGTCCAGGGTGTAACCTACCCTACTCTCTGAGAAAACTCTACCAAGTTGGCTTTAAAGTGAATCTCTTAATTGTCATCAGTTTAATCATTCACAAATTAATCATGCTATCTGTTTGATCCTACTGTTCAAACATACCCAGTGAAGAACTGGGACATTGCCCCGTTTTGACCTGTGTGATGATGGCCACCTCATTCAACTGCTACTTCTGTTCTTCTACTCCCCATCTCTCTTTGCTTTCGAAAATGCTCATCAATAATAATAATTATCCATTGGTGATGAGCAGCAGAAGAAGTTCAGAAAGCATAAAGATACCATAAATCATAACTCATGACTTGACCTCATGACTTGTCAAATAGAGATACTGTACATAATTATATTTATGTGTTATTTGAAGAATGGCAGTTCCAAGGCACCTGTATTGTTCATTGTGGACTGAAAGGCTTAAAGACTCTGGGCCATCAGTGTTGTTATCAGTTACACTGTGTTCTCCTGCCAAGCCTAAGTCAAAAAGTCTGTCTGTTGCAACAAAGCAGGTCTTTGACAGAGCCATACTGAAGGTCTGCAAAAGGTTCAAACACACGGTCACATTTTCAGAGCAGGGAGCTGAGGACAGTGGTAACACCATACACTCAGGAGTTATCCATCTGTTAGTTACAGGACAGTGGGGTTTGGTGGAATAATCTGAAGGAAACTGGAGAAACTTCCATTTTCTCAAGAGAAGAACAAGAAATAATGTTCAACTTCAAGCCTTGAACATTAACCTCTACCTCCACCTAGTGGTGGACTTTGTTTAGTACAACAAAGAGTCCTTATCCATGATAATCTAAATGATTCATTACCATTAATGGATATTTGAACTACTTCACAGCATATTCAATAATTATAAGAGGTGCTTCACATATTCATCACCACAGACTGAGAAGCTTCTGCACTCTATAAACTTAGTTTTTCAGTTTTCTGTGCAGTCAAAGTCCAGACCAGAGAAGTAGGCAACAATTCAAGCGATTACTTCATCACCATCATGTCAATGTCAACTTTATTTATCCAATATGACAAGAAACAAATCCGTGCAACTGATACAAATTGTAACAAATACAAATGCTCCACTTGGCTGATCTAAAACAAAAAGCCGAAACTGAAGGAAAGGAAACAAATCAGCAGCCTGAAGTGGATGAATGGCAAAAGTCCCCTAATGCAAATGTCTTTGATCCATTGTGAGCTGGTCACCAACAAAACCAGCACAGCCGGTTTTTGTGCAGGACTGTAACATCTATCTAACTCAGTACTGTGAGAATGTGACACCTAACTACAGTGAATGGTTGGTTACAAGTTGTGTGTCCACCAGTTGTTGTTTCCAGTTGTAACCTCATCTGTGAGAGTGTGAACACTGTTTTTCTTGCATGAGGATTAGCCAGTTATTGTGTAAATGTAATATCTCTTAACAAGGATCTGGTTAGGGTTAGGGTTAGATGACATCTGTTTACAGTTTTTCATTTCTCCGAACATTCATGACTCAAAAGGAAATTAACTGATTCAACGACACAGACATTAAATGAGCTTAAAAATAAAATGTTTCTGTTCTAAAATCCTTTGTCTGGCTTTCAGATGCAGAAATGTCCCAAATACAATGTTGACCTAGTTTATAGCCACAGCAACTTTGTTATCAATAATCCACTCCTGACATTAATAACCACCTACTCCACACACAGGAGTTTAACCTGCTTTATAACTAGCAGAACCAGCCACATACAACCAGACGTCTCTTGTTTTACCTCAGAGACAAGCAAACTCAAAGAGGTGAACACACAGCTAACTAGAGCGGCAGAGCACATACCTCTGCCAAGGCCAAACAATCCTGTGTGTTTATTTGAGATAAAGACTGTTATCTGGATCTGTACAAACCCACAGATCTTAACACCATCAATCTGCCCTGTCCTCACAATGTTAAGGACAGTGAAAAAAACCCAAAAAAACTCCTGGAACGGCCCTTTTGACCAGATCAGCACCAAATTTAATGGATTCTTCCGAGGCTGATGAAATATTCTAATATTAATTTATACGAACATCATCATTACTCATTTATTTGGATTTCAAACATTCTTTATCCTAAAATACATAAATAATTTGCATTGATGTCTTTGCCTTGTTCCAACTTGTACCACTCACACACACACAACTCCAGGTGATTTAATCTTGAAAGATATGATAAGTTACATATTCAAACGAATGCTCTTCAGCAAGTCAAATGCCCAGAATAAAACTGTTTCTGTGAGGGCGTAACTACTGTGACAGTTGTAATGATTCACGTGATAATCACTGGTGGTGATACCACACTGGATGTAATAAGCAGCAGTTTGTTCATTCCTGTTTAATGTGAAGTCAAAGTCTGACTTCCTAGACTTGTTAACATACAGTATATAAAGTAATGTATATGGCCCTTTTGTGGTGTCACACTCAAATGCCAAATGAGCACTTTGGTGAACTCCTCAATTTTCTCAACTCCTTAATTTTTTACTTTATTGCCTTTTAGCTATTGATGTTGTTGTTTTGATATAATGGGCCAAAATTACTTCCTTTAGTCAGACTGGTGTGCAACATTTAATTTTTATACTATTTAATAAATATATATTTTATATCTTATAGGTAATTATTACCATGATCTCTATATCTTATATGTTTTTATATGTATATTTGTATGTTTTATTGCAGTATTGACTGAATTTTCTGTCTCACTTGTGTTTTTATGTAGCTGAATCCACATTATGAATTAACATTTAGATAACTTTTAAAATAAAAGAAAACGGGGCTCTTGACAGCGGCAGTAGGCCTGTGATCAGCCCAGCTACTTCTTCTTCTGTGGCAGATGGACTGTAAGTCAGTCTTCATTATGAGCTTTGTATTGGGAGCGGTTTTACAGCAGGTAGTCAGTCGGTCAGTCAGTCAGTCGACTTCCGCACTGCAGTGAACATTAACCTGAATGGCACAGGTGCAGCCCGGGGAGTTTCTGTCCGTGAACGCATCACCGAGGCTTTTTTTTCTTCTTCTTCTTCTCCAGTCCCTTTTTTCCGTTTGGGCGGAGTCACTGGTTTGTGCTGGAAAAGTCCGAGTGTGAGAGAAGCGGAGTCAGAGCCGACATTAACTTGGAGGAGAGAGGATACTCACCTGTTGAACAGCAGCGCCCTGGTTTTAAATTCAGCTTCCATTCACCTGTGTTTTCCCCCTGTGTGAGAGTGTGAACCTCCAGGATGACGGACACACTTTTACCAAACGGCATCAAAAACAGCCGAGGAGACAGCAGTTACTTCAGAAAGGTGAGTTTGTTTGTCGTGTCTTCACTCATATATCATGACTGGTTCACTCTTTCTTTGTCCACAGCTTTAGAAATGTTTGTTTTCAGTAACCATCTAATTCAACATGCAAAAGCCCAAGTAACACATTTTATGTCCAACCTGTCGCCAGATATAATTATGTTCCCGTTTGTATTTCTAGATCTGTTATTTGACTTCAGGCTGTGCCCTGACTCTCAGTCTCAGAAACCACTAAACTGCTGTCTGTGACATGAGATACAACAACACAGAAGGAGACTCACATTTGTTTGTGTTGCTCTATTCAGACACAAGGCAAATAAAGAGCTTTACAGAGGGTGGAAATACATTAAAAACAATACACCAAGACACAACAAGACTGAATTAACTAGACAATAAAAGCAAGGTCATTGGAACAATTATGGCAAAATAAAAAAAGT
Source organism: Rachycentron canadum (assembly GCA_038496675.1). Taxonomy (NCBI): domain Eukaryota; kingdom Metazoa; phylum Chordata; class Actinopteri; order Carangiformes; family Rachycentridae; genus Rachycentron; species Rachycentron canadum. The sequence goes on along the minus strand of CM076648.1, from coordinate 24,149,086 downwards.
ATAGAAGTGAAACTCCACATGGAGGAAACACTTAGCATTTCATTTTAAGTTTAAAAATAGGATGGTGTCTTAAATTTATTATAACAAAGACTGAAGCTCCTGATGTGTCACCAACAGAAACCACAGCGCTGTCAGCTTCAGGTGTGTGTGTGTGTGTGTGTGTGTGTGTGTGTGTGTGTGTGTGTGTGTGTGTGTGTGTGTGTGTGTGTGTGTGTTATTCCAAGAATAGCTCCATCTCCTGCAGTTACTGATAGTGGGAGATACTGAAAGGCCACTGACCAAACATCCTATAATTAACCTTTTCAGTTGCCTGCTGGCTGTCAGGTGTGAGGGTGAGGGACAGGTAACAGGAAGCGTTGAGTGAGAAGAACTACACTGAGGCTTTGTTGATACCCCTGATATACTCGGGGCAGATTAACCTGCTGCTCTTAGATCGTTTTACCAGACCTTACTTTTAATCTGGTAAAAAAAATGAGCACTTCTTATTTCTTCATGACATTGTATTTAAGGCAACATTGTAAGACCCCAGAAGCCCTGACCTTTGACCTTTTTTATTTACTGTCTTTATCTTGAGTTGCACACATGGCTGCGTGTGAAAGCATCAATGAAGAGGCTGAAATGTAAATGGAGGTGGTGGGTTATCCAAATGGTTGCTCAGATAAGGGGACTTTCTCCCTGTCTGTGTTTCATCATGTAAATTAGCTGGTGACAGTGATTAGGGTTCATTGCATCAGAACCAGCAGAAAAACCTCTTGAACCAGTTTGTTTCGTGTTTTTTGTCTAGTTTGTGGCCACGAAAAAGTCACTTGGCAGAGGTGCAGTGATTATCTAATGTGTTTTTACTGAGTTCCCTGTCTGCCATGCTGTGGTCCGTGTCTCGTTCCTCCACATTCGTAATGGTGCCCTCAACTGGAGTGTTTTCATAGACAAGCTTGTTTAGATGGGCATCTGAACGGGGCCTTTGTGTCTCTCAATCCCCCCGAATCCCCTTCTGAACGCTGTCTGGATTTAGGCTCCGTGCTGCACTTCCTGTGTCTATAAAAAGGCCAGTTGGATCCTGGCTCTGGGACTGACAGGACATGATGGGAGACTGTAGAGCCTAACACCTCAGTCACACACTGTTTCCTTTCTTACTGTAACACACGTTGTAGAGCCTAACTTCTGAATTTTTTCTCACTCTCCCGACGGTTCCTCGGCCCTCCGTGTTTCTCAGGAACATTCAGGAGTCTTCACTTTCATAGCAGAAGCCCGGCTCAGTATAAAAATGCTTGCACATTCACTGAAACCACAAAGCAATGAGTTCTGCTTCTCATTGTGTCATGCTAAAGAGATTTGCAATTTGGAAACTTTTTGGTCAAATTTTAACCATGTGGAGCCAGTATGAGCTTTGCTTCCATTTTTTTCTGCCCTGCTTTCTTCTGGGTGAAAATGAGTTTAATGATTTACAAGGCCTCACTGGGTTCCACTGATGCTCGAGGGCACTGTTGTGGCTTAGGGCTTCCTTCCCAGCCGTCCACTGTTTCACCTCCAGCTGGCTGAGGTCCGACTGGAGGAACTGCAGGATGGAAACATGGCAGAACAAAAAGCCGAATCGGCATGTTTTTTTCTCTTTACCCTCCTCGGCCAATGCGAGCATTGACGTAGCATTTGGCCTGAGGCCGGTCTTCAGCCAGACAACAGCCACAAATTGACAACATGTGTCCCGGTTCACAAACCAGACAAGCTCCCTCGGCTTGGAGACACACTCAGATTCCCTCAGTGGGGTTTGTGTTGGAAAAAGAGATGCAGCTGTGATCAAATATTCTCTCTTACAGTAGTTCAGTGAAGATAAAGATGTCTGCCTTCGGACTAAATGACACACATACTCCTTTGAGCAATCTGTCATAGGGTCCCTTCTGTAACTAAAGTGGATTCAGTGTGAGGTCAATTATGAAGCATATGTGATTTCAACTAATTGTTCAACGTAAAGAGGTGTGCACATAGATACTGAACATTCTCTGTTACTATATATTTATAATTGTGAGCAATTGCAATTGTGAGTCCATCATGCTACTGTAACTGGGTCGTGACTGAAGCCTCTTCTTGGCTGGTCGCCAGTCTTAATCACCACGTATCAACCAGCTATCCCATGAGCCATTGCTCCACGCGTTCTTTATGAAGCCTGTGAGCAAAATGATTTGCTGCTCCATGGATATGATAATGCACCAGACCATCGTTGTGTTTTGTTTTGCTCTAATGAAGTTCACTCTGAGAAAGGGTGCACTGTTTGAGCACACCAGTGTGCAGGAGGGGTTCAATTCCCTCTGCAGTTCAGTGGGTTAGCAAGGCATTAGCAGGGCTGGAAGCCAGGTTCCCTGTGTCGGCCAGCGTAGGATGCAGCACAGTAATAAGAATGGCAGCTCTAATTCTTACTTCATTAGATTAAACCATCTTAATTCTACTAAGAATAAGAAATAATTATCTCAAACTTCAAGACACAAAAAGCTTCAGACAAAAAGTATACACTGTACAATAATGAAAACATTACTGAAGACAAAAGGCATCATTTGTCTAACTAGACTCTTCAGAAGTGTCTATTAGAATATGATAGTTTTTGATTACTGTGTGTCACTACACAGGATCAGAGTCTTTGGTATGGCAGCATGTGTTCAAGTCTCATAGTGTCCTACATATTAAAACATACTGCTGTGGTATCAATCAGCCACTCCCTTGTTCTTTAACACATAGGCATACACCCCATTTTTGATGTAATTGTTGACGTAATGACATACTGTAATGAGCCCACGCCCTCTCCTGTTGTCTGATAGTGTCCTCACCCTGCTGTCATTCCAAGAATAGCTCCTGGTACGTCCAGCCTCGCAGTGCCACACCCACCACAGCCTCATTACAGCTCTTTCGTGTGATTAATGAGGCTGTCGTTTGTATAAATGGTTAATCATTACACCATCAGGTCACCAAAGTGTTTGTACAGGAACACCCACATTATGATAGCAGAGTGTTTATGGACAGCATTAAACTGTCACAAAAAAAAATGTGTGTGTGTGTGTGTGTGTGTGTATATATATATACGCACGTGTATGTGATCTGTAATTGTCTGAGTCATGTGTGACGAACCTAAGCTAAAATGAAAAATGTTTGTATGATTCTTACAATGGAGTGAATCATCATAGATAACTACTAACACCTCCTGTGGTTTTTCCCTCCAAAGCCAAATTGTTCAGAGGAAATAAAGGCTTCTTCCAGAGGCAAGATGACATGACACAGCTGATCGATAGACATGAAATACTTCACTAGTAGTTGACTGGAAAGATTGTTCAGCATAAAACCACAGCTGAGCACAATGGACTGATCCTGACTTTATATGGTCGCACTGATCAAAAATGTATTATTACAAATTGATAATTAATCAAATGTATAGTGCAGAACCACTTCCTCATCATTGGGGGTGACCATGTGGTTCTGCTCCATACAGAAACTCTATAAGGGATAAAGTCATCATCTTCATTTATCACCACAAACTCAGCCATGTTGCAGTTAAGATACAATCAGAGCTACCTTAAGCTTTTTTTCCCCTTAGTTTGGTAGCTAAGTTCTTCAGTGCAAAGGCTGAACTGACTTGAAGTGATTCCTTCAGTATAAGGAGAAGGAGAAAACCTTAAATAAGTAATAATTATAACAATAAAATAAATAAAGTGAACATTTTAAGGAGAAGACCTAAGGGTGTTCTCTGCAATGTTTTTTGTTTTGAGGAAATTCTAACTTGCACTACAAGGAAAACCTTAACTTAAGCCATTTTGTCTGGCCTCAGGTGTTTAGATCAAACCTGCTCAAAGATCAAACACAAACCTGTTTTGACACAATTCACATGACGGACAGATCGCAACTGATATCTGAGGGGTTTTTTAAGTTTGAGTAAGGTTGTGTATTTGATCTGAGGAGCATGAGCCAGAGACTCCTTCCTGTTCCTGATGTGAATCTTTAAGGGCAGAAAAAGGTGAATCTTTACTTTGAAATAACAACGTGAGAAATGAACAAATAACTCTACTGACATATTCACTCTTTGGTTGAATATCATGTGATGACGGACTCTTTACCTTGATGTTGCTGAGCAGTGACTGCTGACATCAGATTTAGTCAGATAAATAAGTACAATGTAAAAGCTTTCCACACAGGGACAGTGAGCTAACAGGTTTTACTGAGCCGACAGGTCAGGTGCATCATGTTGTTCTGGTTCCATCCAGAGGACATGATCAGACCACACCTCTGCTGTGCTGTTAGTCAGCCACTATGAATATCTGCGGCCATTTTATCTGACTGACAGCGTGTTGACTTAGGAAGGCTGGGACACTTGTGGTTGTGATAGAGACAAGTACACACAGTACAGCCACACACAGCCCATTGTGTGTAAACACAGAGTGAGAGCATGTGTTTCAGCTGAGTACTGTGCAGCAAGGTGCAGCTTTTCCCACACCCAACGTTCAGATATATTTTTACTGTTTCAGCAGAAATAAAGTAGAAAAACACGTAAATGAATTCAAGAGCTATGCCCACAAATTGCTGATCAGTTGATCAGTAGATCGTAGTATCACTTGCTGCCAATGACAGTGAACCAAGAATTGCTTGGCACACCCCTGCCATAAATAAATAAAGATACAAGACAGGGTTTCAATGACATGATGTAAATGTGAAATCATTTATTTGTTTTTTTTTTTTCAGTACAGTTTCTCAGTGTTTCTTCACTCACTTACATTTTATTTTTAAGTTATTATTCGGCACTGATATGATTGTTTCTCTGTCTCCTTGTCTCAGGGTTGTAACCCGTTCGCCCAGACTGGACGAAGCAAACTGCAGAACAAGCGAGCCAGTCTGAACCAGCAGATCATCAAAGAGATGAGGATGAGGGCTGGAGCTGAGAACCTGCTGAAGTAAGAACAAACTGATGATATATACGCGTTTCTACTTGGTTTGTTTTTGGTGGAAAGATCAGATCACTCTGAAACATACAAAGGACAAAGACCTTTAAACAAACACAGAAATACCTTCACAGCTCTTCTTTGTTTATTTCTCTCTCTCCTCATATCACTCCTTCATGTGTCATCCATATTTTTCTGTCACAGTGGTGTGTATGACCTCTAGTAACCTGTCTAGTAAGTCTGTTTGACTTCACTTCCTTCATGGTTGTGTTATGAGTTGCCATGAAATCTTGGTGAGACTCAAAACAAGCAAAGGGAGTGATATTAAGTAAAGACAATCAAGGAGCCACTGTGTCATGGTGTTCTGCCTAATCATCTTTCCATCCAGTGTCAGCCGAACATGAGACTATAAATGGGTTAATTTATGTATTAATGTCGTACTGACCCTTTAAAACATCACGTTTATTTTCAGTAACATATTAAACTAATATATAAACTTGCGCACACATATAATACAGCAGACAAACAAAGAACTCCTTTAGCCGCCACAATTGCAGTCATTGCCTCAACACTTCCCTCTGTTTGTTCAATTTCCATGAATCATCATATACACAGTTACCTGTAAATCAAAATAACAGTTTTTGATATTTGACTTTCTGTAAAGAAATAATGGTTCATTTTCTGCTCCAAACCAGACACAAACATTTGACAGCTTGTTGTGTGTTTAGGTTTTTAACTCTTTCTCTTTTACTTTGTTGTTTTTCTCTTCTGTCACCTTCAAAACAAAAGTCTTGTCTGCAGACTGTGGATTGACAGAGTGGGGCTTCATGTGGATAATAAAGGATAATGCTATATGTGATGACCTTTGCTGTCAAGTTTTTACTGGTAACTGGCAGTAAATTTGTAAATTTCTAAGTATCTAATAGCCTCTAAGAGACTTTTTCAAGGATTGCACCACCAGAACCTGCCACACTGGAAAAAAAAACAAGTCTGTCAGCTACCAGCTGCCTGGTGAGACGAAAACAGTGTGAAAGAATTCTTTACTTCTTCAGGAAACGTCCTTTATTATAAGGTCTCTAGGTCTCTGTAGTATTAGTATTAAAGGTCAAAGGTCGCACCCACACGACACACATTTAAGTGTATAGACGTCACTTGAGACTAACTAGAATTGTGTGGTGGTGTATTTATCTGCTTAAAGCATGTATTTTCTTCTTTTCCTCCTATTTTGTTGTGATTTTGGGCTGCAGCCTTTGGGCAGTGGGTGTGTCAGTATCAATAACAACGCGTAGGTTGTGAGGGTGGGACACTGTAAAAGAAATCGTAGGTTCTGTTGCTCTCGCCGTGTCTCTGTTCTGCTCTGAATGTGTCTTGGATGTATGAAGAGCGGCAGGTTTACTGGAGCAGGGGTGAGCCACACACAGGCAGAACAGAGAAGGTTGTGTGGAGGTGAGGGCGTGTGCTGCAGAACGTAACCAGTTCAAACAATCAGAAAATAACATTTCACTTTTCTCTGATTTTCTTTCTCTCTCTCTCTCTCTCTCGAAGCAACAGTTAATTATCTTGAGTAGTTAAGCAGTTAAGTCGTATATACTCCCCCATCAGCAGTGACCATAGCAACCAAGGGCCCTTAGAAGATAAGATGGACGCAGTTACTGCTGGAGGGTAAACACACTTTCAAAGTACACAGTTTGCATTATGTAAAGTTTAGGGTCAGGTACACAATAAAAGCTTTACATATATATGTAGGTGATGGGATTCGACCCTGATCTGTACTGATGTTTTATTGCCGTGTCAGTCTATTTTCATTTTAAATATGCCCTGCTTGGTGCTGCCCCCAGATTTGGGATGGCATTACACTATTGCACTTGTTAACGTTTGTATTGTTCATTACATCATGCTTCAGTAAGCTTAAAAGTCAGGGTTGAGTGACAGGAGAGCGTGAGCACACAGACCTTAGTGCTGTATCCATCTGGTTGTGTTGCTTGGGACATAGTTGGAGTCATTGCAGCATTAATCTTATGCAGATTATAGTTAAATGTGTTGAGTTAAATGTTAAAGTCAGTGTTCGGTTTGTAAAAGAGTTTCCAGGACAACTTCATATAAGATTCACAGTGAGGCTATGCCCCAGGTTAGATGTTCTGAGGTGGTTGAAAAAGACTTATCTCTGTTAAATCAAGACCAGAGGTCAGTGTGTGTCTGTGGGGAAAGGAAATGCTCTGTTGTGCGCTAGGGGGAAAAATACTTTGAGTTTTCATCTTTAAAGTCTCAAGTTACCACCACTGATACAGTAGAGTAACAAGTGAATGGATGCTTTTTATTTATGTTTCTATGTTTAATACTTTATTGTTAATGTTGCAACTATGGGTAATAATAAATTCACTGCTGGTGTTAAAAGTAAATCTCTATATATATTGAACAAAGGATAGTAGAATAAAAAATATTGTGTCGTGGCTTTTTATTTGAGTAAATTCTGGGATAACTATAACCTCAAAGGGGAGTTAAAGCAACTCTGTGACGTGGTTATAGGATATTATAATGTCCATAATGTTTATGGTAGGCATGCTGTATTGGATTGCATCAGGTTGTGTAGAGCTACCTGTTACCATGTCCGGGTCTTTCACCACTCTCAGGCTGGTGTTAGGTTTAGTGAACTGTCATGGATCCTGTGGTGACAAGTGAACAGTACACCGCTCCTCAACTTCTCCCACTGGGATTCATCTCTCTTAGCGTTTGTGTTTAGAGATTAGCCCGGTGAGGGAGGATACTGCTGTGTGTGTGTGTGTGTGTGTGTGTGTGTGTGTGTGTGTGTGTGTGTGTGTGTGTGTGCGCCTCTTAGGCCTGTCTAAGCCTCCACATTCTTTCAGTACTTCACAAAGTCTGTCCAGCCAAGTCCATGGGCGTATGTGTGTGTGCATGTGCGTGAGTGTTTGCCAGCCCAGCTGCAGCCCAGACAATGACCTAGGTGCATTTCTGAGCAAGTTTGCCCTCAGAATTATTTTTAAGGGCTTAAATCATGTGAAGTCAGACTGCAGTTCTACCTGTGCTCTCGCATCTGTGTGTGCACAACAGGGTTATCATGGCTACGCTACCTTTGATGGTCATGCTTTATTCATGTAAAATCGAACCAGCAACATTTATATCACTTAAGGAGATTTGTGTGTGTGTGTGCGTGTGTGCGTGTGTTGTCCTCTGCCTTCCTTTTGCCTCTCCTCTCTTGTTCTGCATTCCTCTCTCTATCAGCAACAGGTGGAGTCGGCCTGGTCAGACCAGTTCTCTCCTCCTGTTATTTTTTTCAGACTTTATAAAGCTGCAGACTGAATCGTCCACCTCTTGTAGAGTGAACTGCGATTGGTCTGCAAAACGTCTCTTGACAGCTTCATATGATATAAGAGTCATCATCTCTGTCAGTTATAAAACCTGATATATCTGGTTATCTAGATCAAAGTCCTCAGGGAAAAATCCAACAACTGTTTGTCTATAAAAAAACATAGAAGCAGAGAGGAGGAAAACTTCACTTTCTGTTTTACAGTCTGATTTTCATACATGGGATTGGATATTAAATAGGATAATAATAATAACCTCCGGGCTGGCATACATTCAGTCCAAACCACAACACCTCCACCTCCTCAGCCCTGATAGATTCCCCAGACCAGACCTCCTCAGAAACCCTTCAGTGGGCCAAAAGGAAGTGATGGTGTGGTGTGTATGACATCCCTGTTATGATCCAATGGATTGTATGGAGAGAAAAAGTACAGCTTTAATGCACTGTGGCTGCAGGACATAATGCAGTATCACTTATTTTAGTGGTACAAAACTATTTGAACTCACTTTTTATCTATTAAAGTTCTCATTTTTTTTGGTCGTAAGGGGGGAAATGACAAAAAAAAATCTCCCAAGTCAAAGTTTGCCACGACTATTTTGAGTAAAACCTGGTTTATTTGATTTCTGCTCTGTAACCTTCAGCTGAACTTTTTTAACTCCTATCTGCTGGTGCTTCTTCACGCCTCACCTTTCATGTCAAAAATCACATCCTCTGTGATTGTAAGGTAATTACAGGGTAGAGATGAGTGAGGTGACAAAGAGACAGGCTCTGATTGACGACATTGAATCATCTCCAGACTGACAGGTTTGGAGCAGGGTTGTGTACGTGAGAGTGTGTCCCATTAGTATTACCACTGACAGAGGATGTGTTAAGAGTCACTGTAGAGCACAGATAAGGATATAGGGAGACATTGTGTGTGTGCGTGTGTGTTACCTTGCATCACCGTGTGCGCCATGACAGTGTGTCATAAATTCTGCTTTACATTGGATCCAGCCACATTGTCTGTGTGCTAACACAAAGACACAAACCGAGTGACACACACCCTCAGATGTATGATTATAGCCTTATCTTTGCTGTGCAGTGAATCCTAATCCCTTTGTAATTTCTACTTATAGAAACAAAGACACAGAGACACATTGGATGTGATGATCTTCACATCAAATTAACACAAAAATGCACAATCTTCTGTAGGAAAATATTGAATATGATCGTAAATTGTTATAGAAACAGTAAATACACACAAAATGAAATGGATCTGATTAAAAGACTGAATCTGGGCATTGTGGTGTTCCTTAACCACAATGCCCAGATTCAAACACACATCATGCTAACATGTCCTTGAACACTACAGTACATGCAGCAGGGTTGTGGTTGTATACGTGACATTGGCCCCTCTCTGTGTAGTGCAGCATTCAGGGTGAGCTCACATTAAATTTGTCATGCAATGGTGGATGTTTTTGAAAGTGTTTTTCAAACCATGGGAATGGGCTACATAGGGATTAGAGCTGTGATTCATAGCTCTTGGTTGTGTGCTGGAGAGTAAATCAAGTGCACAGCACGGCACAGTGACGCAGATCTGTGGTCTAGAATACCAGGGGAAGCACGCTTGTTTTAATAATCAGCTACAGGAAAGCTTGGCTCTGTCAGAGGGGATAATAACAAGGCTGATATTTCTTTTCTTTTCTTCCACCCTCTCTTTATGTTTATTTTTTGTTGTTCTCTGCATCTCTCCTGTGTGCAGGGCCACATCTAACAACAAGGTTAAAGAGATGGTTATGTTGGAGTTGAGCTATGTCAACGCCAACCTGCAGCTCCTGATGGGACAGCTGGAAGGACTCAACAGCTCAGTGGAGGTGTATCAGAACACCCAGTGAGTACAAATATCACTGTTTCTTCTTGGCCTGATTCTACCACTCACACAGTCTGCTAGGACAGGGTGTTGGATGTTGGCTAATTATAAAATTATCATTTAACTCTGAGATAAGATAAGAAAATAAGATCTTGTGAGACTGCTTATTTTGTGTGTTTGTTTTTTAGCTGCTCAGCTAACATTTCTCACTTTTGGTTTACAGTTAATTTCATAAATGGAAAGCAGTTCTGTCGCAGGAGAAATGCGTCTGCAGGCAATAGGATATGATTATCTACAATTTTCACATATACTAAAATGTCAACTTTAAAGATAACTGCCTGTAATTACTGCTGCACAAATGATTGTGGCACCAACTGTGTCGCCACTGACTCAACTCTTTCAAGAAACTGTACAATTTTAATCTTAATCTGAATCTTAATCTGACCCTATGTTTGATTTGACAATTGTGCAGAGGTGAGTGGGGGTTAGAGTCGTCACAGTTTGTACATAAGTAGAAGGACACAGACACGCAGCGTTAACTGGCAGCCAACAACAGAGCAACAACACTGTGATTAAGTTACCATGCAGCCTGTCAGATTAAAGATGCTCGATGACAGAGGAGCAGAGAAAAGAAATACGTGGGGAAAAACAGACACAGAAACACATGAACGCAAAGTGCAAGAGTTTGTCGTTGTTAAACCGGAGCAGCTGGTTTGTCGGACACAATGCACAGAGCAACAAGGAAACGATGGGCTGAGTTTTTATGCAAATTAAGATAAACGTCTAGTTCAAGGCCTCTCAGTCAGTCTGATGATTGGGGGGTGTATAGGTGTGTGAGACACTGATAGGTTCGGGTGTCTTTCTTTAAAGACAAGACAGGTTGATAAGGTGTGGTTGACAGTGCAGTATTAATGTCATGAGGATGCACAGAGTTACGTGTCAGGTACGACATGAAGGACCTGATGTATGTGATACAGAAATACAGAGGTTTATAAAAGTGGTGACAGATATCCTTTGGGAATTGTCATCTCACTGTTCTATATATAACTTTGAGCACAGTTCCTCATGATCACGCGTCACAAAAAGACAAAATCACCAAATAGGTTCAAAGCCACTTCCATAAAGGTTAGTACTTGGTCGATAGCCCTCAGTTTTAGAGATGATAAATTATGAACTGAAGTTTTCCATTGTGAACATATTTAAAATAAAAGTCTTTAGTAATTACTGCAATAATTACAGGACTCCTTGAATGATTTAAGTGTGTCTGCCTACACATGGCTCCTCTTATTAAGACCACTTGAGACCACCATCAGCCATCTGCCCTGTCACACACACACACACACACAAATTACATATTTAAGCACAAATAGATAGAGTGATGAGGAAGGAGGAGGCGTTGTGGAGGGTTGTTGGTGTTGAGTGGTGGTAACTATGGTGATGGTCCTGAGAGTCATTGACAGAACTGGTACACGGTTCACCAAGCTGCTGTTTCATTGTAAAAACATTAGTAGGTATTTTGTCTTGAGCTACAGACCAACGTAGGGTTTTGTTTTAAATTCTGACGTAAATCTGAAGATGACCTTATAAATCCCAAAATGCCATCTTTGGTTGGTGATACAAAGAGGCCAGATTAGTTTGTTTTCCTTACAAAGTCTTGAGGCAGTGAAGACCAGGAGGATTTAACCTGATTTTAATAAATCAGGTTTCCTGTCTGCAGGGTTGCAGCCAGACAGGACTGGACCCCGTGGAAGAAGATGAATTTTTACCCTCAGGGATCCAGCCAAGCAAATACCTTCCTGAGTCTATTTTACTCAGTGATCTGATATTGTCTCTTACAGACAGTCGGCTGTGAGGGAGAAAGAAACAAGAACAAGCTCCTAATGATTAGATAATGGCAACATCCTCTCAATTTAACAGCTGGTTCTCTGTGCAATCTTTAAGCCCAAGTGTCCTGTCACATGGGATCAAACAGACTGGAGTGTGGGAACATTCAGCCTCCCATCAGCCTCTCTGCCAGGCTCTTGGAGAAGCACCTGCTCACTTCATGCAAAGACAATGGGCAGGCTGAGAAACCAGCATCAGCTCTCCTCCATTGTGTCTGTGCAAAAGAAAACTAAACACGTGCAAAGGTCCAAAGGTGTCACGTCATTATATTCACACCAGAAGACACACAAAAGGCCATACATACAGGTGTACAGGAGACATGTACGTAGGAATATCAGATATGTTGAGAAAGTCTCCCCTTGTCAGTCCTGAGCAGGTGTCTCAGTGGGATGAGGCTGTGCAGCCACAATGGAGAGTTGCTGTCCTACTCCTCTCAGCCTGAAATACAACCTCAGTCTCAGCTACGGAAACAAAAACCTCTGCTCGCCTTTCTAGGCTTTTCCCACCAGTCCACTGTCCTCTGAATAGCGTCTTTCTGAGGTTATTTCTCTCTCAGACCAGATCCAGCTGGTTTTGACGTGACGCAACGCCTAACAGAAAGTACATGCGTAAATGTGGCTGTAATCAGGGCATTCTTGTGTTTATCATACATTTATGACTGTAATATTGTGCCTCTCACAGAACCACAATGTCATTCGTTTTGTGATTTGTGATGCAGTTTGTCCACTTCCTTGTTGTAATGTCCTGGACAACAGAATGAGCTTTATTAAACACCAACTGAATCAGCACATTTTAACTGCTGACAGTAAAATGTGCTGATTCCTATGAAAACAGGAAGGTGATAAGATAAGACATCGGTGCCACAGGCAGCTTCACTAACTCTGCTATAAGGGAGAGAGTGGAAAGAATAATTGCATTAATATGTGTGAGTACGTCAGAGACGAGGCCCCCAGCGTCTGCGTCCTTTGACAACTGGTTTCTTGTTCACTACAAATGGGGAAGATTGTGACTTCACACATTTTGATATTTAGTAAACAGTTTAAGCTGCTCTCACTGTGAACCAGAGCTCAGACTAGACTGCCAGGGTGATGGTCTGTTGCATGTCTTGCACACTGGCACTTAAACACACTGTGGGGAGGGGGAGTGAGCTCCTGAGAGGCTTTTAACATTTCAGATTCCTTGCAGAACAGATATCCTCACCCCCCCCCCCCCCCCCTCCCCCCAGTCTCTATCCAACCAGAGAAAAGAACAGAGTGCTCTCATCTACAAGTACTAATGGATTACACTGCGGCCTCTATCGTGCTCTGTCAGTGCTTCTGATGAATGAGGTTTTCTGTGATTCACAGGGCCAGTATGCCAGAGGAATGCTGCCTTATCATCAAGTGATGAATGAGTGTGAGGAGTTGTTTTCTGAACCCTCAGGTTTTGATGTCTTTTCTGCACAGAGATGTTTGTCCTTCATCTCGGTCTCTTTGATGGAAAGAGTCAGGATAATAGCAAATGTAGAGTGAGCTCATTTATGAAAACGTAATGTTAATGTTGGGCTGGAGGTAGTTTTAAAGAACTTAAATGCCAAGTAAATCCAGAAGCAGCATGTTTTTAAAAAAGGCAGTTTATTTAGTAACATCTCATTATTCTTCTGTCAGCCGGGGTTTTGCTTTTATAAACTCTTGTCTGATCAGCAGCAGGTTTCTATCAGGTTATATTTCATCTGCTCCGATAACAAGCAGAACCTGCTTTCCATCTGCCAGCAGCGAGGACCTCTGGGTCATGCGACTAGAGAAACTTCAAACCAAAGCAGAAGTTTTATGGGCTCCTCTGTTTACTGTTTGGTGAGCTACAATAATCAGGCAAAACCTGCTTTCAATGGCAGAGAAGCAAGCAACTCCACAATGATTAATCAGCAGAGAGCTGTGTAGCTTTATGACACAAGGAGATGTGGGGCCCCCATTCACCTTTAAATCCCAACTCCTGCAGTGCGTGCTGTGCTTTGCTCTAACGGCACCATCTGCCTAATCCAGACTTACCATCCATGAAACTAAACTTTCTGGAGGCACAAAGCTGGTGCTGGTGTGATCAGCTATGTACACATTATTATTCGCTAATCTGTGCTGTCAACTTGATCTCCCTCACAAGGCTCGGCCTGTCGTCAAAGGGAGTTGCTTGATATCTTGTGCCGCACCTTAGAGATTGCTTTTCTTCACCATTATTTTTTTATATATCTGGAGACTAATGGTGGGTTTTTGTGAGCGTACATTGTGTACATCAACTGTTGTGAGTCAGATAAGAACTGCAATGTGCTTTTATTAATGTAACATCTCACGTGATGTCAGCATTTACTGTGTTTTTATTCTCCCTATTGCCAACATGTCTGCGAGCAAACAAGAATATTTACCTCATGTATATATGGTATAATGCCTCCTCATGAGATCTCTATTGTTTTGTGTTGTTACAGGGAAACGGCAAACATCCCCCTAATTGCTCTGGGTCTGAAGGAGACAAAGGAAATTAACTTCTCTACTCCATTCAAGGTACAGAAGAAACAGCTGCAGTTTCAACCCTCTCTCGTTACGACAAAATGTGTTCAGACAGCTCAATGTACTGCTGACGTTAGGCGCACAAGGTGGCACAAAATGTGGATTTCAAAATTAAAGTTTCTTTCCAAGAAGGATTTGGGTCACAGAGTCTGCCCTTTGTAGAACAGCTACTACGCCATGGTCATCATTTACTCAGGAACACTGCCTATAAAAAGATGCCAGAAGTGGGTCAGTAGTTATTGAAGCAGGGACCGTTATCGTGTAGCTTTGCAGCAAAGCAGGTAGGCACTTTTGCAAATGTCCCGGTGGCACTTTTATAGCATTTGTTGCCTCCTGTCCTGGTTTGTTGGCAGGTATGGTGAGAGGTGTTCTGACTTCAGGATCCCAGCAGGTTAATTCTGCTCTATTTATTGACTGTTATCACACCTCAGGCCTAATGACCAGGTGTCTCTTACCTCTGGCTGCCTCTGACAGAGTGTGCCAGTCTACTTGGCACCACACAGTCAGACTTCTGTGTACAGTTCAGACATGATGTGACAGAGAGGAGGAGTTGTGCGAGAGGCTGTCATGTGTGATTAAAAGGTCACACGTTTTAGCCCCAGAACACACAAACAAAACAACTAGCCAGAAAAGATTTTATGGAGATGATGAGATTTGGTTGTTGTTGACAGGACTTTATCTTGGAGCATTACAGCGAAGACAGAAACAGTTTTGAGGATGAGATTGCCGACCTGATGGATCTGCGCCAGGTAACGTATATTCAATGTTAATCTTTTCTGATGCGTTATCTTTGCACCATTTGTTTAAAGGCAAAGAAAAGCATAGTTTCAGATTGATCATGAGCACTGATTTTAAAGTAGTTTAATATTCCCTGCAGTCATTACAGTTTATACCACACACAGTACCATGACTAATACTTACTTTGGAGTTAAATGGTTGGTTCACCCAAATCACTTAAACATATTAGTGACCATGCAGATAGTTTGGATTCATTTTCTGAAGCACTGAGATTTTGATCGCTGGCATTTCTGTCACCGCACAAATATAATGAAGGAATATTTTTTTTACAGTTTGTGGTTCTCAAAACTTTGGAAATGACTTCTGAAAAACAACAGAGCAGCTTTCCGGCAGAAACAATGTCCAACTTTCTCTGGATTCTCCACAGACCTCAACAGATTTATTGGACGTTGATTCTTGAAACATTTTTCACACATAAACTGCATGAACTGCAGTGAGCGCCACAAACAAAAATAGAAACATAAAAGTGAACCTATCCAGGTGACCTGTTAACATTAGTGGGGAAAAAAACCTTCTTTTGTGATGATTAAGGTGAACTCTCCATCAGCGAGTACTGTATCAATCTCTTTCTTTTCATGTCCTAGGCTTGTCGAACGCCGAGTCGAAGCGAGGCTGGAGTGGAGCTGTTTGCAAAATACTACAGCCATCTTCCTCTGATGGAGAGTCGATTCTTCTCCCCAAACCGCCAGACTGGCATCTTCTTCACATGGTACTCACAAATTATTATAAATAGAACCAATCAAAAGCTATTCCATAATAAGAGCTGCTTTCAAAGTTTCAAACTTCAGCAGGAAATAAGCAAACATTATAAACAAAGCTTCCTTGAGCCACTACACCAGGGTTTCCAAAGCCTTGGAGCTAGAACAACAAATACTCATTTTTTGTCACATCCATAAATCCGTCATCAGCTCGTACATTTAGAGGAAAGAGTAAAGACATACAGACTCTGATTTATCAAGGGCAGCAAATGATAAAAGAAACATGTAACTATTACTGTATGTAAAGTTTCTTAATTTAGTTTTTTTTCTTACATTGTTTACCTGCTCAATTCATTTTGAACATATATTTTGCGATGTGATGATTGAGGGACGACTTCCTCCTCCTTCCCTCAGGTATGACTCCTTCACCGGAGTGCCAGTGTGCCAACAGAACCTGTCACTTGAAAAGGCCAGCATCCTCTTCAACATGGCCGCCCTCTACTCTCAGATTGGTACCCGTAGTGACCGACAGACAATAGTCGGCCTGGAGGAGGCCATCTCATCCTTCCAGAAAGCTGCAGGTAGGAAAAGATAGGAGTGGTAAACTCCAGTGTTAGCAGCATAGGAAGGATCTTATAATGTCATTTAAAACATGCAGAATCAAATTGGAAGCATTGTTTTCCTTACTTCTTCAAACCAGACTCATCTGTGATCCCATGCCGTATCGGGGTACAGATGAACAGTCACGTCAACAGGTCATCTGAATAGCTTTGTTCTTTTAAACATTGATCACCTGGTGGAGTGACTTTGCTCAAATTTCTCTCCTTGCAGACATTTTCTAACAACCTTAATATTAAAAGGGTACATACTGTTCAGTAAAAGTTGTACCAGTGTGCATGCAGCCTTGTTTTTAGAATGTATGCCAGCCACCACCCTCTGACTTCTGCTCCATGATGGAGAGCAAATACAGTTGATGTTTCTCTGGCCTCTTGTCATGTGGCGGAACTCCAGAAAGTACCAATCATACGAACTGGTTTCCCAGCCCTCCGAGGTTTTGAGAAGCTCAGACAAGTCTTGATAGAATTATGACTTGGCAGTATGAGGACTATTACAGTATAATTACAGCTCTGAACAGGCCAGGGGTTTAGTTGGATTGCTTTGATTGCTATAATTTAGGCTTGAACAAAGTAAAACAATTATGCTGTTAGGAGGTACATTGTCACTAGTGTGACGAGCCAGTAGTAAACTAAGCTGTGGGGTGATAGAGAGGGATGCAAGCTGTTGATGGGCTGCTGCAGTGCCCTTTACCCAGGGACACAGGTTTAGAGGACTGCAGGGGTGAGCCAGCTATCACAGAGTCCTAGATGAAAACTTGTGGGGCAGTGCTCTGTTATTAAGTTGTCTACAAGTCTCTGCAGCCAGGTTTTTAATCTATAAAATAAGAGGGAGCCACTCTCATTTGGAATGCAGATGCTCTTATTGCTTCCATTGAACATGAAAAACCAATTTAAGAAACACTTTGTGTCTTGGCTCAATATTAAAGAAACACACAAACATTGATCTCACTGCTCGCAGGGAACAGCAGAGCGAGATGATCTGAACTGCTGAATCACTTTAATTCTGTGTGGAACCTTTCTAAAACCTCTGTATAAGACAGTGTCAGTAATCAGGTTTAATGTACCAGCATGCTGAAGAGCCCAGCCTGTCATGTTGTCAACCAGTAAACTATATGCATTTTCCAAATGGACTTACTGGGTTTTGCCCACACATTGCCCAAACTGTTATTAAATCAGGCTACTGGTAGTACTAACTGTTACTGTCAGTGTAACCTGTTGAGTGCTGGGGATCATAGTTTTTGGATAGACAGAATCTGTGAATACGGTCTACTATATAACCTCTTTTCTACACACGTGAGTGCAAAACCCAAACTCAATCTAGTGTTCTGTTTAGAAATCATCATGTTCATTACAAAATTAAATATGAAATACAGACTCTACTTATAGATTATCTGTTTGGACTACGTGGCCTCTTTTTATGCAGCTGACCTTTACTTCTTTGTGGAGATCGCAAACAAAATACTTTATAAGAATGTTATTCTGAATATTCAATATACAATAATTATTTTGTTTTCACAGAGCTAGAGATTATACTGGCTTTGTTTTTTCATACTGACGAAATGGTCTAAAGTTAAGAAAATGTATGTTAATAAAATTACCCTTGTTTTCCTTTTGGTACAGAACGTCCATACTGCACTTAATAACTGTCAACTATAATGATTCATTCTCTCCAGGTGTCCTCAACCACCTGAAGGAGACATTCACCCACACTCCCAGCTACGACATGAGCCCAGCCATGCTCAGTATGTTGATTCGGATGATGCTTGCTCAGGCTCAGGAGTGCCTGTTTGAGAAGACTGCGCTGCCTGGGATCCCAAACCAGTTCTATTCACTGATGAAAATGGCCCAGGAGGCTGCGAAGGTAAACAGCACAGGCACATACAGTCCTCGCATCTTATAGACACATTGTTCTTCCCTTTGTTGTACTTGTTCTGTAAGTGAATGTGAAGTGATAATGGCAGCACAGTCAGATTCTTCACTGATTTTATTCAGATCGGCGTTTTTAATGTCCTCTCAGCAACTCAGGCTTCCTTTTCCCACCAGGTCTCGGAAACCTATGACCAAGTCCATCAGTCCATGATCCAGACGCCCATCAAAGACAATGTCCCATTTTTCTGGTCCACCATGTCTCAAGTCAAAACCAACCACTACCGTTCCATGGCACACTACTTTGTAGCCTCAGCCCTGCTGGACCATGAGCGTAAGTAAAACAGTTTATGGAGAAATTCATTTTTTACAACAGTTAAGGAAAAAAATTGAAAATTAAATAAACTTTACTGAGCTTCTAGACAATGAAAACTGAAGTGGACTGTTGGTTCGATAATTAGTCGTGAAACCGAACATGTCACCATCATATCAACGATTATTATAATCCTGGATTCAAGCTACAATACATGAGGTATGCAGGTTATTTTCCTGCTTCTGAGAATGACTCCTCTCAGGGCAGGACAATGCATTGTCATTTGCATATTGTGTGCACTGCACCAGGTGCAGCATTGCTCTAGATGTTGAATAGAGACAGGTATGTTCTTTATGAACAACTATAATGCAAAGTAGTCTGATAATATTGTAACTGAGGAAGAACACAAATAAAATACGGTCCCTCTTCTCTTTAAATAACAACACTAGACTGCAGCAGTAACTTTAACAGCAAAGCTTTAGTGACTCACTGACTCTAGTCAGCCTCCACCCCCACTCCATTTCAACACCTACCTGTTCTATGACATTAGACTGACTGTTTCCCTGTAAATGTGTAAAACATATCTGCCTGATTTAGGAAAACACAATTTTTCTCTTCGTGTGCTGTGTAGGCCCCTGGGTTGGTCATGTCAGATGGCTGGTCTGAACCACAGCCAGCCACAATGCTATTACATAACAGCTATTTAGGGACACACAACCCATGGTAAAGAGAGGCTGTAGTTTCCAGGAACTCTGGTCAGAGAAAGACAGCAAGAGAGTTTGAGGGAAAAACGAGAGACAGTTGGAGTTAGTGAAGTGGAAGTGCTGTAGATGGCTGGATTACAGTTATGTAGCCTCATGCTGCCTACATGATCAAATGGCAGAGAGAGCAAGTGAGACAGCAAACTTGTGAGTGAGAAAGAGAGAGAGAGGAAGAGGTGGATGTTTTATGAGTGAACAAAAACCCTCTGGTGTTTGGTGGTAGTTGCGATTGTCAAGTTTTTATCATATTTCTGTATTTCTACACATAAGATTTAAGCTTGTTCTACTCATTATTTTTGATATTCTATAGTAGAGTAGAGATGATAGAATTCACATCTAACCATTCAGTTGAAAAACAAACATTAGCTTAATTTATTATTTCCTTTCTTATACTGCACCTGCATCAATATTTTCTCGGGCTCATGTTTTTAACATTTGTTTTTCTTATTACACATTAATAATTTACAGCAGATTGAACTAAAAACTAAATTAAAGAGAATACAGCTGAATATGAAGCTTTACAGTGGATGCTCATAGTCTTACCCAGTGCTGTGAATGGCACAGGACTGAATAGGGGAACAACAGAGCGAAGCAGCTTTGAGTTTGGCAGCTCATTAACAGATTCCTGTGTGAATGAGGAGAACAGAGCAATTACCACAGGACTGCAGAAAGAGGACTAGTCCAGAAACAGGACAGAATGAAGACTGTAGCTGCAGTAAACACATCAACCACAAATATCGCTAAATCGTTGCTTTATGCTGTCTCTGGGAAACAGACCAGTCAAAGTCTAGAAAGCGCCTTAGATTTACTTGAGTTTAGAAGAGAGCCATGTAATCTATGATAACAGGTGCACTTACATTGACACATACAATTACAGTATATTGTATATATTGTTTATACATGTGTTTTGAATCCAGCTACAGCTAATGTGCCCCTTTTTTTAGAGTTTGCATGAATGTATAAACTTTAGGAATGTGCTGTGCAGTTCTGTCTGCAGGCACTGTGGTTAATCCACAGATCAGGTGGGACGAACTATAAATGAACGTCCTGATTAACCTGTGGATGAGTGGGTCAGATAATCTATAATATATGTGGAAAATATTAATTGCATCAAGCTCCTTCATCAAATACCGAGTTTGCATGGCTGAACTCTGTTACTACATATTATTTCATTTATGTCAGACTTTGTTCAGGCCTTTAAATCCAGCAAACTTCAGTGTAATATGTTACCATGTCATCATGAGATACTGTCAAATGATGGTAACGTGTGATTGGGTGCAGGTCTCTAGATCATCCAAAATAGTTGCTTCAGGTGGATGACTTGCGTACTGTGTACTGGCTCATCGCCTCTTGTGGCTTGTAGTGTGTGGTGTGCGAGTGTCGTGTTAGCCACCAGTCTAAGTGATGGCTCCATCCTGCATGGGTGAAAAATTCATTTACTGACTCTCTGTGCTCTCTGTATGTGCAGTGGGTCCCAGTGATGATGAGGACAAGCAGGAGAAGACCCTGTCACAGGTCTATGATCGTCTCCCTGAGGGGCGCTCTCCACTGGACATCCTGAAAAAGAAGGAGGAGCGTGAACGCATTGGTAAGTGTGAGCACACACACTGAGCTCTGTAGTGTCAGTGACACTAGACCAGACTCTCCCTTTTTATCTGTCTTCACTTGTCTTTCTTCCCTTTATCTCCCTTTTATTCAATTTATGGTTAATTTCCTTCCCTCTCTCTGTAGGTAAAGCACACGTTCGACGGGCCATCCTGGGTCACGAGGAGGCTCTGAGGATTTATGGTTTGTGCCACCACCTGAACAAACTGGAGATCCTGGAGGACATTTTAAAAGCCAGCCACCAGCGCTCACTCAAAAAGCACAGTGAAAATGAAAATGAGGAAGAATACGCTGACTACATTGAGGCACCAGACATCATCTGTGAGTGTTTTGAAGAGAGTGCAACATCATTCGATGAAAACATCCTGTTGAAGTAAACATGAGAAGCTATGATAGGGTTAGAATGAATGTTGAGTTTATTTGAGTCTCCATTAAGCGTCACTGAGGTGACAGCTATTCTCTCTGTGGTTCACATAGAAACTCACCAGTAACCTTAGAGTCACCACAACAAACACTTCACAGATGATACTAATGTTAAAGACCGATGTGTTGATTTTGGAGGTTTGTTTCTCTGGAAACGGTTTGTAAAAGACTGTGTTGTGCACCACACCTGCTGCAATCACGTCTGTTTACCAGGTGTATAAGACGTAATGTTTACTCTGCAAACTCCCTGCCTGCTGCTCTACAGGGCAACAGTTAAAATGCGGTTGTGACCATAAACACTGCAAATGACAGCTTTTTTTTTCTTTCCACAGCCAAAACGGAGCACAAAGCAGAGATGGAGGTTCCTGCGACCACAAAGGTGAAAGTCACCGACTTTTTCCAAAGGCTGGTATGTGGGTTACTAATCTCTTTCCACTCACATTGCTGTGTTGTTTATTTTTTACACATACTGGTTGGTTTATTCAGTTATTGGCATGAAATAGCTCTGGATTTGTGTTTCAGAAAATTAAAGTGTACTTGTGTTTTTAACACCCAGAGTCTATTTGTGTTATTTCTGAGTACAACCAACCAAGGCTGAGTGTCTTGGAAGCTTTAGCACACTTGACCGCAGCCCGCTCTCGTGTCCAATGTCTCCCAGACTTTCATCCAAAGCAACAAATACAAAACTAACACTAACCATGGATACAGGTGCTCTGATCCTGCCTTGAACCAACTTGGGTTGTTGTGATATTTATTTAGAAGCAGATTGCAAGAGGTGAATTTACAATGCAGCACTGCTATTGTGGGAAAACTCTCTACTGAAGTCATTGTTGGTTATTTGAATTAACCTGAAGATTTGACTCTAAGGATGAAGTTACTAAATCTCTCTAAAGGCTGTCTTATATCCACATTATTCCCACAGTAGCACCTCCTGTTTTAGCTCAATAAAAGCTGAAATTTGACGTCATATTATTATACTGTTCAGATTATCATGGTGGCTGGGTGGGGGCATTGGCATCCTCTGTCACAGTAACTGGAATTGTCTGCTCACATTCTCTGAGAGAGATGTTCACATGCAAGTCCTCCTTTTCTTCCATTTAGCATAGTTTACAATAACTATTACAAAAAAAAAAAAACAAGCTTCAATCTTAACACAAACATCCTAACAAGCCAATAGGAGGTCCAGGAGCAGAGCATGTTCCCAGACAGCAGGTTTGAGGAATCTTTCTGGTTCCTGCTGTACAGTTCAAGGTCTTAGCAACAAAACTGTGGTCCGTTGAGCTCTGCAGAGCAATGAGACTGAAAAGATAAATCCAACGCTATCTCTCCATCAGATCTCTCTGGGGATAATTAAAGGAGTGTGAGTGAAAGGCCTCATCGTGGTGTTACATAGGGTTTATTGACAGGATTTAATGGAGGAGAGATTTTCCCAGCAGATAAAGGCATTAATGCAAAATACAAGTTCACAGGAGTCTAAATGGGAATATATTAGAACATACATTGTTAAACTGAGTTTAAGTCATTTTACAAGCAACTTTAAAACACCACTTCTGGTTCTAGTATTTATAGATAATTCAGCGATTTTTGTAATTTTCTCTTCTAAAGCACCAATTGGTAAATGCAGAAACAATTTCTAGGTTGGTGATGCATACAGTATTTTGAGAATGTTTTACATGAGTCACTTAGTTGACAGAGTACATTAAAGTCAGTGGCCCGTCAGACGCTAAAACAAACTCTGGTCAGGTGTGAGGCAGGGGTCATATAAATATGGACCTTGGTCTAGGAATGGAGCTGAAATTTATACGAGTCTGTCCATGACCACAGTGCTGGTTATGAGGTATATTTACTGCTGTAGTAGCAGGTCACATATGTGGATGAAAACCATATACAAACCTACATAAGATGGGGATTATTATGATGGCTTTAGTCTTCCTCCAGGCGTACACTAAAATCTTAGAACTCTGCAGGATATTTTCCTCTCGTAGCCTTATTAACCACCGCGTCCCCTCTTTGTCTCCACTCAGGGCCCTCTGTCAGTCTTCTCAGCCAAGCAGCGGTGGACACCCGCACGGACAATACGACTTTGCCCAGAAGACAGAGACCTGGGTTTCACCCTGAAAGGAGAATCACCAGTCCAGGTGGTTTCGTTGGACCCCCTCTGCCCAGCTGCTGTGAGTTAACCTATATTCCTTGCTTTTATTTGAACAGGGGAAGATTGATTTTCTTGAATGCAGCATTTGACTTCAAGTAATGGCATAAAAATGAACTTTCAGAAATTTGAAAATGATTGAGATAATCCATTACAGTGAATATCACACTTAAATGTATTTTTAGTTTAATAGTTCTGTAACTCAAAATGGTGTCAATTGATCAAACCACTTCTATACTGGGAATCCATATTGATATTATCTTATTATGAAGTCTTTTTAGACTTTTTACTCTTTTTTTAGCCTTAGAATGGTAAACTACTCTCATCTTCATTAACCAATATGTCATCAGATGTGTCTGTACTTTTCATCATCTGCTGTTAAAAATTATTTAAGAAACCATGTTATTTCAGAGAAAATATTTTGGGGGCCCACCTTAGTATATTCTTCTGTCAAACATTAACAAAAGTCAGATGCAAAGGTTGCTCAATACAAACTCCATGCAGCAGGATTAACTGTCAGTGCGTGGCTTTTCTACAGTGGGAAAACTAACAGCTTGAAATTTCAGGCACGCCCGTATACTGATTATCTAGTAAGTTCCAGTTATTTTATTTAAGAGAACCTTTTGATTAAATAAAGTCATCCTCCGAAACTTAAACAGGATTCAACCTGAAAGAATGTTTGGAGGCCCCCCTCCCTCCCTCTGCCCCCTCCTCACCCACGCCGGCTACTAATTTAATTAAGAATCAGAAAGTATTTACGCTCTGCAATCCTTTTCAGTCTGACAGCTCATTAAGAGGTGCTGACAAAGAGCAGATTCTTATTAGGCCCTCAAGGCCATGCAGAGAAACAGATTAGTAGTATTGCATAAGCTTAACCAGGCCAGACTCTTTATAACTTTTAATTCATTCGGTGCATTCAGTGGGATTTATTTTAGACCTGACTGATCTGCTTCTGGTGATTAAGTTGTTGGACAGAAATAGCTGAGCACATATAGATAACCTAGATTTCCCACAGCTACGAAATAATATGCTCTGATCCACACACAAACACACACATACACACACAGTCTACCAAACTTTGTTTGGGACTAAAGCTCAGTGTTTTCACTGCTGATTCCAGCTACCTCCAGGGTGTTGAAGGAAAGTGGGTGAATCTGACTTGGTTGTCTTTCAAACACACCTTCCAGTGTAAATGTTTACTCTGCTGGCTGCAGAAACCAGCCCTCCTTTCTAACTCCTATCCTCCCTCGTCTCGTTTTCAGGCTGATGGGCTAAAAGAAGGTGACTACATTGTTGCCGTGGGAGACACTGACTGCAAATGGTTGGGTGTGAGCGATGTGATGCGGCTGCTAAAGGATGTGGACGAGGAGGGAATTGACATCCAGGTGGTCAGCATAATGGAAAGCAACCCTCCCATGGTACGCTGTGCCCCATTTCCATCCTATAGGCTGAGAGAGTCATTTGTCTGGTTTGTCTGATTGACAAACAGTGACAGCAAAATTGGTCTTGGTATCAGATAACTGAACAGTTTCAGCTTTCTCTGTGGAGGCAGTGTTTTCTGCCTGGGTAAATAGTCTGTGGTTTCTCATGAGAACAAGCTCTTTGAATGTAGCTGTATTAATCACTTCTGTGACAGTGACAAAATGACCTGACTGAAATACTGACTTATTAGCTCTATGTATTGACTAAATTGACTGAGACTGAATGGCATCCAAAGCAGAGGTCAACTCTGATGAAACAAACAGTGACTGTCACTTTTCACTAATGTCACTGTCAATCTGTCTCTGTCCAGCCCACCAAGAGTGCCACCTTCTGTGGAAACCTGCCCAAGACCTACTCTATGATTTGTCTAGCCTATGATGACGACGACAAGAACCACAAGTCACGCAAAGTGACCAAGAAGTCATCCTTCCTTAGCTGGGGCCTGAAGAACAAGCTGAAGAGTGCCAGCACCCTCAGCCTTCCCACAGCAGACCACGCCGGCACCCAGCCCTGGAATAAACCCTATCCCACCTTCCCCAGCTCCAGCTCCTACAACAATGACAGTGTCCTGTACTGAACTAGCTACATAAACTAGCTGCAGCATCTGCAAGCAGCATGCAGAATGCATACTGAGCCTAGTATGGCTGTGTACAGTGCTGTGCTGTACCCATACTGGACCTGCTATGGTACAGTGTCAGAGCCCTTTGGTGTTTCCACTGGAATACTGAGCAGTAGTGTATGTAGCTTGCTGGACACCAATGTGGCATCCCTGCCAGCTACCTCAGAAAGTGGCTGTGCTAAATACTGTACATGGGTGCCTATGCTAGTACATAGGCGCCTTCCCAGCACAGTTCAGTACCTTTAAGTGAACTGGACTGTGCACACCAAAACATAATGGAAAATCATTCTGTACCATGCCAGTATGCGTACAGCACAGTACAACTGCACTGTGGGAAAAACATACCAGTTATCATTCCAGTCTATACACACACACACATACACACATATACACGTACACGTACACACACACACACACACACACACACACACACACACACACACACAGCACTGAGACAGGTTTCTAAGTTAAACTGTCATCTCAGTATGTTTTCTTGAAGAAATGCTCCAGACGAATTGAAGGATGAAAACAAAGTTGTACAAACACACCCAGTCGGTCCTGCTTGACTGCAAGGGGGTGATTTTACTGTGGCTTAAGCAGTCCCTTGTTAGCTCCATTGTGTACTGATGTAGCTGTGCACTGTGCAGTTATATTCTTTGAGTATCCCCAGCACGTTTATTTCATACCGTATACACGAAGGATTTGGTTATTGCCACAATACTTGTTGAAATCAGTGGATACTGACCAGTTTTGGGGTTTGAAATACATATATTTTCTAAATTGATATGTAGATGTGACCTTGTTGCAGTATGTTAAACAGTGACTGAGGGGAAACAAATTGTGCTCTGCAGTTGTTTTTTTGTCATGGGAGAGTTGATGAATGCAATGTTCCATAAGCTGCTAAAAACACACACACATATATATATATATACTTTGGTTCTGTATTATTGTCACTTTTGTATTTGTGAGACAGTCTTTGACGATTATTGTTTCGGTTTGAATACAGTGCCATGCCTAGGACACAGTGTAAATGGAAATATTGGTATTTTAGGTTTGCTTAATTTACCAGTTACGCCACAGACCAAAATGCCTCCATGTCCTTGGTATGCCACTGTGTACCATTTACCATCCTGACTCATTGTACACACCCTCTTTTATCAGGCAGTCTGTCCATTTGTGAGAAGAGCATGAGCTGTGTGTCTCTAGTAATGTGAATCTTGATGCAGTTAAAGGTTATTTTATCTCCAGAAGGGAAGAATGTGGGCACGCTGATGACATTCCTGCATTGAACCTAGACACCCTACAGTGACCTTGACCAATGCCCACAGTCAGGTTTCTAATATTTGTCTCTACTTGTCTTAATCCTAGTCACATCCCAGATTCAACTGACACTCTGCAGTGTTGGACTATCTCTTTATCTACAAAGTAGATTCTTATACACATTTGATAATCAAATTATTTATGTTATGAAAAATACACACAAAAATATATATATTTGCCTGTAAGTTGTAGGTGTAAGAACTAGTTTGTGAGTGGTCAAGTTGTGAATTTTTGCACGTTGTATTTCCTGGTTGGTTTCTTGGAGGAATGTATTTTACTAGCCTTGCTAAATCATTTGGTGAACTTATATACTGGTACATTTTGTCTATGTAAAGCTATTTTAAATTGTTGTTTTTAAACAGTAACACTGAGAAGATGTAACGCTCATTACCGTCTCTGTTTACCCAATGTGGTGTCTTAAGTGCCATTTATAAATCTAAACTAAATCATGAAACGTCACAATAAGTGTATATTAACTATGTGCAGTAATTGATTCATATTAATAAGTGCCAACTAAGTGTGCAAACAGAGGCAGGTGTACCTACACAGGTAAGATGCTTTAAACGATCTTTGTATGCATTTCACAGTGCATAGTGATTCTAAATGCCTTGATGTACGGTGGGGTCACACCACTGTGCATGTAGAGGGTAATAGTACCTGTTCTCTAGAGGTTTCGGGTTGCCTTTTCTTCTTTATCTGTACTCTGTATCTGTGTTCTGCATAGCAACTGTGGTGTAAATGCTTTCTTAGTACGTCTTTGTGTCATATGTGTAAACTCAAATCTCAATAAAACTGGGACAAAACAAATTTGCTGTATTTTGATTTAATAAATATTGTGTCCTCTGTGTATATCAGTGGTTGAAACTACCAAGCAGGCTGGGAATGACTGGAATGAAGTTTGACCCTCAGCAAGCCAATACACACTGAGTCCACATGCATGGGTCCTGAACTGTTTTAAATCTGGCCTGCGCTCACATGGCTACCTAATCCACCATCATAGAAACAGAAGAGCAACACCACGTGATTAACTTTTACCCATCAGGCCTTTCTTTATCCATGCTATTCATATAGCATCAGACTTTCTACCTTGTCTGGATACATTTGTGTGGTTTTGTACTTGTAGGGACTTCTGCCTGAGTGGAAGAGCTGACATCTTGTAGTTTTGGACCTCATCTGGAAATGAATCCCCCAAAGATCACATTCCCTGCACTGATGAGATTTATTTTTACAGGACAAGTGAATATTACAGGAATCAAATCTGCTAACATTCCTATGGGCAAAGGGCAGAAATTGAATAATAATTGAATAAAACTCCCACTGCTCTTTTTCAGATGAGATGAAGTGACCTGAAAATACACGTTAATGTTTTTTTTGAAAACTATAAAAGTATATATTCAACTTTTCAAAGTGTAAAGTCTATCGTCAGATGTGTGTAGATGGATGTTATAACAACACACCTTCGCCTTTTCTGTCCATGCTTGGAAAAACGGAATTTTTGATCAATTTAAATACTTTTTTTGTTTGTTTTGTCTGTCAACAGTTTAAAATATTTAAATTGTGAACAAATAAAGTAAACGTCACTAGAATATTAACTTTTTAAGGGGGCACGTAGGAGCTGAGCTTAAATGGAACGACGTCGCCCCCTTTAGTCCAGGCCGCCGGTTGTTAAGGTCCTCGTTGCCAAGTGAATTATAACGGTCAGTGATTGGCTTCTCCCTTCACTTTCAACCAATCAACGCCACTTTTGTAGCGACGTGTACTAGTTAGGTGAAGCGTCTCGATATGAGGCAGCCAGCCTGTTGAATATAGTTAGCTAATTCATTTAGCCATATCGTTTTTTTGTTTTTTAGCGCGGAAGAGGACGTACGATAACACAACGTAAACTTTTGTAATGTTATTAGACTTCAAGAATACGCGGTAAAAGAGTCAAGTTGTTTGCCTGTCGACAGTCCTAGTGAAGGAGCGGTCAAATACAAATTTTCCACTATGTTAAAATTCAGCTTCAGGAGGGAAAAGGAGAAGGAGTTTGTAAGTTTGAAGTCTTTTCCTTTTTCTGTCTCGAACTAGCTAAAGATGACATTAACCTCGCTGTTATTTGCCATTGAAATTACCGTAACGTCGGGCCGCTTATAGTCACAAAAGTTAAATATCTTCAAAAATGTTTAAGCTAAGATTCGATAACGACATTATTTCAGCTTTGATACCCCTCATCGTGGATGGTACTAGTTTTCTCGACCCTACTGTAAGCTGAGTAAACGGAGGGATTTATTGTCCAATGCTTCTCTGCTGTTGTTTGGAAGGGAAATTAACTGAATAGTGTACCTGTAGGGACCAATATACAATGTGTTTCCAGCAGAAGAAGCACACTGTTATCCTTTCAACTCGTTCCCATCCTCTTATGTAGGCGCTCTCTTCTTTTCCTCAGTTTAGGTGTTAACAGATATTTTATGTACTAACTTCCATAAACGTTGTCAAAGAACCAACTGTGCATGTTTGTTTATGCTAAGCCTTTCCCTAACCTCCCATCTGTGTGTGTTGTGTAGAAGCACATAGCCCCTGGTTTGATCCCTGCTGCCTCCATTGCCCCAAAACCCGCTGTGCCTCGTACCCCACCACCCCGCAGCCCAAACCCCTCACCTGAGAGGCCCAGGTACCTAATTCTCTCCATCACCTTTAACAACCAACATCCTTTCATTTTGTGAAAGGATGATTCTTGTTTTCCTGTCAAAACCACTATTTTGTAATGTTTTGTCTGTATCAATTTGATTTGTATGGTTAAATGTAAATAGAGCTGAATAATCACATTCTGTTAAATTCACATCGTCATTTGCTGTAGTTGTTAGTTCTTGCAGTGTTGGTGCCCAGCTGCTGATAGAAAGAAACATTTTTTCCACCCTCTGTATCCTCTACAATGTGGCGTCTCTTAAGGGTCACTTAATGTGTTCATAATGGAGTGGAGTTTAATATTTTTTCTTTTCTTTTTCTTTGCTAAACATACACTATCTGGTTAACAGGGATATTGGTATGCTTAAAAAACTGAGGGGTAAATGAAATGGGCGTTCACAGTGGGCTCAACCATATGTGGGCACTGTTAAACAAAACTATGACACTCATTTAAAGAAGCTGACTTTGATAGTATAACATAATGTGTCACATCAATGTTAAAATTACATATAATAAACTATAATTTGAAATGTGACAGATAGCTTGTATTTCTCATGCTTTTCTATTCCATAAAGTGCATGTGTCTCTCCTCAAATGAACTATGGCTTCCCATTTACAGATCGGCTTTAGCAGCAGCCATCTTGTCTTCTTCGCTCACTGGACAGACATGGGCACTTCCCCCTACCAGGCCGAGGTCTTACTCTGAGAGTGACCGATCAGAGACCTTCATATCTGAACCAAACATCAGCACAGCACTTTACAATAGGTAAACCCTCTCTGGAAAATATACCAGTATTATCTCAAACTTTGTGACAAGTTATTCTCACAAAGCAACCTGACCTGAACAGGAATAGTAGTAAGCACAGAGTTTGATCTCCCTTTTTAAAATAGAACTTGTATCATCTTCAAAATGGGTTGTAACTGCAAATGAGTTATTTGTTTAATGTGCAACGTGACTTTGAATTAGAGGGTAAAAATGTCATGCAAATATATTTAATTTTGGATTTTAATATAGATTATAGGCCATGGTTTTCCTTAGATATCAATAATCTGTTTTATCATGACCTCAAGAACATTTGTCTTAAAAGTAGGCCACATGAAGACATTTTGTCATATGACAGTAGGAAAAACATAGGTTGAAATAATAAAATGAATGATGTCTGATATCAATTTAGCCATCCATTTAAATGTTTGCTGTGAGAATTACTTGCAGTAGCAAATTTCCTCCGCTGTTCTTTTGAGATATTAAATTCTTGCCTTCTTTAGAGACAGGTGGTCAGAAGATTTGGCCAGCCGTCCATGCTTGTCCTCCCCTGAGCACTCAGAGGAGGAGCTAGAAGACCAGGAAGAGGAGTTAGAGAATGAAGATGACAGGGAGGACCATATCTACCAAACACTGGACAGAGGAGAGACTTGTTCAATCACAGAACCTGTTTATGCTCTGCCACTAAAAGCTAAGGTAGGCTTCTCCAGGAAGATATTGTTCTGTGTGAACTTTTCTAACTAGAATGTTTGTGATTCTAATGTTAATTGCAAATTTTCTTTCACTAAAAGCAAAATAGACACACGCTTCCCAAAATCAATATCTATATGCTGTCAAAGAGCTTTTTAATAAACTAGTTAACCTCTAAGTGGTGTCACCAACAGCAGAAGATTGCACTGGGCAGCTGCCAATGAATCTGCTTCGCAACAGAAATTGGACATGTTAGAACAGGAACAACAGAGGTGTAATTAATAATCTCAATAATGACATGCATCACATTTAGCTTAGCCACTTCCAGGGTTCTGTGTGTAACCTAACTCACTGAGACATTGTTGTCATCTTATCAGTTACACCTGTGCTTTTTTGTTATAAGTCAAAACAAGCTTTAAACAAGGTCCGTGTTGAGCTGTGTGTGTTGAGGAAAGATGACTATCTATCATATCTTTTGTAAATGGTTCACTTTGCAATGCTTCTGAAGCTAATTGTGGGCATTGTGATACCTTTTAGACCCACTGGGTGGCACAGCTGCACATAAAATAAAGGTGAGTCTTGCACTGTAAAAACGTGATCTGTATAGTTTTTACTAAAACTGTCAGATGATTTTTTTTTTTTTTTTAATCGAAGTGGTCATTTTTACCTCTGCCACTGAGATTATGTTTTAAACCGTGCCTGTTTATTCAGCAACAGTACACAAAAAGGACTGAACTAATTGCCACTGAAGCTGGTGGAGGGATAGGGCATCAACCAGGGAAGAACTCATTAAAGTTGGATGTAGATCTGGGTCAGTTAGTGTGAATTTGAATGTTTTTTTTATGAAGTATGGTATATGTTGTGTGACTTTAGCCTTGGCATATGTATGCACTCTATTTTATCAGTATTGGAATTAGTGCAGTTTTTTCTGTGCCTTTCTAATTATGATTTACTATAGTCACTGACTACAGTGCATTAATAGTGGGTACAATCCAGTCACACCTCTAAAATGTAATTTTCTCTCTGCCTAAAATATCTTGTTTTGCCTACTCAATGTTAAGTCATTTTCCATGGTCTATATAAAGTATGTAAATTCTTTTCCCAATGATTATATCCCCAAGTTTCTGGTCTCACAGACTCATTGGGTATTGTCCTGTATACTGCTACCTTCGGTTGCTAACTCGTGGGTCCCAGTGGGCTCTATTCCTCCTGTCACTTGTTTTTCCAGGCTATCGTAGCAGCCTGCTGGTTTATTCACAACACTTCTCAGTCAAAGTTGGTAGAAAATATTTTAGCAACATAGAACAAGATGTTGGTGTTCCCAGGTGAGCATACAGTGTAGTAATATATATTTTAAAGTCTAACAGAATGAAAATTCTATTCAAATAAGATGCAAATAAAATCCACATGAAACAGCAGGCTTTACCATCAAAAATCTCCAAGATTATAAATGGCCTCATTCATCAGCTGCCATCTTTATTCACACATTAGCTGCAGAGTGGATGTGAAAACATCACTGTACTGTCTTTGCATTTGAAAATATGACTACAGGATATTTGATAATTGTGTGTTTGTTATGCCTCTGAACATAAATTGTGACATAAAAAGAACAGGTTAGGGTTTGTTATAAAGCGTTCTTCTTCTTTCATGTATTTTATTCTTTGCTTCTTTCCTGCTCTTGTTTTTCAGCTGCGATGGTTCTTTTTATTGAACTCACCACTATGACTCATTCAAAATGCTTTAATGTGTCTCTTAAGATTCACAACAATAAACACACAAGGTCTTGTGTGTATTGTCATTTTGACAATGGTCATAAATGCAGTGGTCTCTGAAATTGCCTTGCACAGAAGGGAGCTAGACAGCAGGGCTTGGGAAATCAGTTTAGACTTAGTCTCTGTATGTCTGTCTGTCTGACTGCTTGTCTGTCTACCTGTCTGTCTTCCAGATCAGAACGCCCCCACCAACTCAGATGTCTGGCAGAAGAGTGCCTTCTCCAGGTACTGACTTCACACTAATTGGAGATGTGTGGACACAATTATATGCAGATACATACTGTCTGTGTATGAAAGCAGTAGTAACAAATTCGAAATGTTTGTGGTGGTGAAATAGCAACACCCATAAAAACTACAAAATGGAGAAATGTATTGATTAACTGTAAACTTACCAAAGAGTATTGTCTAAGATTTAGCCTACAGTACTGTGCAAAAGTCTGAGGCCATCACTAGCTTTGTTGTTTTAGCATCATTTTAATGACCATCCATATTTATTTTTCAGTTTCTTTATTAAGATACAAACAAAAAATACAGGAAATATGTACCCAAAATAAAAAAACCCCACAATTTTCAGAACAAAATGACTTCTATAGGCAAAAGTCACTAAGCACTTAGCACATCTTGAACTCTTTTGAGACTGTCCTGAAGTTTTCTGAAGTCATCTTCTGGTATATTATACCAGGTTCTTTCAGCACTTCCCAGAGTTCTTCTTTAGATTCAGTCTTTTATTTTTTTCTCTGTCCAGCTGATCCCATACTGACTCTATAATATTCAGGTCTGGACTCTGTGGAGGCCAGTCCATGACTGTCAGTGTTTTATCAACTGTTTTTATATCTGAATATGATTTCACTGCATTAGCAGTTTGCTTAGATTGTTGCTGAAAAATAAAACCATTCCCAATCAGGCTTTTTCCAGAAGGAATGGCATAATGAATTAAAACGTGTCTGTACTTTTCAGCATCATGATCCCATCAATTCATTATTATTATGACATTATCACCAACACCACTGGTAGAAATGCAGCCGCAAACCATGACAGACCCTCCACCATGTTCACCGAAGGCCGCAAGCATCGTTCTTCATCTCTCTCCAACTCTTCTTATCACATATTGTCCACGATTGGACACACAAATTTCAAATATGGATTCATCACTCCATAAGAGTCTTTTCCACTGATCTTCATTCCAATCTTTGTGAGCTTTACCATATCTTCGCTTGGTTTCTTGGCTGCTGCCCTTCCACAAAGACTGTTCTTGATCAAGCTTCTTCCGACTGTAGAAGGGTCAACTTGGCTTCATCCTGATGAAGCTGCCAGATGCTGAGCAAGGTCCTTGTCTGACTTCTTCTGGTCTCTTTAGCTGCTCTGGTCTTTTGATTTTGAGAGTTTCCTTAGCCTTCAGCTCCTTTTTTTGTCCTTGACCTCTCCTGATTCTTCAAATTTCTTTATAACAGTTTGAATATGACATCTTGAGTATCTGGTTTGTTGCTGATTTCCCTTTGGGAGTGGCCTTGCTGATGTAAGATTATGATTTTATGTCTGAACTTTGGCATTTTGACTGGACTGATGTGATTTGAAAGTTGGTCTTATACATGTCAGCAGCTTCCAATAAGTTAAACTCATACAACGTGTATGAATGACAAATACAGGATTTAGCAATGACATTAATCAGGGTTCATTCCATTTTGGTTTAAGAGCCAGGTTCCTGCTAAGTGTAAGGGGCGGTCACACTAAATACTATTGACTGTTTTTTCAGATTTTTTTTTTTTTTTTTTAATACTGCTACATATTTCCTGTATTTTCTGGTTTTATTCTTATAAAGAGTTATAAATAATTATATATTATAT